>CM026404.1:33672420-33700135 GCA_014843695.1 Archivesica marissinica | reverse complement strand
CACTGATACTAAGTGTGTTCCTTGTTGTCACTGATACTAAGTGTGTTCCTTGTCATCACTGATACTGTGTGTCCTTGCCGTCACTGATACTAATTGTGTTCCTTGCCGTCATTGATACTAAGTGTGTTCTGGCCATCACTGTATACTTTTTCCTAGCCGTTCACTGGATACTAAGTGTTTTCCTTGCACACTGTACAAGTTTGTTTCTTAGCAGTAACTGATTCTGTGTTCCTAGCTGTCACTGTGCTAAGTGTGTTCCTTGTCGTCACTGATGCTAAGTGTGTTCCTTGCCGTCACTGATACTAAGTGTGTTCCTAGCCATCACTGATACTAAGTGTGTTCCTAGCCATCACTGATACTAAGTGTGTTCCTTGTCATCACTGATACTAAATGTGTTCCTAGCCATCACTGATACTGTGTTCCTAGCTGTCACTGATACTAAGTGTGTTCCTTGCCGTCACTGATACTAAGTGTGTTCCTTGTCGTCACTGATACTAAGTGTGTTCCTAGCCATTACTGAGACTAAGTGTGATCCTTGCCGTCACTGAGACTAAGTGTGTCCCTAGCCATCCCTGAGACTAGGTGTGATCCTTGTCATCACTGAGACTAAGTGTGTTCCTAGCCATCACTGATACTAAGTGTGTTCCTGGCCGTCACTGAGACTAAGTGTGATCCTAGCCATTACTGAGACTAAGTGTGTTCCTAGCCGTCACTGATACTAAGTGTGTTCCTAGCCATCACTGATACTAAGTGTGGTCCTGGCCGTCACTGAGACTAAATGTGATCCTAGCCATCACTGAGACTAAGTTTGTTCCTAGCCATCACTGATACTAAGTGTGTTCCTAGCCGTTACTGATACTAAGTATGTTCCTAGCCATCACTGATACTAAGTGTGTTCCTAGCCATTACTGAGACTAAGTGTGATCCTTGCCGTCACTGAGACTAAGTGTGTCCCTAGCCATCCCTGAGACTAGGTGTGATCCTTGTCATCACTGAGACTAAGTGTGTTCCTAGCCATCACTGATACTAAGTGTGTTCCTGGCCGTCACTGATACTAAGTGTGTTCCTAGCCATTACTGATACTAAGTGTGTTCCTAGCCGTCACTGATACTAAGTGTGTTCCTAGCCATCACTGATACTAAGTGTGTTCCTGGCCGTCACTGAGACTAAGTGTGATCCTAGCCATCACTGAGACTAAGTTTGTTCCTAGCCATCACTGATACTAAGTGTGTTCCTAGCCGTTACTGATACTAAGTATGTTCCTAGCCATCACTGATACTAAGTGTGTTCCTAGCTGTCACTGAGACTAAGTGTGTTCGTTGCCGTCACTGAGACTAAGTGTGTTCCTTGCCATCACTGATACTAAGTGTGTTCCTTGCCATCACTGATACTAAGTGTGTTCCTTGCCGTCACTGATACTAAGTGTGTTCCTGGCCATCACTGATACTAAGTGTGTTCCTTGCCATCACTGATACTAAGTGTGTTCCTTGCCGTCACTGATACTAAGTGTGTTCCTAGCCGTCACTGATACTAAGTGTGTTCCTTGTCATCACTGATACTAAGTGTGTTCCTAGCTGTCACTGATACTAAGTGTGTTCCTTGTCCTCACTGATACTAAGTGTGTTCCTTGTCATCACTGATACTAAGTGTGTTCCTTGTCATCACTGATACTAAGTGTGTTCCTTGTAATCACTGATACTAAGTGTGTTCCTTGTCATCACTGATACTAAGTGTGTTCCTTGTCGTCACTGATACTAAGTGTTTTCCTAGCCATCACTGATACTAAGTGTGTTCCTTGTCGTCACTGATACTAAGTGTGTTCCTTGTCGTCACTGAGACTAAGTGTGTTCCTTGCCATCACTGATACTAAGTGTGTTCCTTGTCGTCACTGATACTAAATGTTTTCCTAGCCGTCACTGATACTAAGTGTGTTCCTTGTTGTCACTGATACTGTGTTCCTAGCCATCACTGATACTAAGTGTGTTTCTTGCCGTCACTGATACTAAGTGTGTTCCTTGCCATCACTGATACTAAGTATGTTCCTTGCCATCACTGATACTAAGTGTGTTCCTTGCTATTACTGACACTAAGTGTGTTCCTTGCCGTCACTGAGACTAAGTGTGTTCCTAGCCATCACTGAGACTAAGTGTGATCCTTCTCGTCACTGATACTAAGTGTGTTCCTAGCTGTTACTGATACTAAGTGTGTTCCTTGCCGTCACTGATACTAAGTGTGTTCCTTGTCGTCACTGATACTAAGTGTGTTCCTAGCCATCACTGAGACTAAGTGTGTTCGTGCCATCACTGATACTAAGTGTGTTCCTTGCAGTCACTGATACTAAGTGTGTTCCTAGCCATCACTGATACTGTGTTCCTAGCCGTCACTGTTACTAAGTGTGTTCCTTGCCGTCACTGATACTAAGTGTGTTCCTTGTCATCACTGATACTAAGTGTGTTCCTTGTCATCACTGATACTAAGTGTGTTCCTTGCCATCACTGATACTAAGTGTGTTCCTTGTCATCACTGATACTAAGTGTGTTCCTTGTCATCACTGATACTAAGTGTGATCCTTGCCGTCACTGAGACTAAGTGTGTTCCTTGCCGTCATTGATACTAAGTGTGTTCCTTGTCCTCACTGAGACTAAGTGTGTTCCTAGCCATCACTGAGACTAAGTGTGTTCCTTCTCATCACTGATACTAAGTGTGTTCCTAGCCATAACTGATACTAAGTGTGTTCCTAGACATCACTGATACTAAGTGTGTTCCTTGTTATCACTGATACTAAGTGTGTTCCTTGCCATCACTGATACTAAGTGTGTTCCTTGTCGTCACTGATACTAAGTGTGTTCCTTGTCGTCACTGATACTAAGTGTGTTCCTTGTCGTCACTGATACTGTGTTCCTAGCCATCACTGATACTAAGTGTGTTCCTTGCCGTCACTGATACTAAGTGTGTTCCTTGCCGTCACTGATACTATGTGTGTTCCTTGTCGTCACTGAGACTAAATGTGTTCCTTGCCATCACTGATACTAAGTGTGTTCCTTGCCATCACTGATAATAAGTGTGTTCCTTGCCATCACTGATACTAAGTGTGTTCCTTGTCGTCACTGATACTAAGTATGTTCCTAGTCGTCACTGAGACAAAGCGTGATCCTTGCCATCACTGATACTAAGTGTGTTCCATGCCGTCACTGATACTAAGTGTGTTCCTAGCCGTCACTGAGACTAAGTGTGTATCTAGCCGTCACTGATACTAAGTGTGTTCCTTGCCGTCACTGATACTAAGTGTGTTCCTAGCCGTCACTGATACTGTGTTCCTAGCCGTCACTGATACTAAGTGTGTTCCTTGCTATCACTGATACTAAGTGTATTCCTTGTCATCACTGATACTAAGTGTGTTCCTTGCCATCACTGATACTAAGTGTGTTCCTTGTCATCACTGATACTAAGTGTGTTCCTTGTCATCACTGATACTAAGTGTGTTCCTTGCCATCACTGATACTAAGTGTGTTCCTTGTCATCACTGATACTAAGTGTGTTCCTTGTCATCACTGATACTAAGTGTGATCCTTGCCGTCACTGAGACTAAGTGTGTTCCTTCTCGTCACTGATACTAAGTGTGTTCCTAGCCATAACTGATACTAAGTGTGTTTCTAGACGTCACTGATACTAAGTGTGTTCCTTGTCATCACTGATACTAAGTGTGTTCCTTGTCGTCACTGATACTAATTGTGTTCCTAGCCGTCACTGATACTAAGTGTGTTCCTTGTCGTCACTGATACTTTGTTCCTAGCCATCACTGATACTAAGTGTGTTCCTTGCCGTCACTGATACCAAGTGTGTTCCTTGCCGTCACTGATACTGTGTGTTCCTTGTCGTCACTGAGACTAAATGTGTTCCTTGCCATCACTGATACTAAGTGTGTTCCTTGCCATCACTGATAACAAGTGTGTTCCTTGCCATCACTGATACTAAGTGTGTTCCTTGTCGTCACTGATACTAAGTGTGATCCTTGTCATCACTGATACTAAGTGTGTTCCTTGTCATCATTGATACTAAGTGTGTTTCTTGTCATCACTGATACTATGTGTGTTCCTTGTCGTCACTGATACTATGTGTGTTCCTAGCCGTCACTGATATTAAGTGTGTTCCTTGCCGTCACTGATACTAAGTGTGTTCCTTGCCATTACTGATACTAAGTGTGTTCCTTGCTGTCACTGATACTAAGTGTGTTCCTGGCCATCACTGATACTAAGTGTGGTCCTTGCCATTACTGAGACTAAGTGTGTTCCTAGCCTGTTGTCCTGGCCATCACTGATGCTAAGTGTGTTCCTAGCCATCACTGATACTAAGTGTGTTCCTTGTCATCACTGATACTAAGTGTGGTCCTTGCCATCACTGATACTAAGTGTGTTCCTTGCCATCACTGATACTAAGTGTGTTCCTTGCTGTCACTGACACTAAGTGTGTTCCTTGCCGTCACTGATACTAAGTGTGTTCCTAGCCGTCACTGATACTAAGTGTGTTCCTTCCCATCACTGATACTAAGTGTGTTCCTTGCCATCACTGATACTAAGTGTGTTCCTTGCCATCACTGATACTAAGTGTGTTCCTTGCCGTCACTGATACTAAGTGTGTTCCTTGTCGTCACTGATACTAAATGTGTTCCTAGCTGTCACTGATACTAAGTGTGTTCCTTGTCGTCACTGATACTAAGTGTGTTCCTAGCTGTCACTGATACTAAGTGTGTTCCTTGTCGTCACTGATACTAAGTGTGTTCCTAGCTGTCACTGATACTAAGTGTGTTCCTTGTCCTCACTGATACTAAGTGTGTTCCTTGTTATCACTGATACTAAGTGTGTTCCTTGTCATCACTGATACTAAGTGTTTTCCTAGCCATCACTGATACTAAGTGTGTTCCTTATCGTCACTGATACTAAGTGTGTTCCTTGTCCTCACTGAGACTAAGTGTGATCCTTGCCATCACTGATACTAAGTGTGTTCCTTGCCATCACTGAGACTAAGTGTGTTCCTAGCCTGTGTTCCTGGCCATCACTGATGCTAAGTGTGTTCCTAGCCATCACTGATACTAAGTGTGTTCCTTGTCGTCACTGATACTAAGTGTGTTCCTTGCCATCACTGATACTAAGTGTGTTCCTTGCCATCACTGATACTAAGTGTGTTCCTTGCCATCACTGATACTAAGTGTGTTCCTTGCTGTCACTGATACTAAGTGTGTTCCTTGCCGTCACTGATACTAAGTGTGTTCCTAGCCATCACTGATACTAAGTGTGTTCCTTGCCATCACTGATACTAAGTGTGTTCCTGGCCATCACTGATACTAAGTGTGTTCCTTGCCGTCACTGATACTAAGTGTGTTCCTTGCCATCACTGATACTAAGTGTGTTCCTTGTCATCACTGATACTAAGTGTGTTCCTTGTCGTCACTGATACTAAGTGTGTTCCTTGCCATCACTGATACTAAGTGTGTTCCTTGTCATCACTGATACTAAGTGTGTTCCTTGCCATCACTGATACTAAGTGTGTTCCTTGTCATCACTGATACTAAGTGTGTTCCTTGTCGTCACTGATACTAAGTGTGTTCCTAGCCATCACTGATACTAAGTGTGTTCCTTGCCATCACTGATACTAAGTGTGTTCCTTGCCATCACTGATACTAAGTGTGTTCCTAGCCGTCACTGATACTAAGTGTGTTCCTTGCCATCACTGATACTAAGTGTGTTCCTTGCCATCACTGATACTAAGTGTGTTCCTTGTCCTTTGTTTGTTTTGTTGATACTAAGTGTGTTCCTTGTGCGTCACTGAGACTAAGTGTGTTCCTTTCGTCACTGATACTAAGTGTGTTTCTTGCCATCACTGATACTAAGTGTGTTCCTAGCCATCACTGATACTAAGTGTGTTCCTAGTAATCACTGATACTAAGTGTGTTCCTTGTCATCACTGATACTAAGTGTGTTCCTAGCATCACTGATACTAAGTGTGTTCCTAGCCGTCACTGATACTAAGTGTGTTCCTAGCCGTCACTGATACTATGTGTGTTCCTAGACGTCACTGATACTAAGTGTTTTCCTTGTCATCACTGATACTAAGTGTGTTCCTTGCCATCACTGATACTAAGTGTGTTCCTTGTCGTCACTGTTACTAAGTGTTTTCCTAGCCATCACTGATACTAAGTGTGTTCCTTGTCGTCACTGATACTGTGTTCCTAGCCATCACTGATACTAAGTGTGTTCCTTGTCGTCACTGATACTGTGTTCCTTGTCATCACTGATACTAAGTGTGTTCTTTGCGGTCACTGATACTGTGTTCCTAGCCGTCACTGATACTAAGTGTGTTCCTTGCTGTCACTGATACTAAGTGTGTTCCTAGCCGTCACTGATACTGTGTTCCTAGCCGTCACTGATACTAATTGTGTTCCTTGCCGTCATTGATACTAAGTGTGTTCCTAGCCATCACTGATACTGTGTTCCTAGCCGTCACTGATACTAAGTGTGTTCCTTGCCATCACTGATACTAAGTGTGTTCTTAGCAGTAACTGATACTGTGTTCCTAGCCATCACTGATACTGTGTTCCTAGCTGTCACTGATACTAAGTGTGTTCCTTGCCGTCACTGATACTAAGTGTGTTCCTTGTCGTCACTGATACTAAGTGTGTTCCTAGCCATTACTGAGACTAAGTGTGATCCTTGCCGTCACTGAGACTAAGTGTGTCCCTAGCCATCCCTGAGACTAGGTGTGATCCTTGTCATCACTGAGACTAAGTGTGTTCCTAGCCATCACTGATACTAAGTGTGTTCCTGGCCGTCACTGAGACTAAGTGTGATCCTAGCCATTACTGAGACTAAGTGTGTTCCTAGCCGTCACTGATACTAAGTGTGTTCCTAGCCATTACTGATACTAAGTGTGTTCCCAGCCGTCACTGATACTAAGTGTGATCCTTGCCATCACTGATACTAAGTGTGATCCTTGCCATCACTGATACTAAGTGTGTTCCTTGCCATCACTGATACTAAGTGTGTTCCTAGCCATCACTGATACTAAATGTGTTCCTAGCCATCACTGAGACTAAGTGTGTTCCTTGCCGTCACTGAGACTAAGTGTGTTCCTTGCCGTCACTGATACTAAGTGTGTTCCTAGCCATCACTGATACTAAGTGTGTTCCTAGCCATCACTGATACTAAGTGTGTTCCTAGCCATCACTGATACTAAGTGTGTTCCTAGCCATCACTGATACTAAGTGTGTTCCTAGCTGTCACTGAGACTAAGTGTGATCCTTGCCGTCTCTGATACTAAGTGTGTTCCTAGCCGTCACTGAGATTAAGTGTGTTCCTTGCCGTCACTGAGACTAAGTGTGTTCCTAGCCGTCACTGATACTAATTGTGTTCCTTGCCATCACTGATATTAAGTGTGTTCCTTGCCATCACTGATACTAAGTGTGTTCCTTGTCGTCACTGATACTAATTGTGTTCCTAGCCGTCACTGATACTAAGTGTGTTCCTTGTCGTCACTGATACTGTGTTCCTAGCCATCACTGATACTAAGTGTGTTCCTTGCCGTCACTGATACCAAGTGTGTTCCTTGCCGTCACTGATACTGTGTGTTCCTTGTCGTCACTGAGACTAAATGTGTTCCGTGCCATCACTGATACTAAGTGTGTTCCTTGCCATCACTGATAACAAGTATGTTCCTTGCCATCACTGATACTAAGTGTGTTCCTTGTCATCACTGATACTAAGTGTGATCCTTGTCATCACTGATACTAAGTGTGTTCCTTGTCATCACTGATACTATGTGTGTTCCTTGTCGTCACTGATACTATGTGTGTTCCTTGTCGTCACTGATACTATGTGTGTTCCTTGCCATTACTGATACTAAGTGTGTTCCTTGCCGTCACTGATACTAAGTGTGTTCCTGGCCATCACTGATACTAAGTGTGGTCCTTGCCATTACTGATACTAAGTGTGTTCCTTGCCGTCACTGATACTAAGTGTGTTCCTTGCCGTCACTGATACTAAGTGTGTTCCTTGTTGTCACTGATACTAAGTATGTTCCTTGCCCTCACTGAGACTAAGTGTGATCCTTGCCATCACTGATACTAAGTGTGTTCCTTGCCATCACTGAGACTAAGTGTGTTCCTAGCCTGTGTTCATGGCCATCACTGATGCTAAGTGTGTTCCTAGCCATCACTGATACTAAGTGTGTTCCTTGTCGTCACTGATACTAAGTGTGGTCCTTGCCATCACTGATACTAAGTGTGTTCCTTGCCATCACTGATACTAAGTGTGTTCCTTGCCATCACTGATACTAAGTGTGTTCCTTGCTGTCACTGATACTAAGTGTGTTCCTTGCCGTCACTGATACTAAGTGTGTTCCTAGCCATCACTGATACTAAGTGTGTTCCTTGCCATCACTGATACTAAGTGTGTTCCTGGCCATCACTGATACTAAGTGTGTTCCTTGCCGTCACTGATACTAAGTGTGTTCCTTGCCATCACTGATACTAAGTGTGTTCCTTGTCGTCACTGATACTAAGTGTGTTCCTTGTCGTCACTGATACTAAGTGTGTTTCTTACCATCACTTGATACTAAGTGTGTTCCTAGCCATCACTGATACTAAGTGTGTTCCTAGTAATCACTGATACTAAGTGTGTTCCTTGTCATCACTGATACTAAGTGTGTTCCTAGACATCACTGATACTAAGTGTGTTCCTAGCCGTCACTGATACTAAGTGTGTTCCTAGCCGTCACTGATACTATGTGTGTTCCTAGACGTCACTGATACTAAGTGTTTTCCTTGTCATCACTGATACTAAGTGTGTTCCTTGCCATCACTGATACTAAGTGTGTTCCTTGTCGTCACTGATACTAAGTGTTTTCCTAGCCATCACTGATACTAAGTGTGTTCCTTGTCGTCACTGATACTGTGTTCCTAGCCATCACTGATACTAAGTGTGTTCCTTTCGTCACTGATACTGTGTTCCTTGTCTCACTGATACTATGTGTTCTTTGCGTCACTGATACTGTGTTCCTAGCCGTCACTGATACTAAGTGTGTTCCTTGCTGTCACTGATACTAAGTGTGTTCCTAGCCGTCACTGATACTGTGTTCCTAGCCGTCACTGATACTAATTGTGTTCCTTGCCGTCATTGATACTAAGTGTGTTCCTAGCCATCACTGATACTGTGTTCCTAGCCGTCACTGATACTAAGTGTGTTCCTTGCCATCACTGATACTAAGTGTGTTCTTAGCAGTAACTGATACTGTGTTCCTAGCCGTCACTGATGCTAAGTGTGTTCCTTGCCGTCACTGATGCTAAGTGTGTTCCTTGCCATCACTGATACTAAGTGTGTTCCTAGCCATCACTGATACTAAGTGTGTTCCTAGCCATCACTGATACTAAGTGTGTTCCTTGTCATCACTGATACTAAATGTGTTCCTAGCCATCACTGATACTGTGTTCCTAGCTGTCACTGATACTAAGTGTGTTCCTTGCCGTCACTGATACTAAGTGTGTTCCTTGTCGTCACTGATACTAAGTGTGTTCCTAGCCATTACTGAGACTAAGTGTGATCCTTGCCGTCACTGAGACTAAGTGTGTCCCTAGCCATCCCTGAGACTAGGTGTGATCCTTGTCATCACTGAGACTAAGTGTGTTCCTAGCCATCACTGATACTAAGTGTGTTCCTGGCCGTCACTGAGACTAAGTGTGATCCTAGCCATTACTGAGACTAAGTGTGTTCCTAGCCGTCACTGATACTAAGTGTGTTCCTAGCCATTACTGATACTAAGTGTGTTCCTAGCCGTCACTGATACTAAGTGTGATCCTTGCCGTCACTGATACTAAGTGTGTTCCTTGCCATCACTGATACTAAGTGTGTTCCTAGCCATCACTGATACTAAGTGTGTTCCTAGCCATCACTGAGACTAAGTGTGTTCCTTGCCGTCACTGAGACTAAGTGTGTTCCTTGCCGTCACTGATACTAAGTGTGTTCCTAGCCATCACTGATACTAAGTGTGTTCCTAGCCATCACTGATACTAAGTGTGTTCCTAGCCATCACTGATACTAAGTGTGTTCCTAGCTGTCACTGAGACTAAGTGTGATCCTTGCCGTCTCTGATACTAAGTGTGTTCCTAGCCGTCACTGAGATTAAGTGTGTTCCTTGCCGTCACTGAGACTAAGTGTGTTCCTAGCCGTCACTGATACTAATTGTGTTCCTTGCCATCACTGATATTAAGTGTGTTCCTTGCCGTCACTGAGATTAAGTGTGTTCCTTGCCCTCACTGATACTAAGTGTGTTCCTAGCCATCACTGATACTAAGTGTGTTCCTAGCCATCACTTGATACTAAGTTTGTTCCTTGCCGTCACTGATACTAATTGTGTTCTTAGCAGTCACTGATACTGTGTTCCTAGCCGTCACTGATACTAAGTGTGTTCCTTGCCGCCACTGATACTAATTGTGTTCCTAGCCATCACTGATACTAAGTGTGTTCCTTGTCGTCACTGATACTGTGTTCCTTGTCGTCACTGATGCTAAGTGTGTTCCTTGCCGTCACTGATACTAAGTGTGTTCCTTGTCGTCACTGATAATAAGTGTGTTCCTAGCCATCACTGTGACTAAGTGTGATCCTTGCCGTCACTGATACTAAGTGTGTCCCTAGCCATCCCTGAGACTACGTGTGATCCTTGTCGTCACTGAGACTAAGTGTGTTCCTAGCCATCACTGATACTAAGTGTGTTCCTGGCCGTCACTGAGACTAAATGTGATCCTAGCCGTCACTGATACTAATTGTGTTCCTTGCCATCACTGATATTAAGTGTGTTCCTTGCCATCACTGATACTAAGTGTGTTCCTTGTCGTCACTGATACTAATTGTGTTCCTAGCCATCACTGATACTAAGTGTGTTCCTTGTCGTCACTGATACTGTGTTCCTAGCCATCACTGATACTAAGTGTGTTCCTTGCCGTCACTGATACCAAGTGTGTTCCTTGCCGTCACTGATACTGTGTGTTCCTTGTCGTCACTGAGACTAAATGTGTTCCTTGCCATCACTGATACTAAGTGTGTTCCTTGCCATCACTGATAACAAGTGTGTTCCTAGCCGTTACTGATACTAAGTATGTTCCTAGCCATCACTGATACTAAGTGTGTTCCTAGCTGTCACTGAGACTAAGTGTGTTCGTTGCCGTCACTGAGACTAAGTGTGTTCCTTGCCGTCACTGATACTAAGTGTGTTCCTAGCCGTCACTGATACTAAGTGTGATCCTTGCCATCACTGATACTAAGTGTGTTCGTTGCCGTCACTGAGACTAAGTGTGTTCCTTGCCGTCACTGATACTAAGTGTGTTCCTAGCCGTCACTGATACTAAGTGTGATCCTTGCCATCACTGATACTAAGTGTGTTCCTTGCCGTCACTGAAACTAAGTGTGTTCCTTGTCGTCACTGATACTAAGTGTGTTCCTAGCCATCACTGATACATATTGTGTTCCTTGCCATCACTGAGACTAAGTGTGTTCCTAGCCTGTGTTCCTGGCCATCACTGATGCTAAGTATGTTCCTAGCCATCACTGATACTAAGTGTGTTCCTTGCTGTCACTGATACTAAGTGTGTTCCTTGTCGTCACTGATACTAAATGTGATCCTTGCCGTCACTGAGACTAAGTGTATTCCTTGTCGTCACTGATACTAAGTGTGATCCTTGCCGTCACTGAGACTAAGTGTGTTCCTTGCCATCACTGATACTAAGTGTGATCCTTGCCATCACTTATACTAAGTGTGTTCCTTGCCATCACTGATACTAAGTGTGTTCCTTGCCATCACTGATACTAAGTGTGTTCCTTGCCATCAGTGATACTAAGTGTGTTCATTGCCGTCACTGATACTAAGTGTGTTCCTGGCCATCACTGAGACTAAGTGTGATCCTTGCCATCACTGATACTGTGTTCCTTGCCATCACTGATACTAAGTGTATTCCTTGCCATCACTGATACTAAGTGTGTTCCTTGCCATCACTGATACTAAGTGTGTTCCTTGCCATCACTGATAGTAAGTGTGTTCCTTGCCGTCACTGATACTAAGTGTGTTCCTGGCCATCACTGATACTAAGTGTATTCCTTGCCATCACTGAGACTAAGTGTGATCCTTGCCGTCACTGATACTAAGTGTGTTCCTAGCCATCACTGATACTAAGTGTGTTCCTGGCCGTCACTGAGACTAAATGTGATCCTAGCCATCACTGAGACTAAGTTTGTTCCTAGCCATCACTGATACTAAGTGTGTTCCTAGCCGTTACTGATACTAAGTGTGTTCCTAGCCATCACTGATACTAAGTGTGTTCCTAGCTCTCACTGAGACTAAGTGTGTTCCTTGCCATCACTGAGACTAAGTGTGTTCCTTGCCGTTACTGATACTAAGTGTGTTCCTAGCCATCACTGATACTAAGTGTGTTCCTAGCCATCACTGATACTAAGTGTGTTCCTAGCAGTCACTGATACTAAGTGTGTTCCTAGCTGTCACTGAAACTAAGTGTGATCCTTGCTGTCACTGATACTAAGTGTGTTCCTAGCCGTCACTGAGATTAAGTGTGTTCCTAGCCGTCACTGAGACTAAGTGTGTTCCTAGCCGTTACTGATACTAAGTGTGTTCCTTGTCGTCACTGATACTAAGTGTGTTCCTAGCCATCACTGATACTAAGTGTGTTCCTTGCCGTCACTGATACTAAGTGTGTTCCTAGCTGTCACTGATACTATGTGTGATCCTAGCCGTCACTGAGACTAAGTGTGTTCCTAGCTGTCACTGATACTATGTGTGATCCTAGCCGTCACTGATACTAAGTGTGTTCCTAGCTGTCACTGATACTAAGTGTGATCCTTGCCGTCACTGATACTAAGTGTGTTCCTAGCCGTCACTGAGACTAAGTGTGTTCCTAGCCGTCACTGATACTAAGTGTGTTCCTAGCTGTCACTGATACTATGTGTGATCCTAGCCGTCACTGATACTAAGTGTGTTCCTAGCCGTCACTGAGACTAAGTGTGATCCTTGCTATCACTGATACTAAGTGTGATCCTGGCCATCACTGATACTAAGTGTGTTCCTTGCCGTCACTGAAACTAAGTGTGTTCCTTGTCGTCACTGATACTAAGTGTGTTCCTAGCCATCACTGATACTAATTGTGTTCCTTGCCATCACTGAGACTAAGTGTGTTCCTAGCCTGTGTTCCTGGCCATCACTGATGCTAAGTATGTTCCTAGCCATCACTGATACTAAGTGTGTTCCTTGCTGTCACTGATACTAAGTGTGTTCCTTGTCGTCACTGATACTAAGTGTGATCCTTGCCGTCACTGAGACTAAGTGTATTCCTTGTCGTCACTTATACTAAGTGTGATCCTTGCCGTCACTGAGACTAAGTGTGTTCCTTGCCATCACTGATACTAAGTGTGATCCTTGCCATCACTTATACTAAGTGTGTTCCTTGCCATCACTGATACTAAGTGTGTTCCTTGCCATCACTGATACTAAGTGTGTTCCTTGCCGTCACTGATACTAAGTGTGTTCCTGGCCATCACTGAGACTAAGTGTGATCCTTGCCATCACTGATACTAAGTGTGATCCTTGCCATCACTGATACTAAGTGTGATCCTTGCTGTCATTGAGACTAAGTGTGATCCTTGCTGTCACTGAGACTAAGTGTGTTCCTAGCTGTCACTGAGACTAAGTGTGTTTATTGCCGTCACTGATACTAAGTGTGTTCCTAGCCGTCACTGATACTAAGTGTGTTCCTAGCCGACACTGATACTAAGTGTGTCCCTAGCCGTCACTGAGACTATGTGTGTTCCTAGCCGTCACTGATACTAAGTGTGTTCCTAGCCTGTGTTCCTTGTCGTCACTGATACTAAGTGTGTTCCTTGCCATCACTGATACTAAGTGTGTTACTTGTGATCACTGATACTAAGTGTGTTCCTTGCCGGCACTGATATTAAGTGTGTTCCTAGCCGTCACTGATACTAAGTGTGATCCTTGCCTTCACTGAGACTAAGTGTGATTCTTGCCATCACTGAGACTAAGTGTGTTCCTAGCTGTCACTGTGACTAAGTGTGTTCCTTGTCATCACTGATACTAAGTGTGTTCCTAGCCGTCACTGATACTAAGTGTGTTCCTAGCCATCACTGATACTAAGTCTGTCCCTAGCCATCACTGAGACTAAGTGTGTTCCTAGCTGTCACTGTGACTAAGTGTGTTCCTTGTCGTCACTGATACTAAGTGTGTTCCTAGCTGTCACTGATACTAAGTGTGTTCCTAGCCATCACTGATACTAAGTCTGTCCCTAGCCGTCACTGATACTAAGTGTGTTCCTAGCCATCACTGATACTAAGTCTGTCCCTAGCCATCACTGAGACTAAGTGTGTTCCTTGCCGTCACTGATACTAAGTGTGATCCTTGCCGTCACTGATACTAAGTGTGATCCTTGCTGTCACTGATACTAAGTGTGTCCCTAGCCGTCACTGATACTAAGTGTGTTCCTAGCCATCACTGATACTAAGTGTGTTCCTAGCCTGTGTTCCATGTCATCACTGATACTAAGTGTGTTCCTTGTCGTCACTGATACTAAGTGTTTTCCTTGCCATCACTGATATTAAGTGTGTTCCGTGCCATCACTGATACTAAGTGTGTTCCTTGCCGTCACTGATACTAAGTGTGTTCCTAGCCGTCACTGATACTAAGTGTGTTCCTAGCCATCACTGATACTAAGTGTGTTCCTTGCCATCACTGATACTAAGTGTGTTCCTTGCCATCACTGATACTAAGTGTGTTCCTTGCCATCACTGATACTAAGTGTGTTCCTAGTCATCACTGAGACTAAGTGTGTTCCTAGCCATCACTGAGACTAAGTATGTTCCTTGTAGTCACTGATACTAAGTGTGTTCCTAGCCGTCACTGATACTAAGTGTATTCCTTGTCGTCACTGAGACTAAGTGTGTTCCTTGCCATCACTGATACTAAGTGTTTTCCTTGCCATCACTGAGACTAAGTGTGCTCCTAGCCTGTGTTCCTGGCCATCACTGATGCTAAGTGTGTTCCTTGCCGTCACTGATACTAAGTGTGTTCCTAGCCATCACTGATACTGTGTTCCTAGCCATCACTGATACTAAGTGTGTTCCTTGCCGTCACTGATACTAAGTGTGTTCCTTGTCGTCACTGATACTAAGTGTGTTCCTTGCCATCACTGAGACTAAGTGTGTTCCTAGACATCACAGATACTAAGTGTGTTCCTTGTCATCACTGATACTAAGTGTGTTCCTTGCCATAACTGATACTAAGTGTGTTCCTTGTCATCACTGATACTAAGTGTGTTCCTAGCCATCACTGAGACTCAGTGTGTTCCTAGCCGTCACTGATACTGTGTTCCTAGCCGTCACTGATACTAAGTGTGTTCCTTGCCGTCACTGATACTAAGTGTGTTCCTTGTCATCACTGATACTAAGTGTGTTCCTTGTCATCACTGATACTAAGTGTGTTCCTTGTCATCACTGATACTATGTGTGTTCGTAGCCATCACTGATACTAAGTGTGTTCCTAGCCGTCACTGATACTAAGTGTGTTCCTTGCCGTCACTGATACTAAGTGTGTTCCTTGTCATCACTGATACTATGTGTGATCGTAGCCATCACTGATACTAAGTGTGTTCCTTGTCATCACTGATACTAAGTGTGTTCCTTGTCATCACTGATATTAAGTGTGTTCCTTGTCATCACTGATACTAAGTGTGTTCCTAGCCATCACTGAGACTAAGTGTGTTCCTAGCCGTCACTGATACTAAGTGTGTTCCTTGCCGTCACTGATACTAAGTGTGTTCATAGCTGTCACTGATACTGTGTTCCTAGCCATCACTGATACTAAGTTTGTTCCTTGCTGTCACTGATACTAAGTTTATTCCTTGTCATCACTGATATTAAGTGTGTTCCTTGTCATCACTGATACTAAGTGTGTTCCTTGTCATCACTGATACTAAGTGTGTTCGTAGCCATCACTGATACTAAGTGTGTTCCTAGCCATCACTGAGACTAAGTGTGTTCCTTGTTGTCACTGATACTAAGTGTGTTCCTAGCCATCACTGATACTAAGTGTGTTCCTTGCCATCACTGATACTAAGTGTGTTCCTTGCCGTCACTGATACTAAGTATGTTCCTAGCCGTCACTGATACTGTGTTCCTAGCCGTCACTGATACTAAGTGTGTTCCTTGCCATCACTGATACTAAGTGTGTTCCTTGCCATCACTGATACTAAGTGTGTTCCTAGCCATCACTGATACTGTGTTCCTAGCCATCACTGATACTAAGTTTGTTCCTTGCCATCACTGATACTAAGTGTGTTCCTTTTCATCACTGATACTAAGTGTGTTCCTTGTCATCACTGATACTAAGTGTTTTACTTGTCATCACTGATACTAAGTGTGTGTTCCTTGTCATCACTTATACTAAGTGTGTTCCTTGTCATCACTGATATTAAGTGTGTTCCTTGTCATCACTGATACTAAGTGTGTTCCTAGCCATCACTGAGACTAAGTGTGTATCTAGCCGTCACTGATACTAAGTGTGTTCCTTGCCGTCACTGATACTAAGTGTGTTCCTAGCCGTCACTGATACTGTGTTCCTAGCCGTCACTGATACTAAGTGTGTTCCTTGCTATCACTGATACTAAGTGTATTCCTTGTCATCACTGATATTAAGTGTGTTCCTTGCCGTCACTGATACTAAGTGTGTTCCTTGTCATCACTGATACTAAGTGTGTTCCTTGTCATCACTGATACTAAATGTGTTCCTTGCCATCACTGATACTAAGTGTGTTCCTTGTCATCACTGATACTAAGTGTGTTCCTTGTCATCACTGATACTAAGTGTGATCCTTGCCGTCACTGAGACTAAGTGTGTTCCTTCTCGTCACTGATACTAAGTGTGTTCCTAGCCATAACTGATACTAAGTGTGTTTCTAGACGTCACTGATACTAAGTGTGTTCCTTGTCATCACTGATACTAAGTGTGTTCCTTGTCGTCACTGATACTAATTGTGTTCCTAGCCGTCACTGATACTAAGTGTGTTCCTTGTCGTCACTCATACTTTGTTCCTAGCCATCACTGATACTAAGTGTGTTCCTTGCCGTCACTGATACCAAGTGTGTTCCTTGCCGTCACTGATACTGTGTGTTCCTTGTCGTCACTGAGACTAAATGTGTTCCTTGCCATCACTGATACTAAGTGTGTTCCTTGCCATCACTGATAACAAGTGTGTTCCTTGCCATCACTGATACTAAGTGTGTTCCTTGTCGTCACTGATACTAAGTGTGATCCTTGTCATCACTGATACTAAGTGTGTTCCTTGTCATCATTGATACTAAGTGTGTTTCTTGTCATCACTGATACTATGTGTGTTCCTTGTCGTCACTGATACTATGTGTGTTCCTAGCCGTCACTGATATTAAGTGTGTTCCTTGCCGTCACTGATACTAAGTGTGTTCCTTGCCATTACTGATACTAAGTGTGTTCCTTGCCGTCACTGATACTAAGTGTGTTCCTGGCCATCACTGATACTAAGTGTGGTCCTTGCCATTACTGATACTAAGTGTGTTCCTTGCCGTCACTGATACTAAGTGTGTTCCTTGCCGTCACTGATACTAAGTGTGTTCCTTGTTGTCACTGATACTAAGTGTGTTCCTTGTCGTCACTGAGACTAAGTGTGTTCCTTGCCATCACTGATATTAAGTCTGTTCCTTGCCATCACTGAGACTAAGTGTGTTCCTAGCCTGTTGTCCTGGCCATCACTGATGCTAAGTGTGTTCCTAGCCATCACTGATACTAAGTGTGTTCCTTGTCATCACTGATACTAAGTGTGGTCCTTGCCATCACTGATACTAAGTGTGTTCCTTGCCATCACTGATACTAAGTGTGTTCCTTGCTGTCACTGACACTAAGTGTGTTCCTTGCCGTCACTGATACTAAGTGTGTTCCTAGCCATCACTGATACTAAGTGTGTTCCTTCCCATCACTGATACTAAGTGTGTTCCTTGCCATCACTGATACTAAGTGTGTTCCTTGCCATCACTGATACTAAGTGTGTTCCTTGCCGTCACTGATACTAAGTGTGTTCCTTGTCGTCACTGATACTAAATGTGTTCCTAGCTGTCACTGATACTAAGTGTGTTCCTTGTCGTCACTGATACTAAGTGTGTTCCTAGCTGTCACTGATACTAAGTGTGTTCCTTGTCGTCACTGATACTAAGTGTGTTCCTAGCTGTCACTGATACTAAGTGTGTTCCTTGTCCTCACTGATACTAAGTGTGTTCCTTGTTATCACTGATACTAAGTGTGTTCCTTGTCATCACTGATACTAAGTGTTTTCCTAGCCATCACTGATACTAAGTGTGTTCCTTATCGTCACTGATACTAAGTGTGTTCCTTGTCCTCACTGAGACTAAGTGTGATCCTTGCCATCACTGATACTAAGTGTGTTCCTTGCCATCACTGAGACTAAGTGTGTTCCTAGCCTGTGTTCCTGGCCATCACTGATGCTAAGTGTGTTCCTAGCCATCACTGATACTAAGTGTGTTCCTTGTCGTCACTGATACTAAGTGTGGTCCTTGCCATCACTGATACTAAGTGTGTTCCTTGCCATCACTGATACTAAGTGTGTTCCTTGCCATCACTGATACTAAGTGTGTTCCTTGCTGTCACTGATACTAAGTGTGTTCCTTGCCGTCACTGATACTAAGTGTGTTCCTAGCCATCACTGATACTAAGTGTGTTCCTTGCCATCACTGATACTAAGTGTGTTCCTGGCCATCACTGATACTAAGTGTGTTCCTTGCCGTCACTGATACTAAGTGTGTTCCTTGCCATCACTGATACTAAGTGTGTTCCTTGTCGTCACTGATACTAAGTGTGTTCCTTGTCGTCACTGATACTAAGTGTGTTTCTTACCATCACTTGATACTAAGTGTGTTCCTTGTCATCACTGATATTAAGTGTGTTCCTAGCCATCACTGATACTAAGTGTGTTCCTAGTAATCACTGATACTAAGTGTGTTCCTTGTCATCACTGATACTAAGTGTGTTCCTAGACATCACTGATACTAAGTGTGTTCCTAGCCGTCACTGATACTAAGTGTGTTCCTAGCCGTCACTGATACTATGTGTGTTCCTAGACGTCACTGATACTAAGTGTTTTCCTTGTCATCACTGATACTAAGTGTGTTCCTTGCCATCACTGATACTAAGTGTGTTCCTTGTCGTCACTGATACTAAGTGTTTTCCTAGCCATCACTGATACTAAGTGTGTTCCTTGTCGTCACTGATACTGTGTTCCTAGCCATCACTGATACTAAGTGTGTTCCTTGTCGTCACTGATACTGTGTTCCTTGTCATCACTGATACTAAGTGTGTTCTTTGCGGTCACTGATACTGTGTTCCTAGCCGTCACTGATACTAAGTGTGTTCCTTGCTGTCACTGATACTAAGTGTGTTCCTAGCCGTCACTGATACTGTGTTCCTAGCCGTCACTGATACTAATTGTGTTCCTTGCCGTCATTGATACTAAGTGTGTTCCTAGCCATCACTGATACTGTGTTCCTAGCCGTCACTGATACTAAGTGTGTTCCTTGCCATCACTGATACTAAGTGTGTTCTTAGCAGTAACTGATACTGTGTTCCTAGCCGTCACTGATGCTAAGTGTGTTCCTTGCCGTCACTGATGCTAAGTGTGTTCCTTGCCATCACTGATACTAAGTGTGTTCCTAGCCATCACTGATACTAAGTGTGTTCCTAGCCATCACTGATACTAAGTGTGTTCCTTGTCATCACTGATACTAAATGTGATCCTAGCCATCACTGATACTGTGTTCCTAGCTGTCACTGATACTAAGTGTGTTCCTTGCCGTCACTGATACTAAGTGTGTTCCTTGTCGTCACTGATACTAAGTGTGTTCCTAGCCATTACTGAGACTAAGTGTGATCCTTGCCGTCACTGAGACTAAGTGTGTCCCTAGCCATCCCTGAGACTAGGTGTGATCCTTGTCATCACTGAGACTAAGTGTGTTCCTAGCCATCACTGATACTAAGTGTGTTCCTGGCCATCACTGAGACTAAGTGTGATCCTAGCCATTACTGAGACTAAGTGTGTTCCTAGCCGTCACTGATACTAAGTGTGTTCCTAGCCATTACTGATACTAAGTGTGTTCCCAGCCGTCACTGATACTAAGTGTGATCCTTGCCGTCACTGATACTAAGTGTGATCCTTGCCGTCACTGAGACTAAGTGTGTTCCTTGCCGTCACTGAGACTAAGTGTGTTCCTTGCCGTCACTGATACTAAGTGTGTTCCTAGCCATCACTGATACTAAGTGTGTTCCTAGCCATCACTGATACTAAGTGTGTTCCTAGCCATCACTGATACTAAGTGTGTTCCTAGCCATCACTGATACTAAGTGTGTTCCTAGCTGTCACTGAGACTAAGTGTGATCCTTGCCGTCTCTGATACTAAGAGTGTTCCTAGCCGTCACTAAGATTAAGTGTGTTCCTAGCCGTCACTGAGACTAAGTGTGTTCCTTGCCCTCACTGATACTAATTGTGATCCTTGCTATCACTGATACTAAGTGTGTTCCTTGCCATCACTGAGACTAAGTGTGTTCCTTGCCGTTACTGATACTAATTGTGATCCTTGCTATCACTGATACTAAGTGTGTTCCTTGCCGTCACTGAAACTAAGTGTGTTCCTAGCCGTCACTGAGGCTAAGTGTGTTCCTTGCCATCACTGATATTAAGTGTGTTCCTTGCCGTCACTGAGATTAAGTGTGTTCCTTGCCCTCACTGATACTAAGTGTGTTCCTAGCCATCACTGATACTAAGTGTGTTCCTAGCCATCACTTGATACTAAGTTTGTTCCTTGCCGTCACTGATACTAATTGTGTTCTTAGCAGTCACTGATACTGTGTTCCTAGCCGTCACTGATACTAAGTGTGTTCCTTGCCGCCACTGATACTAATTGTGTTCCTAGCCATCACTGATACTAAGTGTGTTCCTTGTCGTCACTGATACTGTGTTCCTTGTCGTCACTGATGCTAAGTGTGTTCCTTGCCGTCACTGATACTAAGTGTGTTCCTTGTCGTCACTGATACTAAGTGTGTCCCTAGCCATCCCTGAGACTACGTGTGATCATTGTCGTCACTGAGACTAAGTGTGTTCCTAGCCATCACTGATACTAAGTGTGTTCCTGGCCGTCACTGAGACTAAATGTGATCCTAGCCATCACTGAGACTAAGTTTGTTCCTAGCCATCACTGATACTAAGTGTGTTCCTAGCCGTTACTGATACTAAGTATGTTCCTAGCCATCACTGATACTAAGTGTGTTCCTAGCTGTCACTGAGACTAAGTGTGTTCGTTGCCGTCACTGAGACTAAGTGTGTTCCTTGCCGTCACTGATACTAAGTGTGTTCCTTGCCATCACTGATACTAAGTGTGTTCCTAGCCATCACTGATACTAAGTGTGTTCCTTGCTATCACTGATACTAAGTGTGTTCCTTGCCGTCACTGAAACTAAGTGTGTTCCTTGTCGTCACTGATACTAAGTGTGTTCCTAGCCATCACTGATACATATTGTGTTCCTTGCCATCACTGAGACTAAGTGTGTTCCTAGCCTGTGTTCCTGGCCATCACTGATGCTAAGTATGTTCCTAGCCATCACTGATACTAAGTGTGTTCCTTGCTGTCACTGATACTAAGTGTGTTCCTTGTCGTCACTGATACTAAATGTGATCCTTGCCGTCACTGAGACTAAGTGTATTCCTTGTCGTCACTGATACTAAGTGTGATCCTTGCCGTCACTGAGACTAAGTGTGTTCCTTGCCATCACTGATACTAAGTGTGATCCTTGCCATCACTTATACTAAGTGTGTTCCTTGCCATCACTGATACTAAGTGTGTTCCTTGCCATCACTGATACTAAGTGTGTTCCTTGCCATCACTGATACTAAGTGTGTTCCTTGCCGTCACTGATACTAAGTGTGTTCCTTGCCATCACTGATACTAAGTGTGATCCTTGCCATCACTGATACTGTGTTCCTTGCCATCACTGATACTAAGTGTGTTCCTTGCCATCACTGATACTAAGTGTGTTCCTTGCCGTCACTGATACTAAGTGTGTTCCTTGCCGTCACTGATACTAAGTGTGTTCCTAGCCATCACTGATACTAAGTGTGTTCCTAGCCATCACTGATACTAAGTGTGTTCCTAGCAGTCACTGATACTAAGTGTGTTCCTAGCCGTCACTGATACTAAGTGTGATCCTTGCTATCACTGATACTAAGTGTGTTCCTTGCCGTCACTGAAACTAAGTGTGTTCCTTGTCGTCACTGATACTAAGTGTGTTCCTAGCCATCACTGATACTTATTGTGTTCCTTGCCATCACTGAGACTAAGTGTGTTCCTAGCCTGTGTTCCTGGCCATCACTGATGCTAAGTGTGTTCCTAGCCATCACTGATACTAAGTGTGTTCCTTGCTGTCACTGATACTAAGTGTGTTCCTTGTCGTCACTGATACTAAGTGTGATCCTTGCCGTCACTGAGACTAAGTGTATTCCTTGTCGTCACTGATACTAAGTGTGATCCTTGCCGTCACTGAGACTAAGTGTGTTCCTTGCCATCACTGATACTAAGTGTGTTCCTTGCCATCACTGATACTAAGTGTGTTCCTTGCCATCACTGATACTAAGTGTGTTCCTTGCCATCACTGATACTAAGTGTGTTCCTTGCCATCACTGATACTAAGTGTGTTCCTTGCCGTCACTGATACTAAGTGTGTTCCTGGCCATCACTGAGACTAAGTGTGATCCTTGCCATCACTGATACTGTGTTCCTTGCCATCACTGATACTAAGTGTATTCCTTGCCATCACTGATACTAAGTGTGTTCCTTGCCGTCACTGATACTAAGTGTGTTCCTTGCCATCACTGATACAAAGTGTGTTCCTAGCCATCACTGATACTAAGTGTGTTCCTAGCCATCACTGATACTAAGTGTGTTCCTAGCAGTCACTGATACTAAGTGTGTTCCTAGCTGTCACTGAAACTAAGTGTGATCCTTGCTGTCACTGATACTAAGTGTGTTCCTAGCCGTCACTGAGATTAAGTGTGTTCCTAGCCGTCACTGAGACTAAGTGTGTTCCTAGCCGTTACTGATACTAAGTGTGTTCCTTGTCGTCACTGATACTAAGTGTGTTCCTAGCCATCACTGATACTAAGTGTGTTCCTAGCCGTCACTGATACTAAGTGTGTTCCTAGCTGTCACTGATACTATGTGTGATCCTAGCCGTCACTGAGACTAAGTGTGATCCTTGCTATCACTGATACTAAGTGTGTTCCTTGTCGTCACTGATACTAAGTGTGTTCCTAGCCATCACTGATACTAATTGTGTTCCTTGCCATCACTGAGACTAAGTGTGTTCCTAGCCTGTGTTCCTGGCCATCACTGATGCTAAGTATGTTCCTAGCCATCACTGATACTAAGTGTGTTCCTTGCTGTCACTGATACTAAGTGTGTTCCTTGTCGTCACTGATACTAAGTGTGATCCTTGCCGTCACTGAGACTAAGTGTATTCCTTGTCGTCACTGATACTAAGTGTGATCCTTGCCGTCACTGAGACTAAGTGTGTTCCTTGCCATCACTGATACTAAGTGTGATCCTTGCCATCACTTATACTAAGTGTGTTCCTTGCCATCACTGATATTAAGTGTGTTCCTTGCCATCACTGATACTAAGTGTGTTCCTTGCCATCACTGATACTAAGTGTGTTCCTTGCCGTCACTGATACTAAGTGTGTTCCTGGCCATCACTGAGACTAAGTGTGATCCTTGCCATCACTGATACTGTGTTCCTTGCCATCACTGATACTGTGTTCCTTGCCATCACTGATACTAAGTGTATTCCTTGCCATCACTGATACTAAGTGTGATCCTTGCCATCACTGATACTAAGTGTGTTCATTGCCATCACTGATACTAAGTGTGTTCCTTGCCATCACTGATACTAAGTGTGTTCCTTGCCGTCACTGATACTAAGTGTGATCCTTGCTGTCATTGAGACTAAGTGTGATCCTTGCTGTCACTGAGACTAAGTGTGTTCCTAGCTGTCACTGAGACTAAGTGTGTTTATTGCCGTCACTGATACTAAGTGTGTTCCTAGCCGACACTGATACTAAGTGTGTCCCTAGCCGTCACTGAGACTATGTGTGTTCCTAGCCGTCACTGATACTAAGTGTGTTCCTAGCCTGTGTTCCTTGTCGTCACTGAGACTAAGTGTGTTCCTTGCCATCACTGATACTAAGTGTGTTCCTTGCGATCACTGATACTAAGTGTGTTCCTTGCCGTCACTGATATTAAGTGTGTTCCTAGCCGTCACTG
This sequence comes from Archivesica marissinica, assembly GCA_014843695.1. Lineage (NCBI taxonomy): Eukaryota > Metazoa > Mollusca > Bivalvia > Venerida > Vesicomyidae > Archivesica > Archivesica marissinica. The sequence goes on along the minus strand of CM026404.1, from coordinate 33,675,669 downwards.
ATACTAAGTGTGTTCCTTGCCTTCACTGAGACTAAGTGTGTTCCTAGCTGTCACTGTGACTAAGTGTGTTCCTTGTCGTCACTGATACTAAGTGTGTTCCTAGCCGTCACTGATACTAAGTGTGTTCCTAGCCATCACTGATACTAAGTGTGTCCCTAGCCGTCACTGAGACTAAGTGTGTTCCTAGCCGTCACTGATACTAAGTGTGTTCCTAGCCGTCACTGATACTAAGTGTGTTCCTTGCCATCACTGATACTAAGTGTGTTCCTAGCCATCACTGATACTAAGTGTGTTCCTTGCCGTCACTGATACTAAGTGTGTTCCTTGTCGTCACTGATACTAAGTGTGTTCCTTGCCGTCACTGATACTAAGTGTGTTCCTTGTCGTCACTGATACTAAGTGTGTTCCTTGCCGTCACTGATACTAAGTGTGTTCCTTGCCATCACTGATACTAAGTGTGTTCCTTGCCATCACTGATACTAAGTGTGTTCCTAGCCGTCACTGATACTAAGTGTGTTCCTTGCCGTCACTGATACTAAGTGTGTTCCTTGCCGTCACTGATACTAAGTGTGTTCCTTGCCGTCACTGATACTAAGTGTGTTCCTTGCCATCACTGATACTAAGTGTGTTCCTAGCCATCACTGATACTAAGTGTGTTCCTTGCCATCACTGATACTAAGTGTGTTCCTTGCCATCACTGATACTAAGTGTGTTCCTTGCCATCACTGATACTAAGTGTGTTCCTTGCCGTCACTGATACTAAGTGTGTTCCTTGCCATCACTGATACTAAGTGTGTTCCTAGCCGTCACTGATACTAAGTGTGTTCCTTGCCATCACTGATACTAAGTGTGTTCCTTGCCATCACTGATACTAAGTGTGTTCCTGGCCATCACTGATACTAAGTGTGTTCCTGGCCATCACTGATACTAAGTGTGTTCCTGGCCATCACTGATACTAAGTGTGTTACTTGCGATCACTGATACTAAGTGTGTTCCTTGCCAGCACTGATATTAAGTGTGTTCCTAGCCATCACTGATACTAAGTGTGATCCTTGCCGCCACTGAGACTAAGTGTGATCCTTGCCATCACTGAGACTAAGTGTGTTCCTAGCTGTCACTGTGACTAAGTGTGTTCCTTGCCTTCACTGATACTAAGTGTGTTCCTAGCCACCACTGATACTAAGTGTGTTCCTAGCCATCACTGATACTAAGTGTGTTCCTAGCCATCACTGATACTAAGTGTGTTCCTAGCCATCACTGATACTAAGTGTGTTCCTAGCTGTCACTGATACTAAGTGTGTTCCTAGCCATCACTTGATACTAAGTGTGTTCCTAGCCATCACTGAGAGTAAGTGTTCCTAGCCATCACTGATACTAAGTGTGTTCATTGTCCTCACTGATACTAAGTGTGTTCCTAGCCGTCGATGAGCCTATGTGTGTTCCTAGCCATCACTGATACTAAGTGTGTTCCTAGCCATCACTGATACTAAGTGTGTTCCTAGCCGTCACTGATACTAAGTTTGTTCCTAGCCATCACTGAGACTAAGTGTGTTCCTAGCCGTCACTGAAACTAAGTGTGTTCCTAGCCATCACTGAGACTAAGTGTGTTCCTAGCCATCACTGAGACTAAGTGTGTTCCTAGCCGTCACTGATACTAAGTGTGTTCCTAGCCATCACTGAGACTAAGTGTGTTCCTAGCCATCACTGAGACTAAGTGTGTTCCTAGCCATCACTGAGACTAAGTGTGTTCCTAGCCGTCACTGAGACTAAGTGTGTTCCTAGCCGTCACTGATACTAAGTGTGTTCCTAGCCATCACTGATACTAAGTGTGTTCCTAGCCGTCACTGATACTAAGTGTGATCCTTGCCGTCACTGATACTAAGTGTGTTCCTAGCCGTCACTGATACTAAGTGTGTTCTTAGCCGTCACTGAGACTAAGTGTGTTCCTGGCCATCACTGATACTAAGTGTGTTACTTGCCATCACTGATACTAAGTGTGTTCCTTGCCATCACTGATATTAAGTGTGTTCCTAGCCATCACTGATACTAAGTGTGATCCTTGCCGCCACTGATACTAAGTGTGATCCTTGCCATCACTGATACTAAGTGTGTTCCTAGCTGTCACTGTGACTAAGTGTGTTCCTTGCCGTCACTGATACTAAGTGTGTTCCTTGCCATCACTGATACTAAGTGTGTTCCTTGCCATCACTGATACTAAGTGTGTTCCTTGCCATCACTGATACTAAGTGTGTTCCTTGCCATCACTGATACTAAGTGTGTTCCTAGCTGTCACTGATACTAAGTGTGTTCCTAGCCATCACTGATACTAAGTGTGTTCCTAGCCATCACTGATACTAAGTGTGTTCCTTGCCATCACTGATACTAAGTGTGTTCCTTGCCATCACTGATACTAAGTGTGTTCCTAGCCGTCACTGAGACTAAGTGTGTTCCTTGCCATCACTGATACTAAGTGTGTTCCTTGCCGTCACTGAGACTAAGTGTGTTCCTTGCCGTCACTGATACTAAGTGTGTTCCTAGCCGTCACTGATACTAAGTGTGTTCCTAGCCATCACTGATACTAAGTGTGTTCCTAGCCGTCACTGATACTAAGTGTGTTCCTAGCCATCACTGATACTAAGTGTGTTCCTAGCCATCACTGATACTAAGTGTGTTCCTAGTCGTCACTGATACTAAGTGTGTTCCTAGCCATCACTGATACTAAGTGTGTTCCTTGCCGTCACTGATACTAAGTGTGTTCCTTGCCATCACTGATACTAAGTGTGTTCCTTGCCGTCACTGAGACTAAGTGTGTTCCTTGCCGTCACTGATACTAAGTGTGTTCCTAGCCGTCACTGAGACTAAGTGTGTTCCTTGCCGTCACTGATACTAAGTGTGTTCCTTGCCGTCACTGATACTAAGTGTGTTCCTTGCCGTCACTGATACTAAGTGTGTTCTTAGCAGTTACTGATACTGTGTTCCTTGCCATCACTGATACTAAGTGTGTTCCTTGCCATCACTGATACTAATTGTGTTCCTTGCCATCACTGATACTAAGTGTGTTCCTTGCCGTCACTGATACTAATTGTGTTCCTGGCCATCACTGATACTAAGTGTGTTCCTTGTCGTCACTTATACTGTGTTCCTTGTCGTCACTGATGCTGTGTGTTCCTTGCCGTCACTGATACTAAGTGTGTTCCTTGTCTTCACTGATACTAAGTGTGTTCCTTGCCATCACTGATACTAAGTGTG
>CM026404.1:33639151-33671420 GCA_014843695.1 Archivesica marissinica | reverse complement strand
TGATGACAAGGAACACACTTAGTCTCAGTGATGACAAGGAACACACTTAGTATCAGTGATGGCAAGGAACACACTTAGTATCAGTGATGACAAGGAACACACTTAGTATCAGTGATGCCAAGGAACAATCTTAGTATCAGTGACGGCTAGGAACACAGTATCAGTGATGGCTAGGAACACACTTAGTATCAGTGATGGCTAGGAACACACTTAGTATCAGTGATGACAAGGAACACACTTAGTATCAGTGATGACAAGGAACACACTTAGTATCAGTGATGACAAGGAACACACTTAGTATCAGTGATGACAAGGAACACACTTAGTATCAGTGATGACAAGGAACACACTTAGTATCAGTGATGACAAGGAACACACTTAGTATCAGTGATGACAAGGAACACACTTAGTATCAGTGATGACAAGGAACACACTTAGTATCAGTGATGACAAGGAACACACTTAGTATCAGTGATGGCAAGGCACAAACTTAGTATCAGTGATGGCTAGGAACACAGTATCAGTGACGGCTAGGAACACACTTGGTATCAGTGATGGCAAGGAACACACTTAGTATCAGTGATGGCAAGGAACACACTTAGCATCAGTGATGACAAGGAACACACTTAGTATCAGTGATGACAATGAACACACTTAGTATCAGTGATGGCAAGGAACACACTTAGTATCAGTGATGGCTAGGAACACAGTATCAGTGACGGCTAGGAACACACTTAGTATCAGTGATGGCTAGGAACACACTTAGTCTCAGTGATGGCTAGGAAGACACTTAGTATCAGTGACGACAAGGAACACACTGAGTATCAGTGACGGCAAGGAACACACTTAGTATCAGTGATGGCTAGGAACACACATAGTATCAGTGATGGCAAAGAACACACTTAGTATCAGTGATGGCCAGGAACACACTTAGTATCAGTGATGGCAAGGAACACACTTAATATCAGTGATGGCAAGGAACACACATATTATCAGTGATGGCTAGGAACACACTTAGTATCAGTGACGGCAAGGAACACACTTAGTATCAGTGATGGCAAGGACCACACTTAGTATCAGTGACGACAAGGAACACACTTAGTATCAGTGACGGCAAGGAACACACTTAGTATCAGTGATGGCTAGGAACACACTTAGCATCAGTGATGGCCAGGATCACAGGCTAGGAACACACTTAGTATCAGTGATGGCAAGGAACACACTTAGTATCAGTGATGGCAAGGAACACACTTAGTATCAGTGATGACAAGGAACACACTTAGTATCAGTGACGGCTAGGAACACACTTAGTATCAGTGACAACAAGGAACACACTTAGTATCAGTGATGGCAAGGAACACACTTAGTATCAGTGATGACAAGGAACACACTTAGTATCAGTGACGTCTAGGAACACACTTAGTATCAGTGACGGCTAGGAACACACTTAATATCAGTGATGGCTAGGAACACACTTAGTATCAGTCACGGCTAGGAACACACTTAGTATCAATGACGACAAGGAACACACTTAGTATCAGTGATGACAATGAACACACTTAGTATCAGTGATGACAAGGAACACACTCAGTATCAGTGATGACAAGGAACACACTTAGTATCAGTGACGGCAAGGAACACACTTAGTATCAGTGACGGCAAGGAACACACTTAGTATCAGTGACGGCTAGGAACACACTTAGTATCAGTGACGACAAGGAACACACTTAGTCTCAGTGATGGCTAGGAACACACTTAGTATCAGTAAAGGCTACAAACACACTTAGTATCAGTGATGACAAGGAACACACTTAGTATCAGTGATGGCAAGGAACACATTTAGTATCAGTGACGGCTAGGAACACATTATCAGTGATGGCTAGGAACACACTTAGTATCAGTGATGGCAAGGAACACACTTAGTATCAGTGATGGCTAGGAACACACTTAGTCTCAGTGATGGCTAGGAACACACTTAGTATCAGTGATGACAAGGAACACACTTAGTATCAGTGATGGCTACGAACACACTTAGTATCAGTGATGACAAGGAACACACTTAGTATCAGTGATGGCTACGAACACACTTAGTATCAGTGATGACAAGGAACACACTTAGTATCAGTGATGGCAAGGAACACACTTAGCATCAGTGATGGCTACGAACACACTTAGTATCAGTGATGACAAGGAACACACTTAGTATCAGTGACGGCTAGGAACACAGTATCAGTGACGGCTAGGAACACACTTAGTATCAGTGATGGCAAGGAACACACTTAGTATCAGTGACGGCTAGGAACACACTTAGTCTCAGTGACGGCTAGGAACACAATTAGTATCAGTGACGACAAGGAACACACTTAGTATCAAGTGATGGCTAGGAACACACTTAGTATCAGTGACGACAAGGAACACACTTAGTCTCAGTGATGGCTAGGAACACACTTAGTCTCAGTGATGACTAGGAACACACTTAGTATCAGTGACGACAAGGAACACACTTAGTATCAGTGATGGCAAGGAACACACTTAGTATCAGTGATGGCAAGGAACACACTTAGTATCAGTGACAACAAGGAACACACTTAGTATCAGTGATGGCTAGGAACATACTTAGTATCAGTGACAACAAGGAACACACTTAGTATCAAGTGATGGCAAGGAACACACTTAGTATCAGTGACGGCCAGGAACACACTTAGTATCAGTGATGGCTAGGAACACACTTAGTATCAGTGATGACAAGGAACACACTTAGTATCAAGTGATGGCAAGGAACACACTTAGTATCAGTGATGGCTAGGAACACACTTAGTATCAGTGATGGCAAGGAACACACTTAGTATCAGTGATGACAAGGAACACACTTAGTATCAGTGACGGCAAGGAACACACTTAGTATCAGTGACGGCTAGGAACACAGTATCAGTGACGGCTAGGAACACACTTAATATCAGTGATGGCAAGGAACACACTTAGCATCAGTGATGGCCAGGAACACAGGCTAGGAACACACTTAGTCTCAGTGATGGCAAGGAACAGACTTAGTATCAGTGATGGCAAGGAACACATTTAGTCTCAGTGACGACAAGGAACACACTTAGTATCAGTGACGGCAAGGAACACACTTAGTATCAGTGACGGCAAGGAACACACTTAGTATCAGTGACGGCTAGGAACACAGTATCAGTGATGGCTAGGAACACAGTATCAGTGATGGCTAGGAACACACTTAGTATCAGTGATGGCTAGGAACACACTTAGTATCAGTGACGGCTAGGAACACACTTAGTCTCAGTGACGGCTAGGATCACACATAGTATCAGTGACGGCTAGGAACACACTTAGTCTCAGTGATGGCTAGGAACACACTTAGTATCAGTGACGGCTAGGAACACAGTATCAGTGACGGCTAGGAACACACTTAGTATCAGTGACGGTGTCATACCCGCGGGTCACTTTTTCCTATAGAATATTATAGAATAATGACCCCCTTATAGAATAATGACCCCCCATCCCAAAAACAATGTTATCAATATATTTTATTAATAATTGCATAAGCTATAAAATTAACAATTATCAATAAAATTATATTGAATTTATGTATGAAAAGAGACATACACTCAACTTAATTGGTATTTGAAACCATGCAGCTCAAAATAAATACCATAAAATAGCACAGTACTAACCATTCTTATCATATTCATGCATGTTCTCTTAAACTTTCCAGAAAATATATAATATGCTGTTAACCATTATAATTCTGACTGGTGTGGCTAACTAATTTTTCCACAGGCGTGAAAATCCCCATAATAAAGCAATAAAACCTTATTGTTGGAGCACTGCAATCAACTGTGACACTTCCTGTGTTACATGTTTTATATCATTCATAATACATAATATTTTATTATTGTATGAGCAAGGACAGATAACATGTGCCTCCCAGTGCAAGAAACTTTTCTATGCCATAGAATAATGACCCCCCTATGTTTACACAGTAAGAGTGAGAGTGGTCACTTTTCCATGCCGTAGAATAATGACCACCTAACTGTATGTATGTAAACTATATGAGAGAGGGGGGAGGGTCACTTTTCCATGCCATAGAATAATGACCCCCTGTATATTAACTATATGAGTGAAGGGGGGTCACTTTTCCATGCCATAGAATAATGACCCCCCTGTATATTAACTATATGAGTGAAGGGGGGTCACTTTTCCATGCATATAGAATAATGACCCCCCTGTATATTAACTATATGAGTGAAGGGGGTCACTTCCATGCCATAGAATAATGACCCCCCCTGTATATTAACTATATGAGTGAAGGGGGTCACTTTTCCATGCCATAGAATAATGACCCCCCCTGTATATTAACTATATGAGTGAATGGGGTCACTTCCATGCCATAGAATAATGACCCCCCTGTATATTAACTATATGAGTGAAGGGGGTCACTTCCATGCCATAGAATAATGACCCCTCTGTATATTAACTATATGAGTGAAGGGGGGTCATTTATCCATGCCATAGAATAATGACCCCCCTGTATATTAACTATATGAGTGAAGGGGGGTCACTTTTCCATGCCATAGAATAATGACCCCCCCTGTATATTAACTATATGAGTGAAGGGGTCACTTTTCCATGCCATATAGAATAATGACCCATGTATATTAACTATATGAGTGAAGGGGGGTCACTTTTCCATGCCATAGAATAATGACCCTCTGTATATTAACTATATGAGTGAGGGGGGGGGTCACTTTTCCATGCCATATCGATCAGCCAGTAAAGCGGGATGGATGAAGTCGTCCCAATTATTTTGCTCATCATTGGTATATTTTACCAATGTATGGACAAGTGTTTGATTAAACCTTTCCATTAAACCATTTGTTTGGGGGTGATATGCACTTGTCTTGCGATGGTCGATGCCAATTAGTCTGCAGATTTCGTCATTGAGCATTGCAAAACTAGTCTATGATATAGATAGTGACCCCTTCCCACTCATAATCTATACATATGGGGGTGATTATCCTCTGATATGGATAGTGACACCCTCCCACTCATATAATCTACACATATGGGGGTGATTATCCTATGATATGGATAGTGACACCCTCCCACTTATATAATCTACACATAGGGGGGTGATTATCCTATGATATGGATAGTGAGCCCCTCCCACTCATATAATCTACACATATGTTGGTGATTATTCTGTGATATGGATAGTGAGCCCCTCCCACTCATATAATCTACACATATGGGGGTGATTATCATATGATATGGATAGTGACACACTCCAACTCATATAATCTACACATATGGGGGTGATTATCCTATGATATGGATAGTGACCCCCTCCCACTCATATAATCTAAACATATGGGGGTGATTATCATATGATATGGATAGTGAGCCCCTCCCACTCATATAATCTACACATATGTAGGTGATTATTCTGTGATATGGATAGTGACACCCTCCCACACATATAATCTACACATAGGGGGGTGATTATCATATGATATGGATAGTGAGCCCCTCCCACTCATATAATCTACACATATGTTGGTGATTATCCTATGATATGGATAGTGAGCCCCTCCCACTCATTTAATCTACACATATGTGGATGATTATTCTATGACATGGAAAAGTGACCCACCGTCACTTGTACTGTGTAAACATAGGGGGGTCATTATTTTATGGCATGGAAAAGTGACGAAAAGTGACCCACTCACTCATATAGTTTACATACAGGGGGTCATTATTCTATGACATGGAAAAGTGACCCACCGTCACTCGTACTGTGTAAACATAGGGGGGTCATTATTCTATGGCATGGAAAAGTGACCCGCCGTCACTCGTACTGTGTAAACATAGGGGGGTCATTATTCTATGGCATGGAAAAGTGACCCCCTCACTCACTCGTGCAGTGTAAATATAGGGGATCATTATTCTATGGCATGGAAAAGTGACCCACCTCATTCATATAGTTTACACACAGGTAGGTCATTATTCTATGGCATCGAAAAGTGACCCCCTCACTCATAGTTTACATACAGAGGGGTCATTATTCTATGGCATTGGAAGTTTGAACTGCCTTCACTCAGATAATCTACATATAGGGGGGTCATTATTCTATGGCATGGAAAAGTGACCTACCCTCAATCAGATATTCTACATTATGGGGGTCACATTCTACATGTATGCATGGAACAGTTTCTTGCACTGAATAGATAGGGAGGCACACGTTATAAAGTAGAATGTTGTCTGTCCTTGCTCATACAATATTAAAATATTACTTATTATGAATGATATAAAACATGTAACCAGTGTATTGGGAACACAGGAAGTGTCACTATTGGTTGCAGTTCCCTAAAAATAAGGTTTTATTGCTTTTCACACCTGTGGCAAAGAAGATAAGGCTTAATATGATCCACAATAGTCAGAATTACAATTGTTAACAACATATTACATAATTGTGCACATTTTCTGGAAAGATTAAGAGAATATGAATAAACATGATAAGAATAGTTTGCTATAATAAGTGGATAACATATTAATTAAATTTGTTAAAGAAATATACACCAATTTCTGCTGTAGAAGCATCCATAGTGCGAGTGTGTTTTTCAATTATTTATCATCACTACTGGTTGCCCATATGAGCGAGTCATTTTAGATTTTTGGAGGATAGTGCAATGATACAGACAGAGACCCATTCCAGGGGGTCATTATTCCATGGCATTGAAAAGTGACCCTCTCTCTCATAATTGTAGTCTATACATAGGGGGTGGGGGTCATTGTTCTTATTTGTTTTATGTTTGTCTTTGTTTTATGTTTGTCTGTGTAAATATTATGCATTATGTGAACCTCCTAGTTATACAGCACCCATCACCTCATGATCATCTTTAGAAATTGATAAGAGACAAATTATCTGCATACCTCTTTTTCAGATTCAATATATTTATGTTATTCTGTACATCGTTAAATCAAAATATATGTTGTTAGGCCTTAAACAGTGCTAACTAACATTTAATAATAATAAATTCAATATTTTCCCACTATATATTGCTATTTGCAATGGGGTCATTTTTCCGCAAGGGGGGTCAATATTCTATGGCTGAATAATGACCCGCGGGTCATTATTTTAAGGGGGGTCAACATTCTATATGACAACGGCAAGGAACACACTTAGTATCAGTGATGGCAAGGAACACACTTAGTATCAGTGACGGCTAGGATCACACTTAGTATCAGTGACGACAAGGAATACACTTAGTCTCAGTGATGGCTAGGAACACACATAGTATCAGTGATGGCTACAAACACACTTAGTATCAGTGATGACAAGGAACACACTTAGTATCAGTGATGACAAGGAACACACTTAGTATCAGTGATGGCAAGGAACACACTTAGTATCAGTAACGGCTAGGAACACACTTAGTCTCAGTGATGACAAGGAATACACTTAGTATCAGTGACAGCAAGGAACACACTTAGTATCAGTGACGGCTAGGAACACAGTATCAGTGACGGCTAGGAACACACTTAGTATCAGTGATGGCAAGGAACACACTTAGTATCAGTGACGGCTAGGAACACACTTAGTATCAGTGATGGCTAGGAACACAATTAGTATCAGTGATGGCAAGGAACACACTTAGTATCAGTGACGGCTAGGAACACAGTATCAGTGATGGCTAGGAACACACTTAGTATCAGTGATGACAAGGAACATACTTAGTATCAGTGATGACAAGGAACACACTTAATATCAGTGACGGCTAGGAACACAATTAGTATCAGTGATGGCAAGGAACACACTTAGTATCAGTGATGGCTAGGAACACAATTAGTATCAGTGATGGCTAGGATCACACTTAGTATCAGTGATGACAAGGAACACACTTAGTATCAGTGATGACAAGGAACACACTTAGTATCAGTGACAGCAAGGAACACACTTAGTATCAAGTGATGACAAGGAACACACTTAGTATCAGTGATGGCTAGGAACACACTTAGTATCAGTGACGGCTAGGAACATACTTAGTATCAGTGACGGCTAGGAACACACTTAGTATCAGTGATGACAAGGAACACACTTAGTATCAGTGATGACAAGGAACACACTTAGTATCAGTGATGACAAGGAACACACTTAGTATCAGTGATGACAAGGAACACACTTAGTATCAGTGATGGGAAGGAACACACTTAGTATCAGTGACGACAAGGAACACACTTAGTCTCAGTGATAACAAGGAACACACTTAGTATCAGTGATGGCAAGGAACACACTTAGTATCAGTGATGACAAGGAACACACTTAGTATCAGTGATGCCAAGGAACAATCTTAGTATCAGTGATGGCTAGGAACACACTTAGTATCAGTGACGGCAAGGAACACACTTAGTATCAGTGACAGCAAGGAACACACTTAGTATAAGTGACGACAAGGAACACACTTAGTATCAGTGATGAAAAGGACCACACTTAGTCTCAGTGATGACAAGGAACACACTTAGTATCAGTGATGGCTAGGAACACACTTAGTATCAGTGATGACAAGGAACACACTTAGTATCAGTGATGACAAGGAACACACTTAGTATCAGTGATGACAAGGAACACACTTAGTATCAGTGATGACAAGGAACACACTTAGTATCAGTGATGACAAGGAACACACTTAGTATCAGTGATGACAAGGAACACACTTAGTATCAGTGATGACAAGGAACACACTTAGTATCAGTGATGACAAGGAACACACTTAGTATCAGTGATGGCAAGGCACAAACTTAGTATCAGTGATGGCTAGGAACACAGTATCAGTGACGGCTAGGAACACACTTGGTATCAGTGATGGCAAGGAACACACTTAGTATCAGTGATGGCAAGGAACACACTTAGTATCAGTGATGACAAGGAACACACTTAGTATCAGTGATGACAATGAACACACTTAGTATCAGTGACGGCAAGGAACACACTTAGTATCAGTGATGGCTAGGAACACAGTATCAGTGACGGCTAGGAACACACTTAGTATCAGTGATGGCTAGGAACACACTTAGTCTCAGTGATGGCTAGGAAGACACTTAGTATCAGTGACGACAAGGAACACACTGAGTATCAGTGACGGCAAGGAACACACTTAGTATCAGTGATGGCTAGGAACACACTTAGTATCAGTGATGGCAAAGAACACACTTAGTATCAGTGATGGCCAGGAACACACTTAGTATCAGTGATGGCAAGGAACACACTTAATATCAGTGATGGCAAGGAACACACATAGTATCAGTGATGGCTAGGAACACACTTAGTATCAGTGACGGCAAGGAACACACTTAGTATCAGTGATGGCAAGGACCACACTTAGTATCAGTGACGACAAGGAACACACTTAGTATCAGTGACGGCAAGGAACACACTTAGTATCAGTGATGGCTAGGAACACACTTAGCATCAGTGATGGCCAGGATCACAGGCTAGGAACACACTTAGTCTCAGTGATGGCAAGGAACACACTTAGTATCAGTGATGGCAAGGAACACACTTAGTATCAGTGATGACAAGGAACACACTTAGTATCAGTGATGGCAGGAACACACTTAGTATCAGTGACGGCTAGGAACACACTTAGTATCAGTGACGGCTAGGAACACACTTAATATCAGTGATGGCTAGGAACACACTTAGTATCAGTCACGGCTAGGAACACACTTAGTATCAGTGACGACAAGGAACACACTTAGTATCAGTGATGACAATGAACACACTTAGTATCAGTGATGACAAGGAACACACTCAGTATCAGTGATGACAAGGAACACACTTAGTATCAGTGATGACAAGGAACACACTTAGTATCAGTGATGGCAAGGAACAAACTTAGTATCAGTGACGGCTAGGAACACAGTATCAGTGACGGCTAGGAACACACCTAGTATCAGTGATGGCAAGGAACACACTTAGTATCAGTGACGGCAAGGAACACACTTAGTATCAGTGACGGCTAGGAACACACTTAGTATCAGTGACGACAAGGAACACACTTAGTCTCAGTGATGGCTAGGAACACACTTAGTATCAGTGATGACAAGGAACACACTTAATATCAGTGATAACAAGGAACACACTTAGTATCAGTGACGGCTAGGAACACACTTAGTCTCAGTGACGGCTAGGAACACACTTAGTATCAGTGATGACAAGGAACACACTTAGTATCAGTGACGACCAGGAACACACTTAGTATCAGTGACGGCAAGGAACACACTTAGTATCAGTAATGACAAGGAACACACTTAGTATCAGTGATGGCCAGGAACACACTTAGTATCAATGACGGCAAGGAACACACTTAGTATCAGTGATGGCAAGGAACACACTTATTATCAGTGATGGCAAGGAACACACTTAGTATCAGTGATGGCAAGGAACACACTTAGTATCAGTAATGGCAAGGAACACACTTAGTATCAGTGACGGCAAGGAACACACTTAGTATCAGTGATGGGAAGGAACACACTTAGTATCAGTGACGACAAGGAACACACTTAGTCTCAGTGATGACAAGGAACACACTTAGTATCAGTGATGGCAAGGAACACACTTGGTATCAGTGATGACAAGGAACACACTTAGTATCAGTGATGCCAAGGAACAAACTTAGTATCAGTGATGGCAAGGAACACACTTAGTATCAGTGACAGCAAGGAACACACTTAGTATCAGTGACGACAAGGAACACACTTAGTATCAGTGATGACAAGGAACACACTTAGTATCAGTGATGACAAGGAACACACTTAGTATCAGTGATGGCAAGGAACACACTTAGTATCAGTGATGACAAGGAACACACTTAGTATCAGTGATGCCAAGGAACAATCTTAGTATCAGTGACGGCTAGGAACACAGTATCAGTGATGGCTAGGAACACACTTAGTATCAGTGACGGCAAGGAACACACTTAGTATCAGTGACGACAAGGAACACACTTAGTATCAGTGATGGCTAGGAACACACTTAGTATCAGTGATGACAAGGAACACACTTAGTATCAGTGATGACAAGGAACACACTTAGTATCAGTGATGACAAGGAACACACTTAGTATCAGTGATGACAAGGAACACACTTAGTATCAGTGACGTCTAGGAACACACTTAGTATCAGTGACGGCTAGGAACACACTTAGTATCAGTGACGACAAGGAACACACTTAGTATCAGTGATGGCAAGGAACACACTTAGTATCAGTGATGGCAAGGAACACAATTAGTATCAGTGATGACAAGGAACACACTTAGTATCAGTGATGACAAGGAACACACTTTGTATCAGTGATGACAAGGAACACAGGCTAGGAACACACTTAGTCTCAGTGATGGCAAGGAACAGACCTAGTATCAGTGATGGCAAGGAACACACTTAGTCTCAGTGACGACAAGGAACACACTTAGTATCAGTGACGACAAGGAACACACTTAGTATCAGTGACGGCAAGGAACACACTTAGTATCAGTGACGGCTAGGAACACAGTATCAGTGACGGCTAGGAACACACTTAGTATCAGTGACGGCAAGGAACACACTTAGTATCAGTGACGGCAAGGAACACACTTAGTATCAGTGACGGCTAGGAACACACTTAGTATCAGTGACGACAAGGAACACACTTAGTCTCAGTGATGGCTAGGAACACACTTAGTATCAGTAAAGGCTACGAACACACTTAGTATCAGTGATGACAAGGAACACACTTAGTATCAGTGATGGCAAGGAACACATTTAGTATCAGTGACGGCTAGGAACACATTATCAGTGACGGCAAGGAACACACTTAGTATCAGTGATGGCAAGGAACACACTTAGTATCAGTGACGGCTAGGAACACACTTAGTCTCAGTGATGGCTAGGAACACACTTAGTATCAGTGATGACAAGGAACACACTTAATATCAGTGATAACAAGGAACACACTTAGTCTCAGTGATGGCTAGGAACACACTTAGTATCAGTGATGACAAGGAACACACTTAATATCAGTGATAACAAGGAACACACTTAGTATCAGTGACGGCAAGGAACACACTTAGTATCAGTGATGGCTAGGAACACACTTAGTCTCAGTGACGGCTAGGAACACACTTAGTATCAGTGATGACAAGGAACACACTTAGTATCAGTGATGACCAGGAACACACTTAGTATCAGTGATGGCAAGGAACACACTTAGTATCAGTAATGACAAGGAACACACTTAGTATCAGTGATGGCCAGGAACACACTTAGTATCAGTGATGGCAAGGAACACACTTAGTATCAGTGATGGCAAGGAACACACTTATTATCAGTGATGGCTAGGAACACACTTAGTATCAGTGACGGCAAGGAACACACTTAGTATCAGTAATGGCAAGGAACACACTTAGTATCAGTGACGGCAAGGAACACACTTAGTATCAGTGATGGGAAGGAACACACTTAGTATCAGTGACGACAAGGAACACACCTAGTATCAGTGATGGCAAGGAACACACTTAGTATCAGTGATGGCAAGGAACACAATTAATATCAGTGATGACAAGGAACACACTTAGTATCAGTGATGACAAGGAACACACTTTGTATCAGTGATGACAAACGGCTAGGAACACACTTAGTCTCAGTGATGGCAAGGAACACACATAGTATCAGTGACGGCTAGGAACACAGTATCAGTGACGGCTAGGAACACACTTAGTATCAGTGACGGCAAGGAACACACTTAGTATCAGTGACGGCAAGGAACACACTTAGTATCAGTGACGGCTAGGAACACACTTAGTATCAGTGACGACAAGGAACACACTTAGTCTCAGTGATGGCTAGGAACACACTTAGTATCAGTAAAGGCTACGAACACACTTAGTATCAGTGATGACAAGGAACACACTTAGTATCAGTGACGGCAAGGAACACATTTAGTATCAGTGACGGCTAGGAACACATTATCAGTGACGGCTAGGAACACACTTAGTATCAGTGATGGCAAGGAACACACTTAGTATCAGTGACGGCTAGGAACACACTTAGTCTCAGTGACGGCTAGGAACACACTTAGTATCAGTGATGACTAGGAACACACCTAGTATCAGTGATGGCTATGAACACACTTAGTATCAGTGATGACTAGGAACACACTTAGTATCAGTGATGACAAGGAACACACTTAGTATCAGTGACAGCAAGGAACACTCTTAGTATCAGTGACGGCTAGGAACACAGTATCAGTGACGGCTAGGAACACACTTAGTATCAGTGACGGCAAGGAACACACTTAGTATCAGTAATGGCAACGAACACACTTAGTATCAGTGATGGCCAGGAACACACTTAGTATCAGTGACGGCTAGGAACACACTTAGTCTCAGTGATGGCTAGGAACACACTTAGTATCAGTGATGACAAGGAACACACTTAATATCAGTGATAACAAGGAACACACTTAGTATCAGTGACGGCAAGGAACACACTTAGTATCAGTGACGGCTAGGAACACACTTAGTCTCAGTGACGGCTAGGAACACACTTAGTATCAGTGATGACAAGGAACACACTTAGTATCAATGACGGCAAGGAACACACTTAGTATCAGTGATGGCAAGGAACACACTTATTATCAGTGATGGCTAGGAACACACTTAGTATCAGTGACGGCAAGGAACACACTTAGTATCAGTAATGGCAAGGAACACACTTAGTATCAGTGACGGCAAGGAACACACTTAGTATCAGTGATGGGAAGGAACACACTTAGTATCAGTGACGACAAGGAACACACTTAGTCTCAGTGATGACAAGGAACACACTTAGTATCAGTGATGGCAAGGAACACACTTGGTATCAGTGATGACAAGGAACACACTTAGTATCAGTGATGCCAAGGAACAATCTTAGTATCAGTGATGGCTAGGAACACACTTAGTATCAGTGACGGCAAGGAACACACTTAGTATCAGTGACAGCAAGGAACACACTTAGTATAAGTGACGACAAGGAACACACTTAGTATCAGTGATGACAAGGAACACACTTAGTCTCAGTGATGACAAGGAACACACATAGTATCAGTGATGGCAAGGAACACACTTAGTATCAGTGATGACAAGGAACACACTTAGTATCAGTGATGCCAAGGAACAATCTTAGTATCAGTGACGGCTAGGAACACAGTATCAGTGATGGCTAGGAACACACTTAGTATCAGTGATGGCTAGGAACACACTTAGTATCAGTGACGACAAGGAACACACTTAGTATCAGTGATGACAAGGAACACACTTAGTATCAGTGATGACAAGGAACACACTTAGTATCAGTGATGACAAGGAACACACTTAGTATCAGTGATGACAAGGAACACACTTAGTATCAGTGATGACAAGGAACACACTTAGTATCAGTGATGACAAGGAACACACTTAGTATCAGTGATGACAAGGAACACACTTAGTATCAGTGATGGCAAGGCACACACTTAGTATCAGTGATGGCTAGGAACACAGTATCAGTGACGGCTAGGAACACACTTAGTATCAGTGATGGCAAGGAACACACTTAGTATCAGTGATGGCAAGGAACACACTTAGTATCAGTGATGACAAGGAACACACTTAGTATCAGTGATGACAATGAACACACTTAGTATCAGTGACGGCAAGGAACACACTTAGTATCAGTGATGGCTAGGAACACAGTATCAGTGACGGCTAGGAACACACTTAGTATCAGTGATGGCTAGGAACACACTTAGTCTCAGTGATGGCTAGGAACACACTTAGTATCAGTGACGACAAGGAACACACTTAGTATCAGTGACGGCAAGGAACACACTTAGTATCAGTGATGGCTAGGAACACACTTAGTATCAGTGATGGCAAGGAACACACTTAGTATCAGTGATGGCAAGGAACACACTTAGTATCAGTGATGGCAAGGAACACACTTAGTATCAGTGATGGCAAGGAACACACTTAGTATCAGTGATGGCTAGGAACACACTTAGTATCAGTGACGGCTAGGAACACACTTAGTATCAGTGATGGCTAGGAACACACTTAGTATCAGTGACGGCTAGGAACACACTTAGTATCAGTGATGGCAAGGAACACACTTAGTATCAGTGATGGCAAGGAACACACTTAGTATCAGTGACGGCTAGGAACACACTTAGTATCAGTGACGGCTAGGAACACAGTATCAGTGATGGCAAGGAACACACTTAGTATCAGTGATGGCTAGGAACACACTTAGTCTCAGTGATGGCTAGGAACACACTTAGTATCAGTGATGGCTAGGAACACACTTAGTATCAGTGACGGCTAGGAACACACTTAGTATCAGTGATGGCTAGGAACACACTTAGTATCAGTGATGGCTAGGAACACACTTAGTATCAGTGATGGCTAGGAACACACTTAGTATCAGTGACGGCTAGGAACACACTTAGTATCAGTGACGGCAAGGAACACACTTAGTCACAGTGACAGCTAGGAACACACTTAGTCTCAGTGATGGCAAGGATCACACTTAGTCTCAGTGGCGGCAAGGATCACACTTAGTATCAGTGATGGCTAGGAACACACTTAATATCAGTGCTGGCAAGGAACACACTTAGTATCAGTGATCGCAAGTAACACACTTAGTATCAGTGATGGCCAGGAACACACTTAGTATCAGTGATGGCCAGGAACACACTTAGTATCAGTGATGGCCAGGAACACACTTAGTATCAGTGATGGCAAGGAACACACTTAGTATCAGTGACGGCAAGGAACACACTTAGTATCAGTGATGGCTAGGAACACACTTAGTATCAGTGATGGCAAGGAACACACTTAGTATCAGTGACGGCTAGGAACACACTTAGTATCAGTGATGGCAAGGAACACACTTAGTATCAGTGATGGCACGGAACACACTTAATATCAGTGATGGCAAGGAACACACTTAGTATCAGTGACGACAAGGAACACACTTAGTATCAGTGATGACAGGCTAGGAACACACTTAGTATCAGTGATGGCTAGGAACACACTTAGTATCAGTGACGGCTAGGAACACACTTAGTATCAGTGACAGCAAGGATCACACTTAGTATCAGTGACGGCAAGGAACACACTTAGTATCAGTGACGGCTAGGAACACACTTAGTATCAGTGACGGCTAGGAACACACTTAGTATCAGTGACGACAAGGAACACACTTAGTCACAGTGACAGCTAGGAACACACTTAGTCTCAGTGATGGCAAGGATCACACTTAGTCTCAGTGACGGCAAGGATCACACTTAGTATCAGTGACGGCTAGGAACACACTTAATATCAGTGCCGGCAAGGAACACACTTAGTATCAGTGATCGCAAGTAACACACTTAGTATCAGTGATGGCAAGGAACACACTTAGTATCAGTGACGACAAGGAACACAGGCTAGGAACACACTTAGTATCAGTGACGGCTAGGAACACACATAGTCTCAGTGACGGCTAGGGACACACTTAGTATCAGTGTCGGCTAGGAACACACTTAGTATCAGTGACGGCTAGGAACACACTTAGTATCAGTGACGGCAATAAACACACTTAGTCTCAGTGACAGCTAGGAACACACTTAGTCTCAGTGACGGCAAGGATCACACTTAGTCTCAGTGACAGCAAGGATCACACTTAGTATCAGTGACGGCAAGGAACACACTTAGTATCAGTGATGGCAAGGAACACACTTAGTATCAGTGATGGCAATGAACACACTTAGTATCAGTGATGGCAAGGAACACACTTAGTATCAGTGACGGCAAGGAACACACTTAGTATCAGTGACGGCAAGGAACACACTTAGTATCAGTGATGGCAAGGAACACACTTAGTATCAGTGATGGCAAGGAACACACTTAGTATCAGTGATGGCAAGGAACACACTTAGTATCAGTGATGGCAAGGAATACACTTAGTATCAGTGATGGCAAGGATCACACTTAGTATCAGTGATGGCAAGGAACACACTTAGTATCAGTGACGGCAAGGAATACACTTAGTATCAGTGATGGCAAGGAATACACTTAGTATCAGTGATGGCAAGGAACACAGTATCAGTGATGGCAAGGAACACACTTAGTATCAGTGTTGGCTAGGAACACACTTAGTATCAGTGATGGCAAGGAACACACTTAGTATCAGTGATGGCAAAGAACACACTTAGTATAAGTGATGGCAAGGATCACACTTAGTATCAGTGATGGCAAGGAACACACTTAGTCTCAGTGACGGCAAGGATCACACTTAGTATCAGTGACGACAAGGAATACACTTAGTCGCAGTGACGGCACGGATCACACTTAGTATCAGTGACGATAAGGAACAAACTTAGTATCAGTGACAGCAAGGAACACACTTAGTATCAGTAACGGCTAGGAACACACTTAGTCTCAGTGACGGCTAAGAACAAACTTAATCTCAGTGACGGCTAGGAACACACTTAGTCTCAGTGACGGCTAAGAACAAACTTAATCTCAGTGACGGCTAGGAACACACTTAGTATCAGTGACGGCAAGGATCACACTTAGTCTCAGTGACAGCTAGGAACACACTTAGTATCAGTGATGGCTAGGAACACACTTAGTCTCAGTGATGGCTAGGAACACACTTAGTCTCAGTGACAGCTAGGAACACACTTAGTCTCAGGGATGGCTAGGACCACACTTAGTCTCAGTGACGGCTAGGAACACACTTAGTCTCAGTGATGGCTAGGAACACACTTAGTATCAGTGACGGCTAGGAACACACTTGGTCTCAGTGATGGCTAGGAACACATTTAGTCTCAGTGATGGCTAGGAACACACTTAGTATCAGTGACGGCTAGGAACACACTTAGTCTCAGTGATGGCAAGGAACACAATTAGTATCAGTGATGGCTAGGAACACACTTAGTATCAGTGACGACAAGGAACACACTTAGTTTCAGTGACGGCAAGGAACACACTTAGTATCAGTGATAGCAAGGATCACACTTAGTCTCAGTGACGGCAAGGATCACACTTAGTATCAGTGACGACAAGGAATACACTTAGTCTCAGTGACGGCAAGGATCACACTTAATATCAGTGACGACAAGGAACACACTTAGTATCAGTGACAGCAAGGAAAACACTTAGTATCAGTGATGGCTAGGAACATACTTAGCATCAGTGATGGCCAGGAACACAGGCTAGGAACACACTTAGTCTCAGTGATGGCAAGGAACACAATTAGTATCAGTGATGGCTAGGAACACACTTAGTATCAGTGACGACAAGGAACACACTTAGTTTCAGTGACGGCAAGGAACACACTTAGTATCAGTGATAGCAAGGATCACACTTAGTCTCAGTGATGACAAGGAACACACTTAGTATCAGTAACGGCTAGGAACACACTTAGTCTCAGTGACGGCTAGGAACACACTTAATCTCAGTGACGGCTAGGAACACACTTAGTATCAGTGACAGCAAGGATCACACTTAGTTTCAGTGACAGCTAGGAACACACTTAGTATCAGTGACTGCTAGGAACACACTTAGTATCAGTGATGGCTAGGAACACACTTAGTATCAGTGACGGCTAGGAACACACTTAGTATCAGTGACGGCAAGGAACACACTTAGTCTCAGTGACGGCAAGGAACACACTTATTCTCAGTGAGAGCTAGGAACACACTTAGTATCAGTGATGGCTAGGAACACACTTAGTATCAGTAACGGCTAGGAACACACTTAGTATCAATGATGGCTAGGAACAAACTTAGTCTCAGTGATGGCTAGGATCACATTTAGTCTCAGTGACGGCCAGGAACACACTTAGTATCAGTGATGGCTAGGAAAACACTTAGTCTCAGTGACGACAAGGATCACACCTAGTCTCAGGGACGGCTAGGGACACACTTAGTATCAGTGACGGCAAGGATCACACTTAGTCACAGTGATGGCTAGGAACACACTTAGTATCAGTGAAGACAAGGAACACACTTAGTATCAGTGACGGCAAGGAACACACTTAGCATCAGTGACGACAAGGAACACAGTATCAGTGACGACAAGGAACACACTTAGTATCAGTGATGGCTAGGAACACAATTAGTATCAGTGACGGCAAGGAACACACTTAGTATCAGTGATGGCTAGGAACACAATTAGTATCAGTGATGGCAAGGAACACACTTAGTATCAGTGATGGCTAGGAACACAGTATCAGTAACTGCTAAGAACACACTTAGTATCAGTGACGGCAAAGAACACACTTAGTATCAGTGACGGCAAGGAACACACTTAGTATCAGTGACAGCAAGGAACACACTTAGTCTCAGTGACGGCAAGGAACACACTTAGTATCAGTGACGGCAAGGAACACACTTAGTCTCAGTGACGGCTAGGAACACACTTAGTATCAGTGACGGCAAGGAACACACTTAGTCTCAGTGACGGCTAGGAACACACTTAGTATCAGTGATGGCAAGGAACACACTTAGTATCAGTGACGGCAAGGAACACACTTAGTATCAGTGACGGCAAGGAACACACTTAGTATCAGTGATAGCAAGGACACACTTAGCAAAACACACATCTCAGTGACGGCTAGGAACACACTTAGTATCAGTGACGGCAAGGATCACACTTAGTCTCAGTGACAGCTAGGAACACACTTAGTATCAGTGATGGCTAGGAACACACTTAGTCTCAGTGATGGCTAGGAACACACTTAGTATCAGTGATGGCTAGGAACACACTTAGTATCAGTGACGGCTAGGAACACACTTAGTCTCAGTGATGGCAAGGAACACACTTAGTCTCAGTGATGGCTAGGAACACACTTAGTATCAGTGACGGCTAGGAACACACTTAGTCTCAGTGATGGCTAGGAACACACTTAGTATCAGTGATGGCAAGGAACACACTTAGTATCAGTGATGGCTAGGAACACACTTAGTATCAGTGATGGCTAGGAACACACTTAGTATCAATGACAGCTAGGAACACACTTAGTATCAGTGATGGCTAGGAACACACTTAGTATCAGTGATGGCTAGGAACACACTTAGTATCAGTGATGGCTAGGAACACACTTAGTATCAGTGAGGCAGGAACACACTTAGTATCAAACACACTTAGTATCAGTGACGGCTAGGAACACACTTAGTATCAGTGACGGCAAGGAACACACTTGGTCACAGTGACAGCTAGGAACACACTTAGTCTCAGTGATGGCAAGGATCTCACTTAGTCTCAGTGGCGGCAAGGATCACACTTAGTATCAGTGATGGCTAGGAACACACTTAATATCAGTGCTGGCAAGGAACACACTTAGTATCAGTGATCGCAAGTAACACACTTCGTATCAGTGATGGCCAGGAACACACTTAGTCTCAGTGACGGCTAAGAACACACTTAATCTCAGTGACAGCTAGGAACACACTTAGTATCAGTGATGGCTAGGAACACACTTAGTCTCAGTGACGGCTAGGAACACACTTAGTCTCAGTGACGGCTAGGAACACACTTAGTCTTAGGGATGGCTAGGAACACACTTAGTCTCAGTGATGGCTAGGAACACACTTAGTCTCAGTGATGGCTAGGAACACACTTAGTATCAGTGACGGATAGGAACACACTTGGTCTCAGTGATGGCTAGGAACACATTTAGTCTCAGTGATGGCTAGGAACACACTTAGTTTCAGTGACGGCTAGGAACACACTTAGTCTCAGTGATGGCTAGGAACAAACTTAGTATCAGTGACGGCTAGGAACACACTTAGTATCAGTGATGGCTAGGAACACACTTAGTATCAGTGATGGCTAGGAACACACTTAGTATCAGTGATGGCTAGGAACACACATAGGCTCATCGACGGCTAGGAACACACTTAGTATCAGTGAGGACAATGAACACACTTAGTATCAGTGATGGCTAGGAACACTTAGTCTCAGTGATGGCTAGGAACACACTTAGTATCAAGTGATGGCTAGGAACACACTTAGTATCAGTGACAGCTAGGAACACACTTAGTATCAGTGATGGCTAGGAACACACTTAGTATCAGTGATGGCTAGGAACACACTTAGTATCAGTGATGGCTAGGAACACACTTAGTATCAGTGACGGCTAGGAACACACTTAGTATCAGTGACGGCAAGGAACACACTTAGTCACAGTGACAGCTAGGAACACACTTAGTCTCAGTGATGGCAAGGATCACACTTAGTCTCAGTGGCGGCAAGGATCACACTTAGTATCAGTGATGGCTAGGAACACACTTAATATCAGTGCTGGCAAGGAACACACTTAGTATCAGTGATCGCAAGTAACACACTTAGTATCAGTGATGGCCAGGAACACACTTAGTATCAGTGATGGCCAGGAACACACTTAGTATCAGTGATGGCCAGGAACACACTTAGTATCAGTGATGGCAAGGAACACACTTAGTATCAGTGATGGCAAGGAACACACTTAGTATCAGTGACGGCTAGGAACACACTTAGTATCAGTGACGGCTAGGAACACACTTAGTATCAGTGACGGCAAGGAACACACTTAGTATCAGTGATGGCACGGAACACACTTAATATCAGTGATGGCAAGGAAAACACTTAGTATCAGTGACGACAAGGAACACACTTAGTATCAGTGATGACAAGAACACAGGCTAGGAACACACTTAGTATCAGTGATGGCTAGGAACACACTTAGTATCAGTGACGGCTAGGAACACACTTAGTATCAGTGACAGCAAGGATCACACTTAGTATCAGTGACGGCAAGGATCACACTTAGTATCAGTGACGGCTAGGAACACAGTATCAGTGATGGCTAGGAACACACTTAGTATCAGTGATGGCAAGGAACACACTTAGTATCAGTGACGGCAAGGAACACACTTAGTATCAGTGACGGCTAGGAACACACTTAGTATCAGTGACGGCAAGGAACACACTTAGTCTCAGTGATGGCAAGGAACACACTTAGTATCAGTGATGGCAAGGAACACACTTAGTATCAGTGATGGCAAGGAACACACTTAGTATCAGTGATGGCAAGGAACACACTTAGTATCAGTGACGGCTAGGAACACATTATCAGTGACGGCAAGGAACACACTTAGTATCAGTGATGGCAAGGAACACACTTAGTATCAGTGACGGCTAGGAACACACTTAGTCTCAGTGATGGCAAGGAACACACTTAGTATCAGTGATGGCAAGGAACACACTTAGTATCAGTGATGGCAAGGAACACACTTAGTATCAGTGATGGCAAGGAACACACTTAGTATCAGTGATGGCAAGGAACACACTTAGTATCAGTGATGGCAAGGAACACACTTAGTATCAGTGATGGCAAGGAACACACTTAGTATCAGTGACGGCAAGGAACACACTTAGTATCAGTGACGGCTAGGAACACACTTAGTATCAGTGACGGCAAGGAACACACTTAGTATCAGTGACGGCAAGGAACACACTTAGTATCAGTGACGGCAAGGAACACACTTAGTATCAGTGATGGCAAGGAACACACTTAGTATCAGTGATGGCAAGGAACACACTTAGTATCAGTGATGGCAAGGAACACACTTAGTATCAGTGATGGCAAGGAACACACTTAGTATCAGTGATGGCAAGGAACACAGTATCAGTGATGGCAAGGAACACAGTATCAGTGATGGCAAGGAACACACTTAGTATCAGTGATGGCCAGGAACACACTTAGTATCAGTGACGGCAAGGAACACACTTAGTATCAGTGATGGCAAGGAACACACTTAGTATCAGTGATGGCAAGGAACACACTTAGTATCAGTGATGGCAAGGAACACACTTAGTATAAGTGATGGCAAGGATCACACTTAGTATCAGTGATGGCAAGGAACACACTTAGTCTCAGTGACGGCAAGGATCACACTTAGTATCAGTGACGACAAGGAATACACTTAGTCTCAGTGACGGCAAGGATCACACTTAGTATCAGTGACGACAAGGAACACACTTAGTATCAGTGACAGCAAGGAACACACTTAGTATCAGTGATGGCTAGGAACATACTTAGCATCAGTGATGGCCAGGAACACAGGCTAGGAACACACTTAGTCTCAGTGATGGCAAGGAACACAATTAGTATCAGTGATGGCTAGGAACACACTTAGTATCAGTGACGACAAGGAACACACTTAGTATCAGTGACGACAAGGAACACACTTAGTATCAGTGATAGCAAGGATCACACTTAGTCTCAGTGATGGCTAGGATCACACATAGTATCAGTGACAGCTAGGAACACACTTAGTATCAGTGACGGCTAGGAACACACTTAGTATCAGTGATGGCTAGGAACACACTTAGTATCAGTGACGACAAGGAACACACTTAGTATCAGTAACGGCTAGGAACACACTTAGTCTCAGTGACGGCTAGGAACACACTTAATCTCAGTGACGGCTAGGAACACACTTAGTATCAGTGACAGCAAGGATCACACTTAGTTTCAGTGACAGCTAGGAACACACTTAGTATCAGTGACTGCTAGGAACACACTTAGTATCAGTGATGGCTAGGAACACACTTAGTATCAGTGATGGCTAGGAACACACTTTGTATCAGTGATGGCAAGGAACACACTTAGTATCAGTGACGGCAAGGAACACACTTAGTATCAGTGATGGCAAGGAATACACTTAGTATCAGTGATGGCAAGGAACACAGTATCAGTGATGGCAAGGATCACACTTAGTCTCAGTGATGGCCAGGAACACACTTAGTATCAGTGACGGCAAGGAACACACTTAGTATCAGTGATGGCAAGGAACACACTTAGTATCAGTGATGGCAAGGAACACACTTAGTATCAGTGATGGCAAGGAACACACTTAGTATAAGTGATGGCAAGGATCACACTTAGTATCAGTGATGGCAAGGAACACACTTAGTCTCAGTGACGGCAAGGATCACACTTAGTATCAGTGACGACAAGGAATACACTTAGTCTCAGTGACGGCAAGGATCACATTTAGTATCAGTGACGACAAGGAACACACTTAGTATCAGTGACAGCAAGGAACACACTTAGTATCAGTGATGGCTAGGAACATACTTAGCATCAGTGATGGCCAGGAACACAGGCTAGGAACACACTTAGTCTCAGTGATGGCAAGGAACACAATATGTATCAGTGATGGCTAGGAACACACTTAGTATCAGTGACGACAAGGAACACACTTAGTTTCAGTGACGGCAAGGAACACACTTAGTATCAGTGATAGCAAGGATCACACTTAGTATCAGTGATGGCTAGGAACACACTTAGTATCAGTGATGGCAAGGAACACACTTAGTATCAGTGACGGCTAGGAACACACTTAGTATCAGTGACGGCAAGGAACACACTTAGTCTCAGTGACGGCAACGAACACACTTAGTCTCAGTGACAGCTAGGAACACACTTAGTATCAGTGATGGCTAGGAACATACTTAGTATCAGTAACGGCTAGGAACACACTTAGTATCAGTGATGGCTAGGAACAAACTTAGTCTCAGTGATGGCTAGGATCACATTTAGTCTCAGTGACGGCCAGGAACACACTTAGTATCAGTGATGGCTAGGAACACACTTAGTCTCAGTGACGACAATGATCACACGTAGTCTCAGGGATGGCTAGGGACACACTTAGTATCAGTGACGGCAAGGATCACACTTAGTCACAGTGATGGCTAGGAACACACTTAGTATCAGTGACGACAAGGAACACACTTAGTATCAGTGACGGCAAGGAACACACTTAGCATCAGTGACGACAAGGAACACAGTATCAGTGACGACAAGGAACACACTTAGTATCAGTGATGGCTAGGAACACAATTAGTATCAGTGGCGGCAAGGAACACACTTAGTATCAGTGACGGCTAGGAACACAGTATCAGTGACTGCTAAGAACACAATTAGTATCAGTGACGGCAAGGAACAAACTTAGTATCAAGTGATGGCTAGGAACACACTTAGTATCAGTGATGGCTAGGAACACACTTAGTATCAGTGAGGGCAAGGAACACACTTAATCTCAGTGACGGCAAGGAACACACTTAATATCAGTGATGGCAAGGAACACACTTAGCCTCAGTGACGGCTAGGAACACACTTAGTTTCAGTGACGGCAAGGAACACACTTAGTATCAGTGATGGCTAGGAACACACTTAGTATCAGTGATGGCTAGGAACACACTTAGTATCAGTGATAGCAAGGATCACAATTAGTATCAGTGACGGCTAGGAACACACTTAGTCTCAGTGACGGCTAGGAACACACTTAATCTTAGTGACGGCTAGGAACACTCTTAGTATCAGAGACGGCAAGGATCACACTTAGTCTCAGTGACAGCTAGGAACACACTTAGTATCAGTGATGGCTAGGAACACACTTAGTATCAGTGATGGCTAGGAACACACTTAGTATCAGTGATGGCTAGGAACACACTTAGTATCAGTGATGGCTAGGAACACACTTAGTATCAGTGACGGCAAGGAACACACTTAGTCTCAGTGACGGCAAGGAACACACTTAGTCTCAGTGATGGCTAGGAACACACTTAGTATCAGTGATGGCTAGGAACACACTTAGTATCAGTGATAACACATCAGTGACGGCAAGGATCACACTTAGTATCAGTGACGGCAAGGATCACACTTAGTATCAGTGACGGCTAGGAACACACTTAGTATCAGTAATGGCTAGGAACACACTTAGTATCAGTGACGGCTAGGAACACACTTAGTCTCAGTAATGGCTAGGATCACACTTAGTCTCAGTGATGGCCAGGAACACACTTAGTATCAGTGATGGCTAGGAACACACTTAGTCTCAGTGATGACAAGGATCACACCTAGTCTCAGGGATGGCTAGGGACACACTTAGTCTCAGTGACGGCAAGGATCACACTTAGTCTCAGTAATGGCTAGGAACACACTTAGTATCAGTGACGACAAGGAACACACTTAGTATCAGTGACGGCAAGGAACACACTTAGTATCAGTGACAGCTAGGAACACAGTATCAGTGATGGCTAGGATCACATTTAGTATCAGTGATGACAAGGAACACACTTAGTATCAGTGATGGCTAGGGACAGACTTAGTATCAGTGATGGCTAGGAACACACTTAGTATCAGTGACGGCTAGGAACACACTTAGTATCAGTGATGACAAGGAACACACTTAGTCACAGTGACAGCTAGGAACACACTTAGTCTCAGTGATGGCAAGGATCACACTTAGTCTCAGTGAAGGCAAGGATCACACTTAGTATCAGTGACGGCTAGGAACACACTTAATATCAGTGCCGGCAAGGAACACACTTAGTATCAGTGATGGCAAGGAACACACTTAGTATCAGTGATGGCCAGGAACACACTTAGTATCAGTGATGGCCAGGAACACACTTAGTATCAGTGATGGCAAGGAACACACTTAGTATCAGTGATGGCAAGGAACACACTTAGTATCAGTGACGGCTAGGAACACACTTAGTATCAGTGACGGCAATAAACACACTTAGTCTCAGTGACAGCTAGGAACACACTTAGTCTCAGTGACAGCAAGGATCACACTTAGTCTCAATGACAGCAAGGATCACACTTAGTATCAGTGATGGCAAGGAACACACTTAGTATCAGTGATGGCAAGGAACACACTTAGTATCAGTGATGGCAATGAACACACTTAGTATCAGTGATGGCAAGGATCACACTTAGTATCAGTGATGGCAAGGAATACACTTAGTATCAGTGATGGCAAGGAACACAGTATCAGTGATGGCAAGGAACACAGTATAAGTGATGGCAAGGATCACACTTAGTCTCAGTGATGGCCAGGAACACACTTAGTATCAGTGACGGCAAGGAACACACTTAGTATCAGTGATGGCAAGGAACACACTTAGTATCAGTGATGGCAAGGAACACACTTAATATCAGTGATGGCAAGGAACACACTTAGTATAAGTGATGGCAAGGATCACACTTAGTATCAGTGATGGCAAGGAACACACTTAGTCTCAGTGACGGCAAGGATCACACTTAGTATCAGTGACGACAAGGAATACACTTAGTCTCAGTGACGGCAAGGATCACACTTAGTATCAGTGACGACAAGGAACACACTTAGTATCAGTGACAGCAAGGAACACACTTAGTATCAGTGATGGCTAGGAACATACTTAGCATCAGTGATGGCCAGGAACACAGGCTAGGAACACACTTAGTCTCAGTGATGGCAAGGAACACAATTAGTATCAGTGATGGCTAGGAACACACTTAGTATCAGTGACGACAAGGAACACACTTAGTATCAGTGATAGCAAGGATCACACTTAGTCTCAGTGACGGCTAGGATCACACATAGTATCAGTGACAGCTAGGAACATACTTAGTATCAGTGACGGCTAGGAACACACTTAGTATCAGTGATGGCTAGGAACACACTTAGTATCAGTGACGGCTAGGAACACACTTAGTATCAGTGACGACAAGGAACACACTTAGTCACAGTGACAGCTAGGAACACACTTAGTCTCAGTGATGGCAAGGATCACACTTAGTCTCAGTGAAGGCAAGGATCACACTTAGTATCAGTGACGGCTAGGAACACACTTAATATCAGTGCCGGCAAGGAACACACTTAGTATCAGTGATCGCAACTAACACACTTAGTATCAGTGATGGCAAGGAACACACTTAGTATCAGTGACGACAAGGAACACAGGCTAGGAACACACTTAGTATCAGTGACGGCTAGGAACACACATAGTCTCAGTGACGGCTAGGGACACACTTAGTATCAGTGTCGGCTAGGAACACACTTAGTATCAGTGACGGCTAGGAACACACTTAGTATCAGTGACGGCAATAAACACACTTAGTCTCAGTGACAGCTAGGAACACACTTAGTCTCAGTGACAGCAAGGATCACACTTAGTCTCAATGACAGCAAGGATCACACTTAGTATCAGTGACAGCAAGGAACACACTTAGTATCAGTGATGGCAAGGATCACACTTAGTATCAGTGATGGCAAGGAACACACTTAGTCTCAGTGACGGCAAGGATCACACTTAGTATCAGTGACGACAAGGAATACACTTAGTCTCAGTGACGGCAAGGATCACACTTAGTATCAGTGACGACAAGGAACACACTTAGTCTCAGTGACAGCAAGGAACACACTTAGTATCAGTGATGGCTAGGAACATACTTAGCATCAGTGATGGCCAGGAACACAGGCTAGGAACACACTTAGTCTCAGTGATGGCAAGGAACACAATTAGTATCAGTGATGGCTAGGAACACACTTAGTATCAGTGACGACAAGGAACACACTTAGTTTCAGTGACGGCAAGGAACACACTTAGTATCAGTGATAGCAAGGATCACACTTAGTCTCAGTGACGGCAAGGATCACACTTAGTATCAGTGACGACAAGGAATACACTTAGTCTCAGTGACGGCAAGGATCACACTTAGTATCAGTGACGACAAGGAACACACTTAGTGTCAGTGACAGCAAGGATCACACTTAGTCTCAATGACAGCAAGGATCACACTTAGTATCAGTGACGGCAAGGAACACACTTAGTATCAGTGATGGCAAGGAACACACTTAGTATCAGTGATAGCAAGGAACACACTTAGTATCAGTGATGGCAAGGATCACACTTAGTATCAGTGATGGCAAGGAACACACTTAGTATCAATGATGACAAGGAACACACTTAGTCTCAGTGATGGCAAGGAACACACTTAGTATCAGTGATGGCAAGGAACACACTTAGTATCAGTGACGGCAAGGAACACACTTAGTATCAGTGATGGCAAGGAACACACTTAGTATCAGTGATGGCAAGGAACACACTTAGTATCAGTGATGGCATGGAACACACTTAGTATCAGTGATGGCAAGGAACACACTTAGTATAAGTGATGGCAAGGATCACACTTAGTATCAGTGATGGCAAGGAACACACTTAGTCTCAGTGACGGCAAGGATCACACTTAGTATCAGTGACGACAAGGAATACACTTAGTCTCAGTGACGGCAAGGAACACACTTAGTATCAGTGACAGCAAGGAACACACTTAGTATCAGTGATGGCTAGGAACATACTTAGCATCAGTGATGGCCAGGAACACAGGCTAGGAACACACTTAGTCTCAGTGATGGCAAGGAACACACTTAGTATCAGTGATGGCTAGGAACACACTTAGTATCAGTGACGACAAGGAACACACTTAGTTTCAGTGACGGCAAGGAACACACTTAGTATCAGTGATAGCAAGGATCACACTTAGTCTCAGTGACGGCTAGGATCACACATAGTATCAGTGACAGCTAGGAACACACTTAGTATCAGTGATGGCTAGGAACACACTTAGTATCAGTGACGACAAGGAACACACTTAGTATCAGTAACGGCTAGGAACACACTTAGTCTCAGTGACGGCTAGGAACACACTTAATCTCAGTGACGGCTAGGAACACACTTAGTATCAGTGACAGCAAGGATCACACTTAGTTTCAGTGACAGCTAGGAACACACTTAGTATCAGTGACTGCTAGGAACACACTTAGTATCAGTGATGGCTAGGAACACACTTAGTATCAGTGATGGCTAGGAACACACTTTGTATCAGTGACGGCAAGGAACACACTTAGTATCAGTGACGGCAAGGAACACACTTAGTATCAGTGATGGCAAGGAACACACTTAGTATCAGTGATCGCAAGTAACACACTTAGTATCAGTGATGGCCAGGAACACACTTAGTATCAGTGATGGCCAGGAACACACTTAGTATCAGTGATGGCCAGGAACACACTTAGTATCAGTGATGGCAAGGAACACACTTAGTATCAGTGATGGCAAGGAACACACTTAGTATCAGTGACGGCTAGGAACACACTTAGTATCAGTGACGGCTAGGAACACACTTAGTATCAGTGACGGCAAGGAACACACTTAGTATCAGTGATGGCACGGAACACACTTAATATCAGTGATGGCAAGGAAAACACTTAGTATCAGTGACGACAAGGAACACACTTAGTATCAGTGATGACATAGAACACAGGCTAGGAACACACTTAGTATCAGTGATGGCTAGGAACACACTTAGTATCAGTGACGGCTAGGGACACACTTAGTATCAGTGACAGCAAGGATCACACTTAGTATCAGTGACGGCAAGGATCACACTTAGTATCAGTGACGGCTAGGAACACACTTAGTATCAGTGATGGCTAGGAACACACATAGTCTCAGTGACGGCTAGGGACAGACTTAGTATCAGTGATGGCTAGGAACACACTTAGTATCAGTGACGGCTAGGAACACACTTAGTATCAGTGACGACAAGGAACACACTTAGTCACAGTGACAGCTAGGAACACACTTAGTCTCAGTGATGGCAAGGATCACACTTAGTCTCAGTGAAGGCAAGGATCACACTTAGTATCAGTGACGGCTAGGAACACACTTAATATCAGTGACGGCAAGGAACACACTTAGTATCAGTGATCGCAAGTAACACACTTAGTATCAGTGATGGCCAGGAACACACTTAGTATCAGTGATGGCAAGGAACACACTTAGTATCAGTGATGGCAAGGAACACACTTAGTATCAGTGATGGCAAGGAACACACTTAGTATCAGTGACGGCTAGGAACACACTTAGTATCAGTGACGGCTAGGAACACACTTAGTATCAGTGACGGCAAGGAACACACTTAGTATCAGTGATGGCACGGAACACACTTAATATCAGTGATGGCAAGGAAAACACTTAGTATCAGTGACGACAAGGAACACACTTAGTATCAGTGATGACATAGAACACAGGCTAGGAACACACTTAGTATCAGTGATGGCTAGGAACACACTTAGTATCAGTGACGGCTAGGGACACACTTAGTATCAGTGACAGCAAGGATCACACTTAGTATCAGTGACGGCAAGGATCACACTTAGTATCAGTGACGGCTAGGAACACACTTAGTATCAGTGATGGCTAGGAACACACATAGTCTCAGTGACGGCTAGGGACAGACTTAGTATCAGTGATGGCTAGGAAACACTTAGTATCAGTGACGGCTAGGAACACACTTAGTATCAGTGACGACAAGGAACACACTTAGTCACAGTGACAGCTAGGAACACACTTAGTCTCAGTGATGGCAAGGATCACACTTAGTATCAGTGAAGGCAAGGATCACACTTAGTATCAGTGACGGCTAGGAACACACTTAATATCAGTGACTGCAAGGAACACACTTAGTATCAGTGATGGCTAGGAACACACTTAGTATCAGTGACGGCAAGGAACACACTTAGTATCAGTGACGGCAAGGAACACACTTAGTATCAGTGACGGCAAGGAACACACTTAGTATCAGTGATGGCAAGGAACACACTTAGTATCAGTGATGGCAATGCACACTTAGTATCAGTGATGGCAAGGAACACACTTAGTCTCAGTGATGGCAAGGAACACACTTAGTATCAGTGATGGCAAGGAACACACTTAGTATCAGTGATGGCAAGGAACACACTTAGTATCAGTGATGGCAAGGAACACACTTAGTATCAGTGATGGCAAGGAACACACTTAGTATAAGTGATGGCAAGGATCACACTTAGTATCAGTGATGGCAAGGAACACACTTAGTCTCAGTGACGGCAAGGATCACACTTAGTATCAGTGACGACAAGGAATACACTTAGTCTCAGTGATGGCAAGGAACACACTTAGTATCAGTGACGGCAAGGAACACACTTAGTATCAGTGACGGCAGAACACACTTAGTATCAGTGATGGCAAGGAACACACTTAGCATCAGTGATGGCCAAACACAATAGGAACACACTTAGTATCAGTGATGGCAAGGAACACACTTAGTATCAGTGATGGCAAGGAACACACTTAGTATCAGTGACGAAGGAACACACTTAGTATCAGTGACGGCAAGGAACACACTTAGTATCAGTGACAGCAAGGAACAACACTTAGTATCAGTGATGGCAAGGAACACACTTAGTATCAGTGACGGCTAGGAACACACTTAGTATCAGTGATGGCAAGGAACACACTTAGTATCAGTGATGGCAAGGAACACACTTAGTATCAGTGA
>CM026404.1:33568501-33638151 GCA_014843695.1 Archivesica marissinica | reverse complement strand
CATCACTGATATTAAGTGTGTTCCTAGCAGTCACTGATACTAAGTGTGTTCCTTGCTTTCACTGAGACTAAGTGTGATTCTTGCTGTCACTGATACTAAGTGTGTTCCTAGCTGTCACTGTGATTAAGTGTGTTCCTTGTCGTCACTGATACTAAGTGTGTTCCTAGCCGTTACTGATACTAAGTGTGTTCCTTGTCGTCACTGATACTAAGTGTGTTCCTAGCCGTCACTGATACTAAGTGTGTTCCTAGCTGTCACTGATACTATGTGTGATCCTAGCCGTCACTGAGACTAAGTGTGATCCTTGCTATCACTGATACTAAGTGTGTTCCTTGGTTGTGTGTGTTTTGTCGTCACTGATACTAAGTGTGTTCCTAGCCATCACTGATACTAATTGTGTTCCTTGCCATCACTGAGACTAAGTGTGTTCCTAGCCTGTGTTCCTGGCCATCACTGATGCTAAGTATGTTCCTAGCCATCACTGATACTAAGTGTGTTCCTTGCTGTCACTGATATTAAGTGTGTTCCTTGCCGTCACTGAGACTAAGTGTATTCCTTGTCGTCACTGATACTAAGTGTGATCCTTGCCGTCACTGAGACTAAGTGTGTTCCTTGCCATCACTGATACTAAGTGTGATCCTTGCCATCACTTATACTAAGTGTGTTCCTTGCCATCACTGATATTAAGTGTGTTCCTTGCCATCACTGATACTAAGTGTGTTCCTTGCCATCACTGATACTAAGTGTGTTCCTTGCCGTCACTGATACTAAGGGTTCCTTGCCGTCACTGATAAAGTGTGTTCCTGCCATCACTTATACTGTGTGTTCATTGCATCATGATACTGTGTGTTCCTTGCCATCATTGATACTAAGTGTGTTCCTGCCATCACTGATACTAAGTGTGATCCTTGCCATCACTGATACTAAGTGTGTTCATTGCTCACTGATACTAGTGTGTTCCTGCTGTCACTGATGACTAAGTGTGTTCCTTGCCATCACTGATACTAAGTGTGATCCTTGCCGTCATGAGACTAAGTGTGTTCCTTGCTGTCACTGATACTAAGTGGTTCCTTGTATCACTGATACTAAGTGTGTTCGTTGCCGTCACTGATACTAAGTGTGTTCCTTGCCGTCACTGATACTAAGTGTGTTCCTTGCCGTCACTGATACTAAGTGTGTTCCTTGCCATCACTGATACTAAGTGTGTTCCTTGCCGTCACTGATACTAAGTGTGTTCCTTGCCGTCACTGATACTAAGTGTGTTCCTAGCCATCACTGATACTAAGTGTGTTCCTTGCCATCACTGATACTAAGTGTGTTCCTAGCCTGTGTTCCTGGCCATCACTGATGCTAAGTGTGTTCCTAGCCATCACTGATACTAAGTGTGTTCCTTGCCGTCACTGATACTAAGTGTGTTCCTTGTCGTCACTGATACTAAGTGTGTTCCTTGCCATCACTGATACTAAGTGTGTTCCTTGCCATCACTGATACTAAGTGTGTTCCTTGCCGTCACTGATACTAAGTGTGTTCCTTGCCGTCACTGATACTAAGTGTGTTCCTTGCCATCACTGATACTAAGTGTGTTCCTTGCCATCACTGATACTAAGTGTGTTCCTTGCCATCACTGATACTAAGTGTGTTCCTTGCCATCACTGATACTAAGTGTGTTCCTAGCCGTCACTGAGACTAAGTGTGTTCCTTGCCATCACTGATACTAAGTGTGTTCCTAGCCGTCACTGATACTAAGTGTGTTCCTTGCCGTCACTGATACTAAGTGTGTTCCTAGCCGTCACTGAGACTATGTGTGTTCCTTGCCTCACTGATACTAAGTGTGTTCCTAGCCTGCTGTCACTGATACTAAGTGTGTTCCTTGCCATCACTGATACTAAGTGTGTTCCTTGCGATCACTGATACTAAGTGTGTTCCTTGCATCACTGATACTAAGTGTGTTCCTTGCCGTCACTGATACTAAGTGTGTCCTTGCCATCACTGATACTAAGTGTGTTCTTGCCATCACTGATACTAAGTGTGTTCCTTGCCGTCACTGATACTAAGTGTGTTCCTTGTCATCACTGATACTAAGTGTGTTCCTTGCCATCACTGATACTAAGTGTGTTCCTTGCCATCACTGATACTAAGTGTGTTCCTTGCCATCACTGATACTAAGTGTGTTCCTTGCCATCACTGATACTAAGTGTGTTCCTTGCCGTCACTGATACTAAGTGTGTTCCTTGTCGTCACTGATACTAAGTGTGTTCCTAGCCATCACTGATACTAAGTGTGTTCCTAGCCATCACTGATACTAAGTGTGATCCTTGCCGTCACTGATACTGTGTTCCTGTTGTGTGTGTTTGTTTGTAAGTGTGTTCCTTGTCGTCACTGATACTAAGTGTGTTCCTTGCCATCACTGATATTATGTGTGTTCCGTGCCATCACTGATACTAAGTGTGTTCCTTGCCGTCACTGATACTAAGTGTGTTCCTTGCCGTCACTGATACTAAGTGTGTTCCTAGCCGTCACTGATACTAAGTGTGTTCCTTGCCATCACTGATACTAAGTGTGTTCCTTGCCATCACTGATACTAAGTGTGTTCCTGGCCATCACTGATACTAAGTGTGTTCCTGGCCATCACTGAGACTAAGTGTGTTCCTTGCCATCACTGAGACTAAGTGTGTTCCTAGCTGTCACTGTGACTAAGTGTGTTCCTTGCCGTCACTGATACTAAGTGTGTTCCTAGCCGTCACTGATACTAAGTGTGTTCCTAGCCATCACTGATACTAAGTGTGTTCCTAGCCATCACTGATACTAAGTGTGTTCCTAGCCATCACTGATACTAAGTGTGTTCCTAGCTGTCACTGATACTAAGTGTGTTCCTAGCCATCACTGATACTAAGTGTGTTCCTAGCCATCACTGAGACTAAGTGTTCCTAGCCGTCACTGATACTAAGTGTGTTCCTTGTCGTCACTGATACTAAGTGTGTTCCTAGCCGTCACTGATACTAAGTGTGTTCCTAGCCATCACTGATACTAAGTGTGTTCCTAGCCGTCACTGATACTAAGTGTGTTCCTAGCCGTCACTGATACTAAGTGTGTTCCTAGCCATCACTGAGACTAAGTGTGTTCCTAGCCGTCACTGATACTAAGTGTGTTCCTAGCCATCACTGATACTAAGTGTGTTCCTAGCCATCACTGATACTAAGTGTGTTCCTAGCCGTCACTGATACTAAGTGTGTTCCTAGCCATCACTGATACTAAGTGTGTTCCTAGCCGTCACTGAGACTAAGTGTGTTCCTAGCCATCACTGAGACTAAGTGTGTTCCTAGCCGTCACTGATACTAAGTGTGTTCCTAGCCGTCACTGAGACTAAGTGTGTTCCTTGCCGTCACTGAAACTAAGTGTGTTCCTTGTCGTCACTGAGACTAAGTGTGTTCCTTGCCATCACTGATACTAAGTGTTTTCCTTGCCGTCACTGAGATTAAGTGTGTTCCTTGCCGTCACTGATACTAAGTGTGTTCCTAGCTGTCACTGAGACTAAGTGTGTTCCTTGCCATCACTGATATTAAGTGTGTTCCTTGCCGTCACTGAGATTAAGTGTGATCCTTGCCGTCACTGATACTAAGTGTGTTCCTAGCTGTCACTGATACTAAGTGTGTTCCTAGCCATCACTTGATACTAAGTGTGTTCCTTGCCGTCACTGATACTAAGTGTGTTCTTAGCAGTTACTGATACTGTGTTCCTAGCCATCACTGATACTAAGTTTGTTCCTTGCCATCACTGATAATAATTGTGTTCCTAGCCATCACTGATACTAAGTGTGTTCCT
Source organism: Archivesica marissinica (assembly GCA_014843695.1). Lineage (NCBI taxonomy): Eukaryota > Metazoa > Mollusca > Bivalvia > Venerida > Vesicomyidae > Archivesica > Archivesica marissinica. The sequence goes on along the minus strand of CM026404.1, from coordinate 33,634,329 downwards.
TGTCGTCACTGATACTGTGTTCCTTGTCGTCACTGATGCTAAGTGTGTTCCTTGCCGTCACTGATACTAAGTGTGTTCCTAGCCATCACTGTGACTAAGTGTGATCCTTGCCGTCACTGATACTAAGTGTGTTCCTAGCCATCACTGATACTAAGTGTGTTCCTAGCCGTCACTGATACTAAGTGTGTTCCTAGCCATCACTGAGACTAAGTGTGTTCCTAGCCGTCACTGATACTAAGTGTGTTCCTAGCCATCACTGATACTAAGTGTGTTCCTAGCCATCACTGATACTAAGTGTGTTCCTAGCCATCACTGATACTAAGTGTGTTCCTAGCCGTCACTGAGACTAAGTGTGTTCCTTGCCATCACTGAGACTAAGTGTGTTCCTAGCTGTCACTGAGACTAAGTGTGTTCCTAGCCGTCACTGAGACTAAGTGTGTTCCTTGCCGTCACTGATACTAAGTGTGTTCCTAGCCGTCACTGATACTAAGTGTGTTCCTTGCCATCACTGATACTAATTGTGTTCCTAGCCATCACTGATACTAAGTGTGTTCCTTGTCGTCACTGATACTGTGTTCCTTGTCGTCACTGATGCTAAGTGTGTTCCTTGCCGTCACTGATACTAAGTGTGTTCCTACCCATCACTGTGACTAAGTGTGATCCTTGCCGTCACTGATACTAAGTGTGTCCCTAGCCATCCCTGAGACTAGGTGTGATCCTTGTCATCACTGAGACTAAGTGTGTTCCTAGCCATCACTGAGACTAAGTTTGTTCCTAGCCATCACTGATACTAAGTGTGTTCCTAGCCGTTACTGATACTAAGTGTGTTCCTAGCCATCACTGATACTAAGTTTGTTCCTAGCCATCACTGATACTAAGTTTGTTCCTAGCTGTCACTGAGACTAAGTGTGTTCCTTGCCGTCACTGAGACTAAGTGTGTTCCTTGCCGTCACTGATACTAAGTGTGTTCCTAGCCATCACTGATACTAAGTGTGTTCCTTGTCGTCACTGATACTAAGTGTGTTCCTAGCCATCACTGATACTAAGTGTGTTCCTAGCCGTCACTGATACTAAGTGTGTTCCTAGCCATCACTGAGACTAAATGTGTTCCTAGCCATCACTGAGACCAAGTGTGTTCCTAGCCGTCACTGATACTAAGTGTGTTCCTAGCCGACACTGATACTAAGTGTGTCCCTAGCCGTCACTGAGACTATGTGTGTTCCTAGCCGTCACTGATACTAAGTGTGTTCCTAGCCTGTGTTCCTTGTCGTCACTGATACTAAGTGTGTTCCTTGCCATCACTGATACTAAGTGTGTTACTTGCGATCACTGATACTAAGTGTATTCCTTGCCATCACTGATACTAAGTGTGATCCTTGCCATCACTGATACTAAGTGTGTTCATTGCCATCACTGATACTAAGTGTGTTCCTTGCCATCACTGATACTAAGTGTGTTCCTTGCCGTCACTGATACTAAGTGTGATCCTTGCTGTCATTGAGACTAAGTGTGATCCTTGCTGTCACTGAGACTAAGTGTGTTCCTAGCTGTCACTGAGACTAAGTGTGTTTATTGCCGTCACTGATACTAAGTGTGTTCCTAGCCGACACTGATACTAAGTGTGTCCCTAGCCGTCACTGAGACTATGTGTGTTCCTAGCCGTCACTGATACTAAGTGTGTTCCTAGCCTGTGTTCCTTGTCGTCACTGAGACTAAGTGTGTTCCTTGCCATCACTGATACTAAGTGTGTTACTTGCGATCACTGATACTAAGTGTGTTCCTTGCCGGCACTGATATTAAGTGTGTTCCTAGCCGTCACTGATACTAAGTGTGATCCTTGCCTTCACTGAGACTAAGTGTGATCCTTGCCATCACTGAGACTAAGTGTGTTCCTAGCTGTCACTGTGACTAAGTGTGTTCCTTGTCGTCACTGATACTAAGTGTGTTCCTAGCCGTCACTGATACTAAGTGTGTTCCTAGCCATCACTGATACTAAGTCTGTCCCTAGCCGTCACTGAGACTATGTGTGTTCCTAGCCATCACTGATACTAAGTGTGTTCCTAGCCGTCACTGATACTAAGTGTGATCCTTGCCGTCACTGATACTAAGTGTGATCCTTGCTGTCACTGATACTAAGTGTGTCCCTAGCCGTCACTGATACTAAGTGTGTTCCTAGCCATCACTGATACTAAGTGTGTTCCTAGCCTGTGTTCTATGTCATCACTGATACTAAGTGTGTTCCTTGTCGTCACTGATACTAAGTGTTTTCCTTGCCATCACTGATATTAAGTGTGTTCCGTGCCATCACTGATACTAAGTGTGTTCCTTGCCGTCACTGATACTAAGTGTGTTCCTAGCCGTCACTGATACTAAGTGTGTTCCTAGCCGTCACTGATACTAAGTGTGTTCCTTGCCATCACTGATACTAAGTGTGTTCCTTGCCATCACTGATACTAAGTGTGTTCCTGGCCATCACTGATACTAAGTGTGTTCCTGGCCATCACTGATACTAAGTGTGTTCCTGGCCATCACTGATACTAAGTGTGTTCCTGCCATCACTGATACTGTGTGTTACTTGCGATCACTGATACTAAGTGTGTTCCTTGCCATCACTGATACTAAGTGTGTTCCTTGCCGTCACTGATACTAAGTGTGTTCCTTGCCGTCACTGATACAAAGTGTGTTCCTAGCCATCACTGATACTAAGTGTGTTCCTAGCCATCACTGATACTAAGTGTGTTCCTAGCAGTCACTGATACTAAGTGTGTTCCTAGCTGTCACTGAAACTAAGTGTGATCCTTGCTGTCACTGATACTAAGTGTGTTCCTAGCCGTCACTGAGATTAAGTGTGTTCCTAGCCGTCACTGAGACTAAGTGTGTTCCTAGCCGTTACTGATACTAAGTGTGTTCCTTGTCGTCACTGATACTAAGTGTGTTCCTAGCCATCACTGATACTAAGTGTGTTCCTAGCCATCACTGATACTAAGTGTGTTCCTAGCTGTCACTGATACTAAGTGTGTTCCTAGCCATCACTGATACTAAGTGTGTTCCTAGCCGTCACTGAGACTAAGTGTGATCCTTGCTATCACTGATACTAAGTGTGTTCCTTGCCGTCACTGAAACTAAGTGTGTTCCTTGTCGTCACTGATACTAAGTGTGTTCCTAGCCATCACTGATACTAATTGTGTTCCTTGCCATCACTGAGACTAAGTGTGGTCCTAGCCTGTGTTCCTAGCCATCACTGATACTAAGTGTGTTCCTAGCCATCACTGATACTAAGTGTGTTCCTAGCTGTCACTGATACTAAGTGTGTTCCTAGCCATCACTGATACTAAGTGTGTTCCTTGCTGTCACTGATACTAAGTGTGTTCCTTGCCGTCACTGAGGCTAAGTGTATTCCTTGTCGTCACTGATACTAAGTGTGATCCTTGCCGTCACTGAGACTAAGTGTGTTCCTTGCCATCACTGATACTAAGTGTGATCCTTGCCATCACTTATACTAAGTGTGTTCCTTGCCATCACTGATACTAAGTGTGTTCCATGCCATCACTGATACTAAGTGTGTTCCTTGCCATCACTGATACTAAGTGTGTTCCTTGCCATCACTGATACTAAGTGTGTTCCTTGCCGTCACTGATACTAAGTGTGTTCCTTGCCATCACTGATACTAAGTGTGTTCCTTGCCATCACTGAGACTAAGTGTGTTCCTTGTCATCATTGATACTAAGTGTGTTCCTTGCCATCACTGATACTAAGTGTGATCCTTGCCATCACTGATACTAAGTGTGTTCCTTGCTATCACTGATACTAAGTGTGTTCCTTGCCATCACTGATACTAAGTGTGTTCCTTGCCATCACTGATACTAAGTGTGTTCATTGCCATCACTGATACTAAGTGTGTTCCTTGCTATCACTGATACTAAGTGTGTTCCTTGCCGTCACTGATACTAAGTGTGATCCTTGCTGTCATTGAGACTAAGTGTGATCCTTGCTGTCACTGAGACTAAGTGTGTTCCTTGTCGTCACTGATACTAAGTGTGATCCTTGCCGTCACTGAGACTAAGTGTATTCCTTGTCGTCACTGATACTAAGTGTGATCCTTGCCGTCACTGAGACTAAGTGTGATCCCTGCTATCACTGATACTAAGTGTGTTCCTTGCCGTCACTGAAACTAAGTGTGTTCCTTGTCGTCACTGATACTAAGTGTGTTCCTAGCCATCACTGATACTAATTGTGTTCCTTGCCATCACTGAGACTAAGTGTGTTCCTAGCCTGTGTTCCTGGCCATCACTGATGCTAAGTATGTTCCTAGCCATCACTGATACTAAGTGTGTTCCTTGCTGTCACTGAGACTAAGTGTGTTCCTTGTTGTCACTGATACTAAGTGTGATCCTTGCCGTCACTGAGACTAAGTGTATTCCTTGTCGTCACTGATACTAAGTGTGATCCTTGCCGTCACTGAGACTAAGTGTGTTCCTTGCCATCACTGATACTAAGTGTGATCCTTGCCATCACTGATACTAAGTGTGTTCCTTGCCGTCACTGATACTAAGTGTGATCCTTGCTGTCATTGAGACTAAGTGTGATCCTTGCTGTCACTGAGACTAAGTGTGTTCCTAGCTGTCACTGAGACTAAGTGTGTTTATTGCCGTCACTGATACTAAGTGTGTTCCTAGCCGTCACTGATACTAAGTGTGTTCCTAGCCGACACTGATACTAAGTGTGTCCCTAGCCGTCACTGAGACTATGTGTGTTCCTAGCCGTCACTGATACTAAGTGTGTTCCTAGCCTGTGTTCCTTGTCGTCACTGATACTAAGTGTGTTCCTTGCCATCACTGATACTAAGTGTGTTAGTTGCGATCACTGATACTAAGTGTGTTCCTTGCCGGCACTGATATTAAGTGTGTTCCTAGCCGTCACTGATACTAAGTGTGATCCTTGCCTTCACTGAGACTAAGTGTGATCCTTGCCATCACTGAGACTAAGTGTGTTCCTAGCTGTCACTGTGACTAAGTGTGTTCCTTGTCGTCACTGATACTAAGTGTGTTCCTAGCCGTCACTGATACTAAGTGTGTTCCTAGCCATCACTGATACTAAGTCTGTCCCTAGCCATCACTGAGACTATGTGTGTTCCTTGTCGTCACTGATACTAAGTGTGTTCCTAGCCGTCACTGATACTAAGTGTGTTCCTAGCCGTCACTGATACTAAGTGTGATCCTTGCCATCACTGATACTAAGTGTGATCCTTGCCGTCACTGATACTGTGTTCCTAGCCATCACTGATACTAAGTATGTTCCTAGCCATCACTGATACTGTGTTCCTAGCCATCACTGATACTAAGTGTGTTCCTAGCCTGTGTTCCTTGTCATCACTGATACTAAGTGTGTTCCTTGTCGTCACTGATACTAAGTGTGTTCCTTGCCATCACTGATATTATGTGTGTTCCGTGCCATCACTGATACTAAGTGTGTTCCTTGCCGTCACTGATACTAAGTGTGTTCCTAGCCGTCACTGATACTAAGTGTGTTCCTAGCCATCACTGATACTAAGTGTGTTCCTTGCCATCACTGATACTAAGTGTGTTCCTTGCCATCACTGATACTAAGTGTGTTCCTGGCCATCACTGATACTAAGTGTGTTCCTGGCCATCACTGAGACTAAGTGTGATCCTTGCCATCACTGAGACTAAGTGTGTTCCTAGCTGTCACTGTGACTAAGTGTGTTCCTTGCCGTCACTGATACTAAGTGTGTTCCTAGCCGTCACTGATACTAAGTGTGTTCCTAGCCATCACTGATACTAAGTGTGTTCCTAGCCATCACTGATACTAAGTGTGTTCCTAGCCATCACTGATACTAAGTGTGTTCCTAGCTGTCACTGATACTAAGTGTGTTCCTAGCCATCACTTGATACTAAGTGTGTTCCTAGCCATCACTGAGACTAAGTGTTCCTAGCCATCACTGATACTAAGTGTGTTCATTGTCCTCACTGATACTAAGTGTGTTCCTAGCCGTCGATGAGCCTATGTGTGTTCCTAGCCATCACTGATACTAAGTGTGTTCCTAGCCATCACTGATACTAAGTGTGTTCCTAGCCGTCACTGATACTAAGTTTGTTCCTAGCCATCACTGAGACTAAGTGTGTTCCTAGCCGTCACTGATACTAAGTGTGTTCCTAGCCATCACTGAGACTAAATGTGTTCCTAGCCATCACTGAGACCAAGTGTGTTCCTAGCCGTCACTGATACTAAGTGTGTTCCTAGCCATCACTGAGACTAAGTGTGTTCCTAGCCGTCACTGAGACTAAGTGTGGTCCTAGCCATCCCTGAGACTAAGTGTGTTCCTAGCTGTCACTGAGACTAAGTGTGTTCCTAGCCGTCACTGAGACTAAGTGTGTTCCTTGCCGTCACTGAAACTAAGTGTGTTCCTTGTCGTCACTGAGACTAAGTGTGTTCCTTGCCATCACTGATACTAAGTGTTTTCCTTGCCGTCACTGAGATTAAGTGTGTTCCTTGCCATCACTGATACTAAGTGTGTTCCTAGCCGTCACTGAGACTAAGTGTGTTCCTTGCCATCACTGATATTAAGTGTGTTCCTTGCCGTCACTGAGATTAAGTGTGATCCTTGCCGTCACTGATACTAAGTGTGTTCCTAGCTGTCACTGATACTAAGTGTGTTCCTAGCCATCACTTGATACTAAGTGTGTTCCTTGCCGTCACTGATACTAAGTGTGTTCTTAGCAGTTACTGATACTGTGTTCCTAGCCATCACTGATACTAAGTGTGTTCCTTGCCATCACTGATAATAATTGTGTTCCTAGCCATCACTGATACTAAGTGTGTTCCTTGTCGTCACTGATACTGTGTTCCTTGTCGTCACTGATGCTAAGTGTGTTCCTTGCCGTCACTGATACTAAGTGTGTTCCTACCCATCACTGTGACTAAGTGTGATCCTTGCCGTCACTGATACTAAGTGTGTTCCTAGCCATCACTGATACTAAGTGTGTTCCTAGCCGTCACTGATACTAAGTTTGTTCCTAGCCATCACTGAGACTAAGTGTGTTCCTAGCCGTCACTGATACTAAGTGTGTTCCTAGCCATCACTGAGACTAAGTGTGTTCCTAGCCATCACTGAGACTAAGTGTGTTCCTAGCCATCACTGATACTAAGTGTGTTCCTAGCCATCACTGAGACTAAGTGTGGTCCTAGCCATCACTGAGACTAAGTGTGTTCCTAGCTGTCACTGAGACTAAGTGTGTTCCTAGCCGTCACTGAGACTAAGTGTGTTCCTTGCCGTCACTGATACTAAGTGTGTTCCTAGCCGTCACTGATACTAAGTGTGTTCCTTGCCATCACTGATACTAAGTGTGTTCCTAGCCATCACTGATACTAAGTGTGTTCCTTGTCGTCACTGATACTGTGTTCCTTGTCGTCACTGATGCTAAGTGTGTTCCTTGCCGTCACTGATACTAAGTGTGTTCCTAGCCATCACTGAGACTAAGTGTGATCCTTGCCGTCACTGATACTAAGTGTGTCCCTAGCCATCCCTGAGACTAGGTGTGATCCTTGTCATCACTGAGACTAAGTGTGTTCCTAGCCATCACTGAGACTAAGTGTGTTCCTAGCCATCACTGATACTAAGTGTGTTCCTAGCCGTTACTGATACTAAGTGTGTTCCTAGCCATCACTGATACTAAGTTTGTTCCTAGCCATCACTGATACTAAGTTTGTTCCTAGCTGTCACTGAGACTAAGTGTGTTCCTTGCCGTCACTGAGACTAAGTGTGTTCCTTGCCGTCACTGATACTAAGTGTGTTCCTAGCCATCACTGATACTAAGTGTGTTCCTTGTCGTCACTGATACTAAGTGTGTTCCTAGCCATCACTGATACTAAGTGTGTTCCTAGCCGTCACTGATACTAAGTGTGTTCCTAGCCATCACTGATACTAAGTGTGTTCCTAGCCATCACTGAGACTAAGTGTGTTCCTAGCCGTCACTGATACTAAGTGTGTTCCTAGCCGACACTGATACTAAGTGTGTCCCTAGCCGTCACTGAGACTATGTGTGTTCCTAGCCGTCACTGATACTAAGTGTGTTCCTAGCCTGTGTTCCTTGTCGTCACTGATACTAAGTGTGTTCCTTGCCATCACTGATACTAAGTGTGTTCCTTGCGATCACTGATACTAAGTGTGTTCCTTGCCATCACTGATACTAAGTGTGATCCTTGCCATCACTGATACTAAGTGTGTTCATTGCCATCACTGATACTAAGTGTGTTCCTTGCCATCACTGATACTAAGTGTGTTCCTTGCCGTCACTGATACTAAGTGTGATCCTTGCTGTCATTGAGACTAAGTGTGATCCTTGCTGTCACTGAGACTAAGTGTGTTCCTAGCTGTCACTGAGACTAAGTGTGTTTATTGCCGTCACTGATACTAAGTGTGTTCCTAGCCGACACTGATACTAAGTGTGTCCCTAGCCGTCACTGAGACTATGTGTGTTCCTAGCCGTCACTGATACTAAGTGTGTTCCTAGCCTGTGTTCCTTGTCGTCACTGATACTAAGTGTGTTCCTTGCCATCACTGATACTAAGTGTGTTACTTGCGATCACTGATACTAAGTGTGTTCCTTGCCGGCACTGATATTAAGTGTGTTCCTAGCCGTCACTGATACTAAGTGTGATCCTTGCCTTCACTGAGACTAAGTGTGATCCTTGCCATCACTGAGACTAAGTGTGTTCCTAGCTGTCACTGTGACTAAGTGTGTTCCTTGTCGTCACTGATACTAAGTGTGTTCCTAGCCGTCACTGATACTAAGTGTGTTCCTAGCCATCACTGATACTAAGTCTGTCCCTAGCCGTCACTGAGACTATGTGTGTTCCTAGCCATCACTGATACTAAGTGTGTTCCTAGCCGTCACTGATACTAAGTGTGTTCCTTGCCGTCACTGATACTAAGTGTGATCCTTGCTGTCACTGATACTAAGTGTGTCCCTAGCCGTCACTGATACTAAGTGTGTTCCTAGCCATCACTGATACTAAGTGTGTTCCTAGCCTGTGTTCTATGTCATCACTGATACTAAGTGTGTTCCTTGTCGTCACTGATACTAAGTGTTTTCCTTGCCATCACTGATATTAAGTGTGTTCCGTGCCATCACTGATACTAAGTGTGTTCCTTGCCGTCACTGATACTAAGTGTGTTCCTAGCCGTCACTGATACTAAGTGTGTTCCTAGCCGTCACTGATACTAAGTGTGTTCCTTGCCATCACTGATACTAAGTGTGTTCCTTGCCATCACTGATACTAAGTGTGTTCCTTGCCATCACTGATACTAAGTGTGTTCCTGGCCATCACTGATACTAAGTGTGTTCCTGGCCATCACTGATACTAAGTGTGTTCCTTGCCATCACTGATACTAAGTGTGTTACTTGCGATCACTGATACTAAGTGTGTTCCTTGCCATCACTGATACTAAGTGTGTTCCTTGCCGTCACTGATACTAAGTGTGTTCCTTGCCGTCACTGATACTAAGTGTGTTCCTAGCCATCACTGATACTAAGTGTGTTCCTAGCCATCACTGATACTAAGTGTGTTCCTAGCAGTCACTGATACTAAGTGTGTTCCTAGCTGTCACTGAAACTAAGTGTGATCCTTGCTGTCACTGATACTAAGTGTGTTCCTAGCCGTCACTGAGATTAAGTGTGTTCCTTGCCGTCACTGATACTAAGTGTGTTCCTAGCCGTCACTGATACTAAGTGTGTTCCTTGTCGTCACTGATACTAAGTGTGTTCCTAGCCATCACTGATACTAAGTGTGTTCCTAGCCATCACTGATACTAAGTGTGTTCCTAGCCATCACTGATACTAAGTGTGTTCCTTGCCATCACTGATACTAAGTGTGTTCCTAGCCGTCACTGATACTAAGTGTGTTCCTTGCCATCACTGATACTAAGTGTGTTCCTTGCCGTCACTGATACTAAGTGTGTTCCTTGCCGTCACTGATACTAAGTGTGTTCCTAGCCATCACTGATACTAATTGTGTTCCTTGCCATCACTGATACTAAGTGTGTTCCTAGCCTGTGTTCCTAGCCATCACTGATACTAAGTGTGTTCCTAGCCATCACTGATACTAAGTGTGTTCCTAGCTGTCACTGATACTAAGTGTGTTCCTTGCCGTCACTGATACTAAGTGTGTTCCTTGCCGTCACTGATACTAAGTGTGTTCCTTGCCGTCACTGAGACTAAGTGTGTTCCTTGCCGTCACTGATACTAAGTGTGATCCTTGCCGTCACTGAGACTAAGTGTGTTCCTTGCCATCACTGATACTAAGTGTGTTCCTTGCCATCACTGATACTAAGTGTGTTCCTTGCCATCACTGATACTAAGTGTGTTCCTTGCCATCACTGATACTAAGTGTGTTCCTTGCCGTCACTGATACTAAGTGTGTTCCTTGCCATCACTGATACTAAGTGTGTTCCTTGCCATCACTGATACTAAGTGTGTTCCTTGCCATCACTGATACTAAGTGTGTTCCTTGCCATCACTGATACTAAGTGTGTTCCTTGCCATCACTGATACTAAGTGTGTTCCTTGCCATCACTGATACTAAGTGTGTTCCTTGCCATCACTGATACTAAGTGTGTTCCTTGCCATCACTGATACTAAGTGTGTTCCTTGCCGTCACTGATACTAAGTGTGTTCCTTGCCGTCACTGATACTAAGTGTGTTCCTTGTCATCACTGATACTAAGTGTGTTCCTTGTCATCACTGATACTAAGTGTGTTTGTAGCCATCACTGATACTATGTGTGTTCCTAGCCATCACTGAGACTAAGTGTATTCCTTGTCGTCACTGATACTAAGTGTGATCCTAGCCGTCACTGATACTAAGTGTGTTCCTTGCCATCACTGATACTAAGTGTGTTCCTTGCCGTTGTCATATAGAATGTTGACCCCCCTTAAAATAATGACCCGCGGGTCATTATTCAGCCATAGAATATTGACCCCCCTTGCGGAAAAATGACCCCATTGCAAATAGCAATATATAGTGGGAAAATATTGAATTTATTATTATTAAATGTTAGTTAGCACTGTTTAAGGCCTAACAACATATATTTTGATTTAACGATGTACAGAATAACATAAATATATTGAATCTGAAAAAGAGGTATGCAGATAATTTGTCTCTTATCAATTTCTAAAGATGATCATGAGGTGATGGGTGCTGTATAACTAGGAGGTTCACATAATGCATAATATTTACACAGACAAACATAAAACAAAGACAAACATAAAACAAATAAGAACAATGACCCCCACCCCCTATGTATAGACTACAATTATGAGAGAGAGGGTCACTTTTCAATGCCATGGAATAATGACCCCCTGGAATGGGTCTCTGTCTGTATCATTGCACTATCCTCCAAAAATCTAAAATGACTCGCTCATATGGGCAACCAGTAGTGATGATAAATAATTGAAAAACACACTCGCACTATGGATGCTTCTACAGCAGAAATTGGTGTATATTTCTTTAACAAATTTAATTAATATGTTATCCACTTATTATAGCAAACTATTCTTATCATGTTTATTCATATTCTCTTAATCTTTCCAGAAAATGTGCACAATTATGTAATATGTTGTTAACAATTGTAATTCTGACTATTGTGGATCATATTAAGCCTTATCTTCTTTGCCACAGGTGTGAAAAGCAATAAAACCTTATTTTTAGGGAACTGCAACCAATAGTGACACTTCCTGTGTTCCCAATACACTGGTTACATGTTTTATATCATTCATAATAAGTAATATTTTAATATTGTATGAGCAAGGACAGACAACATTCTACTTTATAACGTGTGCCTCCCTATCTATTCAGTGCAAGAAACTGTTCCATGCATACATGTAGAATGTGACCCCCATAATGTAGAATATCTGATTGAGGGTAGGTCACTTTTCCATGCCATAGAATAATGACCCCCCTATATGTAGATTATCTGAGTGAAGGCAGTTCAAACTTCCAATGCCATAGAATAATGACCCCTCTGTATGTAAACTATGAGTGAGGGGGTCACTTTTCGATGCCATAGAATAATGACCTACCTGTGTGTAAACTATATGAATGAGGTGGGTCACTTTTCCATGCCATAGAATAATGATCCCCTATATTTACACTGCACGAGTGAGTGAGGGGGTCACTTTTCCATGCCATAGAATAATGACCCCCCTATGTTTACACAGTACGAGTGACGGCGGGTCACTTTTCCATGCCATAGAATAATGACCCCCCTATGTTTACACAGTACGAGTGACGGTGGGTCACTTTTCCATGTCATAGAATAATGACCCCCTGTATGTAAACTATATGAGTGAGTGGGTCACTTTTCGTCACTTTTCCATGCCATAAAATAATGACCCCCCTATGTTTACACAGTACAAGTGACGGTGGGTCACTTTTCCATGTCATAGAATAATCATCCACATATGTGTAGATTAAATGAGTGGGAGGGGCTCACTATCCATATCATAGGATAATCACCAACATATGTGTAGATTATATGAGTGGGAGGGGCTCACTATCCATATCATATGATAATCACCCCCCTATGTGTAGATTATATGTGTGGGAGGGTGTCACTATCCATATCACAGAATAATCACCTACATATGTGTAGATTATATGAGTGGGAGGGGCTCACTATCCATATCATATGATAATCACCCCCATATGTTTAGATTATATGAGTGGGAGGGGGTCACTATCCATATCATAGGATAATCACCCCCATATGTGTAGATTATATGAGTTGGAGTGTGTCACTATCCATATCATATGATAATCACCCCCATATGTGTAGATTATATGAGTGGGAGGGGCTCACTATCCATATCACAGAATAATCACCAACATATGTGTAGATTATATGAGTGGGAGGGGCTCACTATCCATATCATAGGATAATCACCCCCCTATGTGTAGATTATATAAGTGGGAGGGTGTCACTATCCATATCATAGGATAATCACCCCCATATGTGTAGATTATATGAGTGGGAGGGTGTCACTATCCATATCAGAGGATAATCACCCCCATATGTATAGATTATGAGTGGGAAGGGGTCACTATCTATATCATAGACTAGTTTTGCAATGCTCAATGACGAAATCTGCAGACTAATTGGCATCGACCATCGCAAGACAAGTGCATATCACCCCCAAACAAATGGTTTAATGGAAAGGTTTAATCAAACACTTGTCCATACATTGGTAAAATATACCAATGATGAGCAAAATAATTGGGACGACTTCATCCATCCCGCTTTACTGGCTGATCGATATGGCATGGAAAAGTGACCCGGGTCATTATTTTGGCGGGTCAATATTCTATATGACACCGTCACTGATACTAAGTGTGTTCCTAGCCGTCACTGATACTATGTGTGATCCTAGCCGTCACTGAGACTAAGTGTGTTCCTAGCCGTCACTGATACTAAGTGTGTTCCTAGCCATCACTGATACTAAGTGTGTTCCTAGCCATCACTGATACTGTGTTCCTAGCCGTCACTGATACTGTGTTCCTAGCCGTCACTGATACTAAGTGTGTTCCTAGCCATCACTGAGACTAAGTGTGTTCCTAGCCGTCACTGATACTATGTGTGATCCTAGCCGTCACTGAGACTAAGTGTGTTCCTAGCCGTCACTGATACTAAGTGTGTTCCTAGCCATCACTGATACTAAGTGTGTTCCTAGCCATCACTGATACTGTGTTCCTAGCCGTCACTGATACTGTGTTCCTAGCCGTCACTGATACTAAGTGTGTTCCTTGCCGTCACTGATACTAAGTGTGTTCCTTGCCGTCACTGATACTAAGTGTGTTCCTTGTCGTCACTGAGACTAAATGTGTTCCTTGCCATCACTGATACTAAGTCTGTTCCTTGCCATCACTGAGACTAAGTGTGTTCCTAGCCTGTGTTCCTGGCCATCACTGATGCTAAGTGTGTTCCTTGCCGTCACTGATATTAAGTGTGTTCCTAGCCGTCACTGATACTGTGTTCCTAGCCGTCACTGATACTAAGTGTGTTCCTTGCCGTCACTGATACTAAGTGTGTTCCTTGTCATCACTGATACTAAGTGTGTTCCTTGCCATCACTGATACTAAGTGTGTTCCTAGCCATCACTGATACTAAGTGTGTTCCTTGCCATCACTTGATACTAAGTGTGTTCCTTGTCATCACTGATACTAAGTGTGTTCCTAGCCATCACTGATACTAAGTGTGTTCCTGGCCGTCACTGATACTAAGTGTGTTCCTTGCCATCACTTGATACTAAGTGTGTTCCTTCTTGTCACTGATACTAAGTATGTTCCTAGCCATCACTGATACTAAGTGTGTTCCTTGTTGTCACTGATACTAAGTGTGTTCCTTGCCATCACTGATACTAAGTGTGTTCCTTGCCATCACTGATACTAAGTGTGTTCCTTGTCGTCACTGATACTAAGTGTGTTCCTAGTCATCACTGAGACTAAGTGTGTTCCTAGCCATCACTGAGACTAAGTGTGTTCCTTGTCGTCACTGATACTAAGTGTGTTCCTAGCCATCACTGATACTAAGTGTGTTCCTTGTCGTCACTGATACTAATTGTGTTCCTAGCCGTCACTGAGACTAAGTGTGTTCCTAGCCGTCACTGATACTAAGTGTGTTCCTTGCCATCACTGATACTAAGTGTGTTCCTAGCCGTCACTGATACTGTGTTCCTAGCCGTCACTGATACTAAGTGTGTTCCTTGTCATCACTGATACTAAGTGTGTTCGTATCCATCACTGATGCTAAGTGTGTTCCTTGCCATCACTGATACTAAGTGTGTTCCTTGTCATCACTGATACTAAGTGTGTTCATAGCCATCACTGATACTAAGTGTGTTCCTTGTCATCACTGATACTAAGTGTGTTCCTTGTCATCACTGATATTAAGTGTGTTCCTTGTCATCACTGATTCTAAGTGTGATCCTTGTCACCATTGATACTAAGTGTGTTCCTTGTCGTCACTGATACTAAGTGTGATCCTAGCCGTCACTGATACTAAGTGTGTTCCTAGCCATCACTGATACTAAGTGTGTTCCTTGCCATCACTGAGACTAAGTGTGTTCCTAGACGTCACAGATACTAAGTGTGTTCCTTGTCATCACTGATACTAAGTGTGTTCCTTGCCATAACTGATACTAAGTGTGTTCCTTGTCATCATTGATACTAAGTGTGTTCCTAGCCGTCACTGAGACTAAGTGTGTTCCTAGCCGTCACTGATACTAAGTGTGTTCCTTGCCGTCACTGATACTAAGTGTGTTCATAGCCGTCACTGATACTGTGTTCCTAGCCATCACTGATATTAAGTTTGTTCCTTGCTGTCACTGATACTAAGTTTATTCCTTGTCATCACTGATACTAAGTGTGTTCCTTGTCATCACTGATACTAAGTGTGTTCCTTGTCATCACTGATACTAAGTGTGTTCGTAGCCATCACTGATACTAAGTGTGTTCCTAGCCATCACTGAGACTAAGTGTGTTCCTTGTTGTCACTGATACTAAGTGTGTTCCTAGCCATCACTGATACTAAGTGTGTTCCTTGCCGTCACTGATACTAAGTGTGTTCCTAGCCGTCACTGATACTAAGTTTGTTCCTTGCCATCACTGATACTAAGTGTGTTCCTTTTCATCACTGATACTAAGTGTGTTCCTTGTCATCACTGATACTAAGTGTTTTACTTGTCATCACTGATACTAAGTGTGTGTTCCTTGTCATCACTTATACTAAGTGTGTTCCTTGTCATCACTGATATTAAGTGTGTTCCTTGTCATCACTGATACTAAGTGTGTTCCTTGTCATCACTGATACTGTGTGTTCCTAGCCGTCACTGATACTATGTGTGTTCCTAGCCGTCACTGATACTGTGTTCCTAGACGTCACTGATACTAAGTGTGTTCCTTGTCATCACTGATACTAAGTGTGTTCCTTGCCATCACTGATACTAAGTGTGTTCCTTGTCGTCACTGATACTAAGTGTGTTCCTAGCCATCACTGATACTAAGTGTGATCCTTGTCGTCACTGATACTAAGTGTGTTCCTTGTCGTCACTGAGACTAAGTGTGTTCCTTGCCATCACTGATACTAAGTGTGTTCCTTGCCATCACTGATACTAAGTGTGTTCCTTGTCGTCACTGATACTAAGTGTGTTCCTAGTCATCACTGAGACTAAGTGTGTTCCTAGCCATCACTGAGACTAAGTATGTCCCTTGTAGTCACTGATACTAAGTGTGTTCCTAGCCATCACTGATACTAAGTGTGTTCCTGGCCGTCACTGATACTAAGTGTGTTCCTTGCCATCACTTGATACTAAGTGTGTTCCTTGTTGTCACTGATACTAAGTATGTTCCTAGCCATCACTGATACTAAGTGTGTTCCTTGTTGTCACTGATACTAAGTGTGTTCCTTGCCATCACTGATACTAAGTGTGTTCCTTGCCATCACTGATACTAAGTGTGTTCCTTGTCGTCACTGATACTAAGTGTGTTCCTAGTCATCACTGAGACTAAGTGTGTTCCTAGCCATCACTGAGACTAAGTGTGTTCCTTGTCGTCACTGATACTAAGTGTGTTCCTAGCCATCACTTGATACTAAGTGTGTTCCTTGTCGTCACTGATACTAATTGTGTTCCTAGCCGTCACTGAGACTAAGTGTGTTCCTAGCCGTCACTGATACTAAGTGTGTTCCTTGCCATCACTGATACTAAGTGTGTTCCTAGCCGTCACTGATACTGTGTTCCTAGCCGTCACTGATACTAAGTGTGTTCCTTGTCATCACTGATACTAAGTGTGTTCGTAGCCATCACTGATGCTAAGTGTGTTCCTTGCCATCACTGATACTAAGTGTGTTCCTTGTCATCACTGATACTAAGTGTGTTCGTAGCCATCACTGATACTAAGTGTGTTCCTTGTCATCACTGATACTAAGTGTGTTCCTTGTCATCACTGATATTAAGTGTGTTCCTTGTCATCACTGATTCTAAGTGTGATCCTTGTCATCATTGATACTAAGTGTGTTCCTTGTCGTCACTGATACTAAGTGTGATCCTAGCCGTCACTGATACTAAGTGTGTTCCTAGCCATCACTGATACTAAGTGTGTTCCTTGCCATCACTGAGACTAAGTGTGTTCCTAGACGTCACAGATACTAAGTGTGTTCCTTGTCATCACTGATACTAAGTGTGTTCCTTGCCATAACTGATACTAAGTGTGTTCCTTGTCATCATTGATACTAAGTGTGTTCCTAGCCGTCACTGAGACTAAGTGTGTTCCTAGCCGTCACTGATACTAAGTGTGTTCCTTGCCGTCACTGATACTAAGTGTGTTCATAGCCGTCACTGATACTGTGTTCCTAGCCGTCACTGATACTAAGTTTGTTCCTTGCTGTCACTGATACTAAGTTTATTCCTTGTCATCACTGATACTAAGTGTGTTCCTTGTCATCACTGATACTAAGTGTGTTCCTTGTCATCACTGATACTAAGTGTGTTCGTAGCCATCACTGATACTAAGTGTGTTCCTAGCCATCACTGAGACTAAGTGTGTTCGTTGTTGTCACTGATACTAAGTGTGTTCCTAGCCATCACTGATACTAAGTGTGTTCCTTGCCGTCACTGATACTAAGTGTGTTCCTAGCCGTCACTGATACTAAGTGTGTTCCTTGCCATCATTGATATTAAGTGTGTTCCTTGCCGTCACTGATACTAAGTGTGTTCCTAGCCATCACTGATACTGTGTTCCTAGCCATCACTGATACTAAGTTTGTTCCTTGCCATCACTGATACTAAGTGTGTTCCTTTTCATCACTGATACTAAGTGTGTTCCTTGTCATCACTGATACTAAGTGTTTTACTTGTCATCACTGATACTAAGTGTGTGTTCCTTGTCATCACTTATACTAAGTGTGTTCCTTGTCATCACTGATATTAAGTGTATTCCTTGTCATCACTGATACTAAGTGTGTTCCTTGTCATCACTGATACTGTGTGTTCCTAGCCGTCACTGATACTAAGTCTGTTCCTTGCCATCACTGAGACTAAGTGTGCTCCTAGCCTGTGTTCCTGGCCATCACTGATGCTAAGTGTGTTCCTTGCCGTCACTGATACTAAGTGTGTTCATAGCCATCACTGATACTGTGTTCCTAGCCGTCACTAATACTAAGTGTGTTCCTTGCCATCACTGATACTAAGTGTGTTCCTTGTCGTCACTGATACTAAGTGTGTTCCTTGTCGTCACTGAGACTAAGTGTGTTCCTTGCCATCACTGATACTAAGTCTGTTCCTTGCCATCACTGAGACTAAGTGTGTTCCTAGCCTGTGTTCCTGTCCATCACTGATGCTAAGTGTGTTCCTAGCCATCACTGATACTAAGTGTGTTCCTTGTCGTCACTGATATTAAGTGTGGTCCTTGCCATCACTGATATTACGTGTGTTCCTTGTCATCACTGATACTAAGTGTGGTCCTTGCTGTCACTGATACTAAGTGTGTTCCTTGCCATCACTGATACTAAGTGTGTTCCTAGCCATCACTGATACTAAGTGTGTTCCTTGCCGTCACTGATACTAAGTGTGTTCCTGGCCATCACTGATACTAAGTGTGTTCCTTGCCATTACTGATACTAAGTGTGTTCCTTGCCGTCACTGATACTAAGTGTGTTCCTTGTCATCACTGATACTAAGTGTGTTCCTAGCCGTCACTGATACTAAGTGTGTTCCTTGTCGTCACTGATACTAAGTGTGTTCCTAGCTGTCACTGATACTAAGTGTGTTCCTTGTCCTCACTGATACTAAGTGTGTTCCTTGTCATCACTGATACTAAGTGTGTTCCTTGTCATCACTGATACTAAGTGTGTTCCTTGCTGTCACTGATACTAAGTGTGTTCCTTGCCATCACTGATACTAAGTGTGTTCCTTTTCATCACTGATACTAAGTGTGTTCCTTGTCATCACTGATACTAAGTGTTTTACTTGTCATCACTGATACTAAGTGTGTGTTCCTTGTCATCACTTATACTAAGTGTGTTCCTTGTCATCACTGATACTAAGTGTGTTCCTTGTCATCACTGATACTAAGTGTGTTCCTTGTCATCACTGATACTATGTGTGTTCCTAGCCGTCACTGATACTATGTGTGTTCCTAGCCGTCACTGATACTGTGTTCCTAGACGTCACTGATACTAAGTGTGTTCCTTGTCATCACTGATACTAAGTGTGTTCCTTGCCATCACTGATACTAAGTGTGTTCCTAGCCGTCACTGATACTAAGTGTGATCCTTGTCGTCACTGATACTAAGTGTGTTCCTTGTCGTCACTGAGACTAAGTGTGTTCCTTGCCATCACTGATACTAAGTGTGTTCCTTGCCATCACTGATACTAAGTGTGTTCCTAGTCGTCACTGAGACTAAGTGTGTTCCTAGCCATCACTGAGACTAAGTATGTTCCTTGTAGTCACTGATACTAAGTGTGTTCCTAGCCGTCACTGATACTAAGTGTGTTCCTTGTCATCACTGAGACTAAGTGTGTTCCTTGCCATCACTGATACTAAGTGTGTTCCTTGCCATCACTGAGACTAAGTGTGCTCCTAGCCTGTGTTCCTGGCCATCACTGATGCTAAGTGTGTTCCTTGCCGTCACTGATACTAAGTGTGTTCCTAGCCATCACTGATACTGTGTTCCTAGCCGTCACTGATACTAAGTGTGTTCCTTGCCGTCACTGATACTAAGTGTGTTCCTTGTCGTCACTGATACTAAATTACTAAGTGTGTTCCTTGCCATCACTGAGACTAAATGTGTTCCTAGACATCACAGATACTAAGTGTGTTCCTTGTCATCACTGATACTAAGTGTGTTCCTTGCCATAACTGATACTAAGTGTGTTCCTTGTCATCACTGATACTAAGTGTGTTCCTAGCCGTCACTGAGACTAAGTGTGTTCCTAGCCGTCACTGATACTGTGTTCCTAGCCGTCACTGATACTAAGTGTGTTCCTTGCCGTCACTGATACTAAGTGTGTTCCTTGTCATCATTGATACTAAGTGTGTTCCTTGTCATCACTGATACTAAGTGTGTTCCTTGTCATCACTGATGCTAAGTGTGTTCGTAGCCATCACTGATACTAAGTGTGTTCCTAGCCATCACTGATACTAAGTGTGTTCCTTGCCGTCACTGATACTAAGTGTGTTCCTAGCCGTCACTGATACTAAGTGTGTTCCTTGCCGTCACTGATACTAAGTGTGTTCCTTGTCATCACTGATACTAAGTGTGTTCCTTGTCATCACTGATATTAAGTGTGTTCCTTGTCATCACTGATACTAAGTGTGTTCCTAGCCGTCACTGAGACTAAGTGTGTTCCTAGCCGTCACTGATACTAAGTGTGTTCCTTGCCGTCACTGATACTAAGTGTGTTCATAACTGTCACTGATACTGTGTTCCTAGCCATCACTGATACTAAGTTTGTTCCTTGCTGTCACTGATACTAAGTTTATTCCTTGTCATCACTGATATTAAGTGTGTTCCTTGTCATCACTGATACTAAGTGTGTTCCTTGTCATCACTGATACTAAGTGTGTTCGTAGCCATCACTGATACTAAGTGTGTTCCTAGCCATCACTGAGACTAAGTGTGTTCCTTGTTGTCACTGATACTAAGTGTGTTCCTAGCCATCACTGATACTAAGTGTGTTCCTTGCCATCACTGATACTAAGTGTGTTCCTTGCCGTCACTGATACTAAGTATGTTCCTAGCCGTCACTGATACTGTGTTCCTAGCCGTCACTGATACTAAGTGTGTTCCTTGCCATCACTGATACTAAGTGTGTTCCTTGCCATCACTGATACTAAGTGTGTTCCTAGCCATCACTGATACTGTGTTCCTAGCCGTCACTGATACTAAGTTTGTTCCTTGCCATCACTGATACTAAGTGTGTTCCTTTTCATCACTGATACTAAGTGTGTTCCTTGTCATCACTGATACTAAGTGTTTTACTTGTCATCACTGATACTAAGTGTGTGTTCCTTGTCATCACTTATACTAAGTGTGTTCCTTGTCATCACTGATATTAAGTGTGTTCCTTGTCATCACTGATACTAAGTGTGGTCCTTGCCATCACTGATACTAAGTGTGTTCCTTGCCATCACTGATACTAAGTGTGGTCCTTGCTGTCACTGATACTAAGTGTGTTCCTTGCCGTCACTGATACTAAGTGTGTTCCTAGCCATCACTGATACTAAGTGTGTTCCTTGCCATCACTGATACTAAGTGTGTTCCTTGCCGTCACTGATACTAAGTGTGTTCCTGGCCATCACTGATACTAAGTGTGTTCCTTGCCATCACTGATACTAAGTGTGTTCCTTGCCGTCACTGATACTAAGTGTGTTCCTAGCCGTCACTGATACTAAGTGTGTTCCTTGTCGTCACTGATACTAAGTGTGTTCCTAGCTGTCACTGATACTAAGTGTGTTCCTTGTCCTCACTGATACTAAGTGTGTTCCTTGTCATCACTGATACTAAGTGTGTTCCTTGTCATCACTGATACTAAGTGTGTTCCTTGTAATCACTGATACTAAGTGTGTTCCTTGTCATCACTGATACTAAGTGTGTTCCTTGTCGTCACTGATACTAAGTGTTTTCCTAGCCATCACTGATACTAAGTGTGTTCCTTGTCGTCACTGATACTAAGTGTGTTCCTTGTCGTCACTGAGACTAAGTGTGTTCCTTGCCATCACTGATACTAAGTGTGTTCCTTGTCGTCACTGATACTAAATGTGTTCCTAGCCGTCACTGATACTAAGTGTGTTCCTTGTTGTCACTGATACTGTGTTCCTAGCCATCACTGATACTAAGTGTGTTTCTTGCCGTCACTGATACTAAGTGTGTTCCTTGCCGTCACTGATACTAAGTGTGTTCCTTGTCGTCACTGAGACTAAGTGTGTTCCTTGCCATCACTGATACTAAGTGTGTTCCTTGCCATCACTGATACTAAGTGTGTTCCTTGCCATCACTGATACTAAGTGTGTTCCTTGCCGTCATTGATACTAAGTGTGTTCCTTGTCATCACTGATACTAAGTGTGTTCCTAGCCGTCACTCAGACTAAGTGTGTTCCTAGCCGTCACTGATACTAAGTGTGTTCCTTGCCGTCACTGATACTAAGTGTGTTCCTTGTTATCACTGATATTAAGTGTGTTCCTTGTCATCACTGATACTAAGTGTGTTCCTAGCCATCACTGAGACTAAGTGTGTTCCTAGCCGTCACTGATACTAAGTGTGTTCCTGGCCATCACTGATACTAAGTGTGTTCGTTGCCATTACTGATACTAAGTGTGTTCCTTGCCGTCACTGATACTAAGTGTGTTCCTAGCCGTCACTGATACTGTGTTCCTAGCCGTCACTGATACTAAGAGTGTTCCTTGCTGTCACTGATACTAAGTGTGTTCCTTGTCATCACTGATACTAAGTGTGTTCCTAGTCATCACTGATACTAAGTGTGTTCATAGCCATCACTGATACTAAGTGTGTTCCTAGTCATCACTGATACTAAGTGTGTTCCTAGCCGTCACTGAGACTAAGTGTGTTCCTAGCCGTCACTGATACTAAGTGTGTTCCTTGCCATCACTGATACTAAGTGTGTTCCTAGCCGTCACTGATAATGTGTTCCTAGCCGTCACTGATACTAAGTGTGTTCCTTGCCGTCACTGATACTAAGTGTGTTCCTTGTCATCACTGATACTAAGTGTGTTCCTAGCCTTCACTGATACTAAGTGTGTTCCTAGCCATCACTGAGACTAAGTGTGTTCCTTGTCGTCACTGATACTAAGTGTGTTCCTAGCCGTCACTGATACTAAGTGTGTTCCTTGCCGTCACTGATACTAAGTGTGTTCCTTGCCGTCACTGATACTAAGTGTGTTCCTAGCCGTCACTGATACTGTGTTCCTAGCCGTCACTGATACTATGTGTGTTCCTTGCCATCACTGAGACTAAGTGTGTTCCTAGCCTGTGTTCCTTGTCATCACTGATACTAAGTGTGTTCCTTGTCATCACTGATACTAAGTGTGTTCCTTGTCATCACTGATACTAATTGTGTTCCTTGCCATCACTGATACTAAGTGTGTTCCTTGCCATCACTGATACTAAGTGTGTTCCTTGTCGTCACTGATACTAAGTGTGTTCCTTGCCATCACTGATACTAAGTGTGTTCCTTGCCGTCACTGATACTAAGTGTGTTCCTTGCCATCACTGATACTAAGTGTGTTCCTTGCCGTCACTGATACTAAGTGTGTTCCTAGCCATCACTGATACTAAGTGTGTTCCTTGCCATCACTGATACTAAGTGTGTTCCTTGCCATCACTGATACTAAGTGTGTTCCTGGCCATCACTGATACTAAGTGTGTTCCTTGTCATCACTGATACTAAGTGTGTTCCTTGCCATCACTGATACTAAGTGTGTTCCTGGTCATCACTGATACTAAGTGTGTTCCTTGTCATCACTGATACTAAGTGTGTTCCTTGCCGTCATTGATACTAAGTGTGTTCCTTGTCATCACTGATACTAAGTGTGTTCCTAGCCGTCACTCAGACTAAGTGTGTTCCTAGCCGTCACTGATACTAAGTGTGTTCCTTGCCGTCACTGATACTAAGTGTGTTCCTTGTTATCACTGATATTAAGTGTGTTCCTTGTCATCACTGATACTAAGTGTGTTCCTAGCCATCACTGAGACTAAGTGTGTTCCTAGCCGTCACTGATACTAAGTGTGTTCCTGGCCATCACTGATACTAAGTGTGTTCGTTGCCATTACTGATACTAAGTGTGTTCCTTGCCGTCACTGATACTAAGTGTGTTCCTAGCCGTCACTGATACTGTGTTCCTAGCCGTCACTGATACTAAGAGTGTTCCTTGCTGTCACTGATACTAAGTGTGTTCCTTGTCATCACTGATACTAAGTGTGTTCCTAGTCATCACTGATACTAAGTGTGTTCATAGCCATCACTGATACTAGGTGTGTTCCTAGTCATCACTGATACTAAGTGTGTTCCTAGCCGTCACTGAGACTAAGTGTGTTCCTAGCCGTCACTGATACTAAGTGTGTTCCTTGCCATCACTGATACTAAGTGTGTTCCTAGCCGTCACTGATAATGTGTTCCTAGCCGTCACTGATACTAAATGTGTTCCTTGCCGTCACTGATACTAAGTGTGTTCCTTGTCATCACTGATACTAAGTGTGTTCGTAGCCTTTACTGATACTAAGTGTGTTCCTAGCCATCACTGAGACTAAGTGTGTTCCTTGTCGTCACTGATACTAAGTGTGTTCCTAGCCGTCACTGATACTAAGTGTGTTCCTTGCCGTCACTGATACTAAGTGTGTTCCTTGCCGTCACTGATACTAAGTGTGTTCCTAGCCGTCACTGATACTGTGTTCCTAGCCGTCACTGATACTATGTGTGTTCCTTGCCATCACTGAGACTAAGTGTGTTCCTAGCCTGTGTTCCTTGTCATCACTGATACAAAGTGTGTTCCTTGTCATCACTGATACTAAGTGTGTTCCTTGTCATCCCTGATATTAATTGTGTTCCTTGCCATCACTGATACTAAGTGTGTTCCTTGCCATCACTGATACTAGGTGTGTTCCTTGTCGTCACTGATACTAAGTGTGTTCCTTCCCATCACTGATACTAAGTGTGTTCCTTGCCGTCACTGATACTAAGTGTGTTCCTTGCCATTACTGATACTAAGTGTGTTCCTTGCCGTCACTGATACTAAGTGTGTTCCTAGCCATCACTGATAATAAGTGTGTTCCTTGCCATCACTGATACTAAGTGTGTTCCTTGCCATCATTGATACTAAGTGTGTTCCTGGCCATCACTGATACTAAGTGTGTTCCTTGTCATTACTGATACTAAGTGTGTTCCTTGCCATCACTGATACTAAGTGTGTTCCTGGTCATCACTGATACTAAGTGTGTTCCTTGTCATCACTGATACTAAGTGTGTTCCTAGCCGTCACTGAGACTAAGTGTGTTCCTAGCCATCACTGATACTAAGTGTGTTCCTTGCCGTCACTGATACTAAGTGTGTTCCTTGTTATCACTGATATTAAGTGTGTTCCTTGTCATCACTGATACTAAGTGTGTTCCTAGCCATCACTGAGACTAAGTGTGTTCCTTGTTATCACTGATATTAAGTGTGTTCCTTGTCATCACTGATACTAAGTGTGTTCCTAGCCATCACTGAGACTAAGTGTGTTCCTAGCCGTCACTGATACTAAGTGTGTTCCTTGCCATCACTGATACTAAGTGTGTTCCTAGCCGTCACTGATAATGTGTTCCTAGCCGTCACTGATACTAAATGTGTTCCTTGCCATCACTGATACTAAGTGTGTTCCTTGTCATCACTGATACTAAGTGTGTTCGTAGCCTTTACTGATACTAAGTGTGTTCCTAGCCATCACTGAGACTAAGTGTGTTCCTTGTCGTCACTGATACTAAGTGTGTTCCTAGCCGTCACTGATACTAAGTGTGTTCCTTGCCGTCACTGATACTAAGTGTGTTCCTTGCCGTCACTGATACTAAGTGTGTTCCTAGCCGTCACTGATACTGTGTTCCTAGCCGTCACTGATACTAAGTGTGTTCCTTGCCGTCACTGATACTAAGTGTGTTCCTTGTCGTCACTGATACTAAGTGTGTTCCTTGTCGTCACTGAGACTAAGTGTGTTCTTTGCCATCACTGATACTAGGTCTGTTCCTTGCCATCACTGAGACTAAGTATGTCCCTTGTAGTCACTGATACTAAGTGTGTTCCTAGCCGTCACTGATACTAAGTGTGTTCCTTGTCGTCACTGATACTAAGTGTGTTCCTTGTCGTCACTGAGACTAAGTGTGTTCCTTGCCATCACTGATACTAAGTCTGTTCCTTGCCATCACTGAGACTAAGTGTGCTCCTAGCCTGTGTTCCTGGCCATCACTGATGCTAAGTGTGTTCCTTGCCGTCACTGATACTAAGTGTGTTCATAGCCATCACTGATACTGTGTTCCTAGCCGTCACTGATACTAAGTGTGTTCCTTGCCATCACTGATACTAAGTGTGTTCCTTGTCGTCACTGATACTAAGTGTGTTCCTTGTCGTCACTGAGACTAAGTGTGTTCCTTGCCATCACTGATACTAAGTCTGTTCCTTGCCATCACTGAGACTAAGTGTGTTCCTAGCCTGTGTTCCTGTCCATCACTGATGCTAAGTGTGTTCCTAGCCATCACTGATACTAAGTGTGTTCCTTGTCGTCACTGATACTAAGTGTGGTCCTTGCCATCACTGATATTACGTGTGTTCCTTGTCATCACTGATACTAAGTGTGGTCCTTGCTGTCACTGATACTAAGTGTGTTCCTTGCCATCACTGATACTAAGTGTGTTCCTAGCCATCACTGATACTAAGTGTGTTCCTTGCCGTCACTGATACTAAGTGTGTTCCTGGCCATCACTGATACTAAGTGTGTTCCTTGCCATTACTGATACTAAGTGTGTTCCTTGCCGTCACTGATACTAAGTGTGTTCCTTGTCGTCACTGATACTAAGTGTGTTCCTAGCCGTCACTGATACTAAGTGTGTTCCTTGTCGTCACTGATACTAAGTGTGTTCCTAGCTGTCACTGGTACTAAGTGTGTTCCTTGTCCTCACTGATACTAAGTGTGTTCCTTGTCATCACTGATACTAAGTGTGTTCCTTGTCATCACTGATACTAAGTGTGTTCCTTGCTGTCACTGATACTAAGTGTGTTCCTTGCCATCACTGATACTAAGTGTGTTCCTTGTCATCACTGATACTAAGTGTGTTCCTTGTCATCACTGATACTAAGTGTGTTCCTTGTCATCACTGATACTAAGTGTGTTCCTTGTCATCACTGATACTAAGTGTGTTCCTTGCCGTCACTGATACTAAGTGTGTTCCTTGTCATCACTGATACTAAGTGTGTTCCTTGTCATCACTGATACTAAGTGTGTTCCTTGCCATCACTGATACTAAGTGTGTTCCTAGCCGTCACTGATACTAAGTGTGTTCCTTGTCGTCACTGATACTAAGTGTGTTCCTTGTCGTCACTGATACTAAGTGTGTTCCTTGCCATCACTGATACTAAGTGTGTTCCTTGCCGTCACTGATACTAAGTGTGTTCCTTGTCGTCACTGATACTAAGTGTGTTCCTTGTCGTCACTGATACTAAGTGTGTTCCTTGCCATCACTGATACTAAGTGTGTTCCTTGCCATCACTGATACTAAGTGTGTTCCTAGCCATCACTGATACTAAGTGTGTTCCTAGCCATCACTGAGACTAAGTGTGTTCCTTGTAGTCACTGATACTAAGTGTGTTCCTAGCCGTCACTGATACTAAGTGTGTTCCTTGTCGTCACTGAGACTAAGTGTGTTCCTTGCCATCACTGATACTAAGTGTGTTCCTTGCCATCACTGAGACTAAGTGTGCTCCTAGCCTGTGTTCCTGGCCATCACTGATGCTAAGTGTGTTCCTTGCCGTCACTGATACTAAGTGTGTTCCTAGCCATCACTGATACTGTGTTCCTAGCCGTCACTGATACTAAGTGTGTTCCTTGCCGTCACTGATACTAAGTGTGTTCCTTGTCGTCACTGATACTAAGTGTGTTCCTTGCCATCACTGAGACTAAGTGTGTTCCTAGACATCACAGATACTAAGTGTGTTCCTTGTCATCACTGATACTAAGTGTGTTCCTTGCCATAACTGATACTAAGTGTGTTCCTTGTCATCACTGATACTAAGTGTGTTCCTAGCCGTCACTGAGACTAAGTGTGTTCCTAGCCGTCACTGATACTGTGTTCCTAGCCGTCACTGATACTAAGTGTGTTCCTTGCCGTCACTGATACTAAGTGTGTTCCTTGTCATCACTGATACTAAGTGTGTTCCTTGTCATCACTGATACTAAGTGTGTTCCTTGTCATCACTGATACTAAGTGTGTTCGTAGCCATCACTGATACTAAGTGTGTTCCTAGCCGTCACTGATACTAAGTGTGTTCCTTGCCGTCACTGATACTAAGTGTGTTCCTTGTCATCACTGATACTAAGTGTGTTCGTAGCCATCACTGATACTAAGTGTGTTCCTTGTCATCACTGATACTAAGTGTGTTCCTTGTCATCACTGATATTAAGTGTGTTCCTTGTCATCACTGATACTAAGTGTGTTCCTAGCCATCACTGAGACTAAGTGTGTTCCTAGCCGTCACTGATACTAAGTGTGTTCCTTGCCGTCACTGATACTAAGTGTGTTCATAGCTGTCACTGATACTGTGTTCCTAGCCATCACTGATACTAAGTTTGTTCCTTGCTGTCACTGATACTAAGTTTATTCCTTGTCATCACTGATATTAAGTGTGTTCCTTGTCATCACTGATACTAAGTGTGTTCCTTGTCATCACTGATACTAAGTGTGTTCGTAGCCATCACTGATACTAAGTGTGTTCCTAGCCATCACTGATACTAAGTGTGTTCCTAGCCATCACTGATACTAAGTGTGTTCCTTGTCGTCACTGATACTAAGTGTGTTCCTTGCCATCACTGATACTAAGTGTGTTCCTTGCCGTCACTGATACTAAGTATGTTCCTAGCCGTCACTGATACTGTGTTCCTAGCCGTCACTGATACTAAGTGTGTTCCTTGCCATCACTGATACTAAGTGTGTTCCTTGCCATCACTGATACTAAGTGTGTTCCTAGCCATCACTGATACTGTGTTCCTAGCCGTCACTGATACTAAGTGTGTTCCTTGCCATCACTGATACTAAGTGTGTTCCTTTTCATCACTGATACTAAGTGTGTTCCTTGTCATCACTGATACTAAGTGTTTTACTTGTCATCACTGATACTAAGTGTGTTCCTTGTCATCACTGATACTAAGTGTGTTCCTTGTCATCACTGATACTAAGTGTGTTCCTGTCCATCACTGATACTAAGTGTGTTCCTTGCCATCACTGATACTAAGTGTGTTCCTTGCCATCACTGATACTAAGTGTGTTCCTTGCCGTCACTGATACTAAGTGTGTTCCTTGCCGTCACTGATACTAAGTGTGTTCCTAGCCATCACTGATACTAAGTGTGTTCCTTGCCATCACTGATACTAAGTGTGTTCCTTGCCATCACTGATACTAAGTGTGTTCCTTGCCATCACTGATACTAAGTGTGTTCCTTGCCATCACTGATACTAAGTGTGTTCCTTGCCGTCACTGATACTAAGTGTGTTCCTAGCCATCACTGATACTAAGTGTGTTCCTTGTCGTCACTGATACTAAGTGTGTTCCTAGCTGTCACTGATACTAAGTGTGTTCCTTGTCCTCACTGATACTAAGTGTGTTCCTTGTCATCACTGATACTAAGTGTGTTCCTTGTCATCACTGATACTAAGTGTGTTCCTTGTCATCACTGATACTAAGTGTGTTCCTTGTCATCACTGATACTAAGTGTGTTCCTTGTCGTCACTGATACTAAGTGTGTTCCTTGTCGTCACTGAGACTAAGTGTGTTCCTTGCCATCACTGATACTAAGTGTGTTCCTTGTCGTCACTGATACTAAATGTGTTCCTAGCCGTCACTGATACTAAGTGTGTTCCTTGTTGTCACTGATACTGTGTTCCTAGCCATCACTGATACTAAGTGTGTTTCTTGCCGTCACTGATACTAAGTGTGTTCCTTGCCGTCACTGATACTAAGTGTGTTCCTTGTCGTCACTGAGACTAAGTGTGTTCCTTGCCATCACTGATACTAAGTGTGTTCCTTGCCATCACTGATACTAAGTGTGTTCCTTGCCATCACTGATACTAAGTGTGTTCCTTGCCATCACTGATACTAAGTGTGTTCCTTGTCATCATTGATACTAAGTGTGTTCCTAGCCGTCACTGATACTAAGTGTGTTCCTTGCCATCACTGATACTAAGTATGTTCCTTGCCATCACTGATACTAAGTGTGTTCCTTGCTATCACTGACACTAAGTGTGTTCCTTGCCGTCACTGAGACTAAGTGTGTTCCTAGCCATCACTGAGACTAAGTGTGATCCTTCTCGTCACTGATACTAAGTGTGTTCCTAGCTGTTACTGATACTAAGTGTGTTCCTTGCCGTCACTGATACTAAGTGTGTTCCTTGTCGTCACTGATACTAAGTGTGTTCCTAGCCATCACTGAGACTAAGTGTGTTCGTGCCATCACTGATACTAAGTGTGTTCCTTGCAGTCACTGATACTAAGTGTGTTCCTAGCCATCACTGATACTGTGTTCCTAGCCGTCACTGTTACTAAGTGTGTTCCTTGCCGTCACTGATACTAAGTGTGTTCCTTGTCATCACTGATACTAAGTGTGTTCCTTGTCATCACTGATACTAAGTGTGTTCCTTGCCATCACTGATACTAAGTGTGTTCCTTGTCATCACTGATACTAAGTGTGTTCCTTGTCATCACTGATACTAAGTGTGTTCCTTGCCATCACTGATACTAAGTGTGATCCTTGCCGTCACTGAGACTAAGTGTGTTCCTTGCCGTCATTGATACTAAGTGTGTTCCTTGTCCTCACTGAGACTAAGTGTGTTCCTTCTCATCACTGATACTAAGTGTGTTCCTAGCCATAACTGATACTAAGTGTGTTCCTAGACATCACTGATACTAAGTGTGTTCCTTGTTATCACTGATACTAAGTGTGTTCCTTGCCATCACTGATACTAAGTGTGTTCCTTGTCGTCACTGATACTAAGTGTGTTCCTTGTCGTCACTGATACTAAGTGTGTTCCTAGCCGTCACTGATACTAAGTGTGTTCCTTGTCGTCACTGATACTGTGTTCCTAGCCATCACTGATACTAAGTGTGTTCCTTGCCGTCACTGATACTAAGTGTGTTCCTTGCCGTCACTGATACTATGTGTGTTCCTTGTCGTCACTGAGACTAAATGTGTTCCTTGCCATCACTGATACTAAGTGTGTTCCTTGCCATCACTGATAATAAGTGTGTTCCTTGCCATCACTGATACTAAGTGTGTTCCTTGTCGTCACTGATACTAAGTATGTTCCTTGTCATCACTGAGACTAAGTGTGTTCCTTGTCGTCACTGATACTAAGTGTGTTCCTAGTCGTCACTGAGACAAAGCGTGATCCTTGCCATCACTGATACTAAGTGTGTTCCATGCCGTCACTGATACTAAGTGTGTTCCTAGCCGTCACTGAGACTAAGTGTGTATCTAGCCGTCACTGATACTAAGTGTGTTCCTTGCCGTCACTGATACTAAGTGTGTTCCTTGCTATCACTGATACTAAGTGTATTCCTTGTCATCACTGATATTAAGTGTGTTCCTTGCCGTCACTGATACTAAGTGTGTTCCTTGTCATCACTGATACTAAGTGTGTTCCTTGTCATCACTGATACTAAATGTGTTCCTTGCCATCACTGATACTAAGTGTGTTCCTTGTCATCACTGATACTAAGTGTGTTCCTTGTCATCACTGATACTAAGTGTGATCCTTGCCGTCACTGAGACTAAGTGTGTTCCTTCTCGTCACTGATACTAAGTGTGTTCCTAGCCATAACTGATACTAAGTGTGTTTCTAGACGTCACTGATACTAAGTGTGTTCCTTGTCATCACTGATACTAAGTGTGTTCCTTGCCATCACTGATACTAAGTGTGTTCCTTGTCGTCACTGATACTAATTGTGTTCCTAGCCGTCACTGATACTAAGTGTGTTCCTTGTCGTCACTGATACTGTGTTCCTAGCCATCACTGATACTAAGTGTGTTCCTTGCCGTCACTGATACCAAGTGTGTTCCTTGCCGTCACTGATACTGTGTGTTCCTTGTCGTCACTGAGACTAAATGTGTTCCTTGCCATCACTGATACTAAGTGTGTTCCTTGCCATCACTGATAACAAGTGTGTTCCTTGCCATCACTGATACTAAGTGTGTTCCTTGTCGTCACTGATACTAAGTGTGATCCTTGTCATCACTGATACTAAGTGTGTTCCTTGTCATCATTGATACTAAGTGTGTTTCTTGTCATCACTGATACTATGTGTGTTCCTTGTCGTCACTGATACTATGTGTGTTCCTAGCCGTCACTGATATTAAGTGTGTTCCTTGCCGTCACTGATACTAAGTGTGTTCCTTGCCATTACTGATACTAAGTGTGTTCCTTGCCGTCACTGATACTAAGTGTGTTCCTGGCCATCACTGATACTAAGTGTGGTCCTTGCCATTACTGATACTAAGTGTGTTCCTTGCCGTCACTGATACTAAGTGTGTTCCTTGCCGTCACTGATACTAAGTGTGTTCCTTGTTGTCACTGATACTAAGTGTGTTCCTTGTCGTCACTGAGACTAAGTGTGTTCCTTGCCATCACTGATATTAAGTCTGTTCCTTGCCATCACTGAGACTAAGTGTGTTCCTAGCCTGTTGTCCTGGCCATCACTGATGCTAAGTGTGTTCCTAGCCATCACTGATACTAAGTGTGTTCCTTGTCATCACTGATACTAAGTGTGGTCCTTGCCATCACTGATACTAAGTGTGTTCCTTGCCATCACTGATACTAAGTGTGTTCCTTGCTGTCACTGACACTAAGTGTGTTCCTTGCCGTCACTGATACTAAGTGTGTTCCTAGCCATCACTGATACTAAGTGTGTTCCTTCCCATCACTGATACTAAGTGTGTTCCTTGCCATCACTGATACTAAGTGTGTTCCTTGCCATCACTGATACTAAGTGTGTTCCTTGCCGTCACTGATACTAAGTGTGTTCCTTGTCGTCACTGATACTAAATGTGTTCCTAGCTGTCACTGATACTAAGTGTGTTCCTTGTCGTCACTGATACTAAGTGTGTTCCTAGCTGTCACTGATACTAAGTGTGTTCCTTGTCGTCACTGATACTAAGTGTGTTCCTAGCTGTCACTGATACTAAGTGTGTTCCTTGTCCTCACTGATACTAAGTGTGTTCCTTGTTATCACTGATACTAAGTGTGTTCCTTGTCATCACTGATACTAAGTGTTTTCCTAGCCATCACTGATACTAAGTGTGTTCCTTATCGTCACTGATACTAAGTGTGTTCCTTGTCCTCACTGAGACTAAGTGTGATCCTTGCCATCACTGATACTAAGTGTGTTCCTTGCCATCACTGAGACTAAGTGTGTTCCTAGCCTGTGTTCCTGGCCATCACTGATGCTAAGTGTGTTCCTAGCCATCACTGATACTAAGTGTGTTCCTTGTCGTCACTGATACTAAGTGTGGTCCTTGCCATCACTGATACTAAGTGTGTTCCTTGCCATCACTGATACTAAGTGTGTTCCTTGCCATCACTGATACTAAGTGTGTTCCTTGCCGTCACTGATACTAAGTGTGTTCCTAGCCATCACTGATACTAAGTGTGTTCCTTGCCATCACTGATACTAAGTGTGTTCCTGGCCATCACTGATACTAAGTGTGTTCCTTGCCGTCACTGATACTAAGTGTGTTCCTTGCCATCACTGATACTAAGTGTGTTCCTTGTCGTCACTGATACTAAGTGTGTTCCTTGTCGTCACTGATACTAAGTGTGTTTCTTACCATCACTTGATACTAAGTGTGTTCCTTGTCATCACTGATATTAAGTGTGTTCCTAGCCATCACTGATACTAAGTGTGTTCCTAGTAATCACTGATACTAAGTGTGTTCCTTGTCATCACTGATACTAAGTGTGTTCCTAGACATCACTGATACTAAGTGTGTTCCTAGCCGTCACTGATACTAAGTGTGTTCCTAGCCGTCACTGATACTATGTGTGTTCCTAGACGTCACTGATACTAAGTGTTTTCCTTGTCATCACTGATACTAAGTGTGTTCCTTGCCATCACTGATACTAAGTGTGTTCCTTGTCGTCACTGATACTAAGTGTTTTCCTAGCCATCACTGATACTAAGTGTGTTCCTTGTCGTCACTGATACTGTGTTCCTAGCCATCACTGATACTAAGTGTGTTCCTTGTCGTCACTGATACTGTGTTCCTTGTCATCACTGATACTAAGTGTGTTCTTTGCGGTCACTGATACTGTGTTCCTAGCCGTCACTGATACTAAGTGTGTTCCTTGCTGTCACTGATACTAAGTGTGTTCCTAGCCGTCACTGATACTGTGTTCCTAGCCGTCACTGATACTAATTGTGTTCCTTGCCGTCATTGATACTAAGTGTGTTCCTAGCCATCACTGATACTGTGTTCCTAGCCGTCACTGATACTAAGTGTGTTCCTTGCCATCACTGATACTAAGTGTGTTCTTAGCAGTAACTGATACTGTGTTCCTAGCCGTCACTGATGCTAAGTGTGTTCCTTGCCGTCACTGATGCTAAGTGTGTTCCTTGCCATCACTGATACTAAGTGTGTTCCTAGCCATCACTGATACTAAGTGTGTTCCTAGCCATCACTGATACTAAGTGTGTTCCTTGTCATCACTGATACTAAATGTGTTCCTAGCCATCACTGATACTGTGTTCCTAGCTGTCACTGATACTAAGTGTGTTCCTTGCCGTCACTGATACTAAGTGTGTTCCTTGTCGTCACTGATACTAAGTGTGTTCCTAGCCATTACTGAGACTAAGTGTGATCCTTGCCGTCACTGAGACTAAGTGTGTCCCTAGCCATCCCTGAGACTAGGTGTGATCCTTGTCATCACTGAGACTAAGTGTGTTCCTAGCCATCACTGATACTAAGTGTGTTCCTGGCCATCACTGAGACTAAGTGTGATCCTAGCCATTACTGAGACTAAGTGTGTTCCTAGCCGTCACTGATACTAAGTGTGTTCCTAGCCATCACTGATACTAAGTGTGTTCCTAGCCGTCACTGATACTAAGTGTGATCCTAGCCATCACTGAGACTAAGTGTGTTCCTTGCCATCACTGATACTAAGTGTGTTCCTAGCCGTCACTGATACTAAGTGTGTTCCTAGCCATCACTGATACTAAGTGTGTTCCTAGCCGTCACTGAGACTAAGTGTGTTCCTTGCCGTCACTGATACTAAGTGTGTTCCTTGCCGTCACTGATACTAAGTGTGTTCCTAGCCATCACTGATACTAAGTGTGTTCCTTGCCATCACTGATACTAAGTGTGTTCCTAGCCGTCACTGATACTAAGTGTGTTCCTTGCCATCACTGATACTAAGTGTGTTCCTTGCCGTCACTGATACTAAGTGTGTTCCTTGCCGTCACTGATACTAAGTGTGTTCCTAGCCATCACTGATACTAATTGTGTTCCTTGCCATCACTGATACTAAGTGTGTTCCTAGCCTGTGTTCCTGGCCATCACTGATACTAAGTGTGTTCCTAGCCATCACTGATACTAAGTGTGTTCCTTGCCGTCACTGATACTAAGTGTGTTCCTTGCCGTCACTGATACTAAGTGTGTTCCTTGCCATCACTGATACTAAGTGTGTTCCTTGCCGTCACTGAGACTAAGTGTGTTCCTTGCCATCACTGATACTAAGTGTGTTCCTTGCCATCACTGATACTAAGTGTGTTCCTAGCCATCACTGATACTAAGTGTGTTCCTTGCCATCACTGATACTAAGTGTGTTCCTTGCCGTCACTGATACTAAGTGTGTTCCTTGCCGTCACTGATACTAAGTGTGTTCCTTGCCGTCACTGATACTAAGTGTGTTCCTAGCCATCACTGATACTAAGTGTGTTCCTTGCCGTCACTGATACTGTGTTCCTTGTCGTCACTGATACTAAGTGTGTTCCTTGCCGTCACTGATACTAAGTGTGTTCCTTGTCGTCACTGATACTAAGTGTGTTCCTAGCCATCACTGATACTAAGTGTGTTCCTTGCCGTCACTGATACTAAGTGTGTTCCTAGCCATCCTGAACTAGTGTGTCTTGCGTCACTGATACTAAGTGTGTTCCTTGCCATCACTGATACTAAGTGTGTTCCTTGCCGTCACTGATACTAAGTGTGTTCCTAGCCATCACTGAGACTAAGTGTGTTCCTAGCCATCACTGATACTAAGTGTGTTCCTAGCCGTCACTGATACTAAGTGTGTTCCTAGCCATCACTGATACTAAGTGTGTTCCTAGCCGTCACTGATACTAAGTGTGTTCCTTGCCGTCACTGATACTAAGTGTGTTCCTTGCCGTCACTGATACTAAGTGTGTTCCTTGCCATCACTGATACTAAGTGTGTTCCTAGCCATCACTGATACTAAGTGTGTTCCTTGCCATCACTGATACTAAGTGTGTTCCTTGCTATCACTGATACTAAGTGTGTTCCTTGCCGTCACTGATACTAAGTGTGTTCCTTGTCGTCACTGATACTAAGTGTGTTCCTAGCCATCACTGATACTAATTGTGTTCCTTGCCATCACTGAGACTAAGTGTGTTCCTAGCCTGTGTTCCTGGCCATCACTGATACTAAGTGTGTTCCTAGCCGTCACTGATACTAAGTGTGTTCCTAGCTGTCACTGATACTAAGTGTGTTCCTTGTCGTCACTGATACTAAGTGTGTTCCTTGCCGTCACTGAGACTAAGTGTGTTCCTTGCCGTCACTGATACTAAGTGTGTTCCTTGCCGTCACTGATACTAAGTGTGTTCCTTGCCATCACTGATACTAAGTGTGTTCCTTGCCATCACTGATACTAAGTGTGTTCCTTGCCATCACTGATACTAAGTGTGTTCCTTGCCATCACTGATACTAAGTGTGTTCCTTGCCATCACTGATACTAAGTGTGTTCCTTGCCGTCACTGATACTAAGTGTGTTCCTGGCCATCACTGAGACTAAGTGTGATCCTTGCCATCACTGATACTGTGTTCCTTGCCATCACTGATACTAAGTGTGTTCCTTGCCATCACTGATACTAAGTGTGTTCCTTGCCGTCACTGATACTAAGTGTGTTCCTTGCCGTCACTGATACTAAGTGTGTTCCTAGCCATCACTGATACTAAGTGTGTTCCTTGCCATCACTGATACTAAGTGTGTTCCTAGCAGTCACTGATACTAAGTGTGTTCCTTGCCGTCACTGATACTAAGTGTGTTCCTTGCCTTCACTGATACTAAGTGTGTTCCTTGCCATCACTGAGACTAAGTGTGTTCCTAGCCGTCACTGATACTAAGTGTGTTCCTTGTCGTCACTGATACTAAGTGTGTTCCTAGCCGTCACTGATACTAAGTGTGTTCCTAGCCATCACTGATACTAAGTGTGTTCCTAGCCGTCACTGATACTATGTGTGTTCCTAGCCATCACTGATACTAAGTGTGTTCCTTGCCGTCACTGATACTAAGTGTGTTCCTTGCCGTCACTGATACTAAGTGTGTTCCTTGCCATCACTGATACTAAGTGTGTTCCTAGCCGTCACTGATACTAAGTGTGTTCCTAGCCATCACTGATACTAAGTGTGTTCCTACCTGTTCTTTCATCACTGATACTAAGTGTGTTCCTTGTCGTCACTGATACTAAGTGTTTTCCTTGCCATCACTGATATTAAGTGTGTTCCGTGCATCACTGATACTAAGTGTGTTCCTTGCCGTCACTGATACTAAGTGTGTTCCTGCCGTCACTGATACTAAGTGTGTTCCTAGCGTCACTGATACTAAGTGTGTTCCTTGCCATCACTGATACTAAGTGTGTTCCTTGCCATCACTGATACTAGTGGTTCCTGGCCTCACTGATACTAAGTGTGTTCCTGGCATCACTGATACTAAGTGTTTACTTGCGATCACTGATACTAAGTGTGTTCCTTGCCGCACTGATATTAAGTGTGTTCCTAGCCGTCACTGATACTAAGTGTGATCCTTGCCTTCACTGAGACTAAGTGTGATCCTTGCCATCACTGAGACTAAGTGTGTTCCTAGCTGTCACTGTGACTAAGTGTGTTCCTTGTCGTCACTGATACTAAGTGTGTTCCTAGCCGTCACTGATACTAAGTGTGTTCCTAGCCATCACTGATACTAAGTCTGTTCCTAGCCGTCACTGAGACTATGTGTGTTCCTAGCCATCACTGATACTAAGTGTGTTCCTAGCCGTCACTGATACTAAGTGTGTTCCTTGCCGTCACTGATACTAAGTGTGATCCTTGCTGTCACTGATACTAAGTGTGTTCCTAGCCGTCACTGATACTAAGTGTGTTCCTAGCCATCACTGATACTAAGTGTGTTCCTAGCCTGTGTTCTATGTCATCACTGATACTAAGTGTGTTCCTTGTCATCACTGATACTAAGTGTTTTCCTTGCCATCACTGATATTAAGTGTGTTCCGTGCCATCACTGATACTAAGTGTGTTCCTTGCCGTCACTGATACTAAGTGTGTTCCTAGCCGTCACTGATACTAAGTGTGTTCCTAGCCGTCACTGATACTAAGTGTGTTCCTTGCCATCACTGATACTAAGTGTGTTCCTTGCCATCACTGATACTAAGTGTGTTCCTGGCCATCACTGATACTAAGTGTGTTCCTGGCCATCACTGATACTAAGTGTGTTCCTGGCCATCACTGATACTAAGTGTGTTACTTGCGATCACTGATACTAAGTGTGTTCCTTGCCATCACTGATACTAAGTGTGTTCCTTGCCGTCACTGATACTAAGTGTGTTCCTTGCCGTCACTGATACAAAGTGTGTTCCTAGCCATCACTGATACTAAGTGTGTTCCTAGCCATCACTGATACTAAGTGTGTTCCTAGCAGTCACTGATACTAAGTGTGTTCCTAGCTGTCACTGAAACTAAGTGTGATCCTTGCTGTCACTGATACTAAGTGTGTTC
This sequence comes from Archivesica marissinica, assembly GCA_014843695.1. Taxonomy (NCBI): domain Eukaryota; kingdom Metazoa; phylum Mollusca; class Bivalvia; order Venerida; family Vesicomyidae; genus Archivesica; species Archivesica marissinica. The sequence continues at coordinate 33,595,516 of CM026404.1, read as the reverse complement.
CTAGCCGTCACTGAGATTAAGTGTGTTCCTAGCCGTCACTGAGACTAAGTGTGTTCCTAGCCGTTACTGATACTAAGTGTGTTCCTTGTCGTCACTGATACTAAGTGTGTTCCTAGCCATCACTGATACTAAGTGTGTTCCTAGCTGTCACTGATACTATGTGTGATCCTAGCCGTCACTGAGACTAAGTGTGATCCTTGCTATCACTGATACTAAGTGTGTTCCTTGCCGTCACTGATACTAAGTGTGTTCCTTGTCGTCACTGATACTAAGTGTGTTCCTAGCCATCACTGATACTAATTGTGTTCCTTGCCATCACTGAGACTAAGTGTGTTCCTAGCCTGTGTTCCTGGCCATCACTGATGCTAAGTATGTTCCTAGCCATCACTGATACTAAGTGTGTTCCTTGCTGTCACTGATACTAAGTGTGTTCCTTGCCGTCACTGATACTAAGTGTATTCCTTGTCGTCACTGATACTAAGTGTGATCCTTGCCGTCACTGAGACTAAGTGTGTTCCTTGCCATCACTGATACTAAGTGTGATCCTTGCCATCACTTATACTAAGTGTGTTCCTTGCCATCACTGATACTAAGTGTGTTCCATGCCATCACTGATACTAAGTGTGTTCCTTGCCATCACTGATACTAAGTGTGTTCCTTGCCATCACTGATACTAAGTGTGTTCCTTGCCGTCACTGATACTAAGTGTGTTCCTTGCCGTCACTGATACTAAGTGTGTTCCTTGCCATCACTGAGACTAAGTGTGTTCCTTGTCATCATTGATACTAAGTGTGTTCCTTGCCATCACTGATACTAAGTGTGATCCTTGCCATCACTGATACTAAGTGTGTTCCTTGCTATCACTGATACTAAGTGTGTTCCTTGCCATCACTGATACTAAGTGTGTTCCTTGCCGTCACTGATACTAAGTGTGATCCTTGCTGTCATTGAGACTAAGTGTGATCCTTGCTGTCACTGACACTAAGTGTGTTCCTTGTCGTCACTGATACTAAGTGTGATCCTTGCCGTCACTGAGACTAAGTGTATTCCTTGTCGTCACTGATACTAAGTGTGATCCTTGCCGTCACTGAGACTAAGTGTGATCCTTGCTATCACTGATACTAAGTGTGTTCCTTGCCGTCACTGAAACTAAGTGTGTTCCTTGTCGTCACTGATACTAAGTGTGTTCCTAGCCATCACTGATACTAATTGTGTTCCTTGCCATCACTGAGACTAAGTGTGTTCCTAGCCTGTGTTCCTGGCCTCACTGATGCTAAGTATGTTCCTAGCCATCACTGATACTAAGTGTGTTCCTTGCTGTCCTGAGACTAAGTGTGTTCCTTGTCGTCACTGATACAAGTGTGATCCTTGCCGTCACTGAACTAATTATTCCTTGTCGTCACTGATACTAAGTGTGATCCTTGCCGTCACTGAGACTAAGTGTGTTCCTTGCCATCACTGATACTAAGTGTGTTCCTTGCCATCACTGATACTAAGTGTGTTCCTTGCCGTCACTGATACTAAGTGTGATCCTTGCTGTCATTGAGACTAAGTGTGATCCTTGCTGTCACTGAGACTAAGTGTGTTCCTAGCTGTCACTGAGACTAAGTGTGTTTATTGCCGTCACTGATACTAAGTGTGTTCCTAGCCGTTGTCTAAGTGTGTTCCTAGCCGACACTGATACTAAGTGTGTCCCTAGCCGTCACTGAGACTATGTGTGTTCCTAGCCGTCACTGATACTAAGTGTGTTCCTAGCCTGTGTTCCTTGTCGTCACTGATACTAAGTGTGTTCCTTGCCATCACTGATACTAAGTGTGTTAGTTGCGATCACTGATACTAAGTGTGTTCCTTGCCGGCACTGATATTAAGTGTGTTCCTAGCCGTCACTGATACTAAGTGTGATCCTTGCCTTCACTGAGACTAAGTGTGATCCTTGCCATCACTGAGACTAAGTGTGTTCCTAGCTGTCACTGTGACTAAGTGTGTTCCTTGTCGTCACTGATACTAAGTGTGTTCCTAGCCGTCACTGATACTAAGTGTGTTCCTAGCCATCACTGATACTAAGTGTGTTCCTAGCCGTCACTGATACTAAGTATGTTCCTAGCTGTCACTGATACTATGTGTGATCCTAGCCGTCACTGAGACTAAGTGTGATCCTTGCTATCACTGATACTAAGTGTGTTCCTTGTCGTCACTGATACTAAGTGTGTTCCTAGCCATCACTGATACTAATTGTGTTCCTTGCCATCACTGAGACTAAGTGTGTTCCTAGCCTGTGTTCCTGGCCATCACTGATGCTAAGTATGTTCCTAGCCATCACTGATACTAAGTGTGTTCCTTGCTGTCACTGATACTAAGTGTGTTCCTTGTCGTCACTGATACTAAGTGTGATCCTTGCCGTCACTGAGACTAAGTGTATTCCTTGTCGTCACTGATACTAAGTGTGATCCTTGCCGTCACTGAGACTAAGTGTGTTCCTTGCCATCACTGATACTAAGTGTGATCCTTGCCATCACTTATACTAAGTGTGTTCCTTGCCATCACTGATATTAAGTGTGTTCCTTGCCATCACTGATACTAAGTGTGTTCCTTGCCATCACTGATACTAAGTGTGTTCCTTGCCGTCACTGATACTAAGTGTGTTCCTGGCCATCACTGAGACTAAGTGTGATCCTTGCCATCACTGATACTGTGTTCCTTGCCATCACTGATACTGTGTTCCTTGCCATCACTGATACTAAGTGTATTCCTTGCCATCACTGATACTAAGTGTGATCCTTGCCATCACTGATACTAAGTGTGTTCATTGCCATCACTGATACTAAGTGTGTTCCTTGCCATCACTGATACTAAGTGTGTTCCTTGCCATCACTGATACTAAGTGTGATCCTTGCTGTCATTGAGACTAAGTGTGATCCTTGCTGTCACTGAGACTAAGTGTGTTCCTAGCTGTCACTGAGACTAAGTGTGTTTATTGCCGTCACTGATACTAAGTGTGTTCCTAGCCGTCACTGATACTAAGTGTGTTCCTTGCCATCACTGATACTAAGTGTGTTCCTTGCCATCACTGATACTAAGTGTGTTCCTGGCCATCACTGATACTAAGTGTGTTCCTGGCCATCACTGATACTAAGTGTGTTCCTGGCCATCACTGATACTAAGTGTGTTCCTTGCCGGCACTGATATTAAGTGTGTTCCTAGCCGTCACTGATACTAAGTGTGATCCTTGCCTTCACTGAGACTAAGTGTGATCCTTGCCATCACTGAGACTAAGTGTGTTCCTAGCTGTCACTGTGACTAAGTGTGTTCCTTGTCATCACTGATACTAAGTGTGTTCCTAGCCGTCACTGATACTAAGTGTGTTCCTAGCCATCACTGATACTAAGTCTGTCCCTAGCCATCACTGATACTAAGTGTGTTCCTTGTCATCACTGATACTAAATGTGATCCTAGCCATCACTGATACTGTGTTCCTAGCTGTCACTGATACTAAGTGTGTTCCTTGCCGTCACTGATACTAAGTGTGTTCCTTGTCGTCACTGATACTAAGTGTGTTCCTAGCCATTACTGAGACTAAGTGTGATCCTTGCCGTCACTGAGACTAAGTGTGTCCCTAGCCATCCCTGAGACTAGGTGTGATCCTTGTCATCACTGAGACTAAGTGTGTTCCTAGCCATCACTGATACTAAGTGTGTTCCTGGCCATCACTGAGACTAAGTGTGATCCTAGCCATTACTGAGACTAAGTGTGTTCCTAGCCGTTACTGATACTAAGTGTGTTCCTAGCCATTACTGATACTAAGTGTGTTCCTAGCCGTCACTGATACTAAGTGTGATCCTTGCCGTCACTGATACTAAGTGTGATCCTTGCCATCACTGATACTAAGTGTGTTCCTAGCCATCACTGATACTAAGTGTGTTCCTAGCCATCACTGAGACTAAGTGTGTTCCTTGCCGTCACTGAGACTAAGTGTGTTCCTTGCCGTCACTGATACTAAGTGTGTTCCTAGCCATCACTGATACTAAGTGTGTTCCTAGCCATCACTGATACTAAGTGTGTTCCTAGCCATCACTGATACTAAGTGTGTTCCTAGCCATCACTGATACTAAGTGTGTTCCTAGCTCATGATACTAAGTGTGTTCCTAGCTGTCACTGAGACTAAGTGTGATCCTTGCCGTCTCTGATACTAAGAGTGTTCCTAGCCGTCACTAAGATTAAGTGTGTTCCTAGCCGTCACTGAGACTAAGTGTGTTCCTAGCCGTTACTGATACTAATTGTGATCCTTGCTATCACTGATACTAAGTGTGTTCCTAGCCATCACTGATACTAAGTGTGTTCCTAGCCATCACTGATACTAAGTGTGTTCCTTGCCGTCACTGAAACTAAGTGTGTTCCTAGCCGTCACTGAGACTAAGTGTGTTCCTTGCCATCACTGATACTAAGTGTGTTCCTTGCCGTCACTGAGACTAAGTGTGTTCCTTGCCCTCACTGATACTAAGTGTGTTCCTAGCCATCACTGATACTAAGTGTGTTCCTAGCCATCACTGATACTAAGTTTGTTCCTTGCCGTCACTGATACTAATTGTGTTCTTAGCAGTCACTGATACTGTGTTCCTAGCCGTCACTGATACTAAGTGTGTTCCTTGTCGTCACTGATACTGTGTTCCTTGCCATCACTGATACTAAGTGTGTTCCTTGCCGTCACTGAGACTAAGTGTGTTCCTTGCCATCACTGATACTAAGTGTGTTCCTTGCCATCACTGAAACTAAGTGTGTTCCTTGTCGTCACTGATACTAAGTGTGTTCCTAGCCATCACTGATACTAATTGTGTTCCTTGCATCACTGAGACTAAGTGTGTTCCTAGCCATCACTGATGCTAAGTATGTTCCTAGCCATCACTGATACTAAGTGTGTTCCTTGCTGTCACTGATACTAAGTGTGTTCCTTGCCGTCACTGAGACTAAGTGTATTCCTTGTCGTCACTGATACTAAGTGTGATCCTTGCCGTCACTGAGACTAAGTGTGTTCCTTGCCATCACTGATACTAAGTGTGATCCTTGCCATCACTTATACTAAGTGTGTTCCTTGCCATCACTGATACTAAGTGTGTTCCTTGCCATCACTGATACTAAGTGTGTTCCTTGCCATCACTGATACTAAGTGTGTTCCTTGCCATCACTGATACTAAGTGTGTTCCTTGCCGTCACTGATACTAAGTGTGTTCCTTGCCGTCACTGATACTAAGTGTGTTCCTTGCCATCACTGAGACTAAGTGTGTTCCTTGTCATCATTGATACTAAGTGTGTTCCTTGCCATCACTGATACTAAGTGTGATCCTTGCCATCACTGATACTAAGTGTGTTCCTTGCTATCACTGATACTAAGTGTGTTCCTTGCCATCACTGATACTAAGTGTGTTCCTTGCCGTCACTGATACTAAGTGTGATCCTTGCTGTCATTGAGACTAAGTGTGATCCTTGCTGTCACTGACACTAAGTGTGTTCCTTGTCGTCACTGATACTAAGTGTGATCCTTGCCGTCACTGAGACTAAGTGTATTCCTTGTCGTCACTGATACTAAGTGTGATCCTTGCCGTCACTGAGACTAAGTGTGATCCTTGCTATCACTGATACTAAGTGTGTTCCTTGCCGTCACTGAAACTAAGTGTGTTCCTTGTCGTCACTGATACTAAGTGTGTTCCTAGCCATCACTGATACTAATTGTGTTCCTTGCCATCACTGAGACTAAGTGTGTTCCTAGCCTGTGTTCCTGGCCATCACTGATGCTAAGTATGTTCCTAGCCATCACTGATACTAAGTGTGTTCCTTGCTGTCACTGAGACTAAGTGTGTTCCTTGTCGTCACTGATACTAAGTGTGATCCTTGCCGTCACTGAGACTAAGTGTATTCCTTGTCGTCACTGATACTAAGTGTGATCCTTGCCGTCACTGAGACTAAGTGTGTTCCTTGCCATCACTGATACTAAGTGTGATCCTTGCCATCACTGATACTAAGTGTGTTCCTTGCCGTCACTGATACTAAGTGTGATCCTTGCTGTCATTGAGACTAAGTGTGATCCTTGCTGTCACTGAGACTAAGTGTGTTCCTAGCTGTCACTGAGACTAAGTGTGTTTATTGCCGTCACTGATACTAAGTGTGTTCCTAGCCGTCACTGATACTAAGTGTGTTCCTAGCCGACACTGATACTAAGTGTGTCCCTAGCCGTCACTGAGACTATGTGTGTTCCTAGCCGTCACTGATACTAAGTGTGTTCCTAGCCTGTGTTCCTTGTCGTCACTGATACTAAGTGTGTTCCTTGCCATCACTGATACTAAGTGTGTTAGTTGCGATCACTGATACTAAGTGTGTTCCTTGCCGGCACTGATATTAAGTGTGTTCCTAGCCGTCACTGATACTAAGTGTGATCCTTGCCTTCACTGAGACTAAGTGTGATCCTTGCCATCACTGAGACTAAGTGTGTTCCTAGCTGTCACTGTGACTAAGTGTGTTCCTTGTCGTCACTGATACTAAGTGTGTTCCTAGCCGTCACTGATACTAAGTGTGTTCCTAGCCATCACTGATACTAAGTCTGTCCCTAGCCATCACTGAGACTATGTGTGTTCCTTGTCGTCACTGATACTAAGTGTGTTCCTAGCCGTCACTGATACTAAGTGTGTTCCTAGCCGTCACTGATACTAAGTGTGATCCTTGCCATCACTGATACTAAGTGTGATCCTTGCCGTCACTGATACTGTGTTCCTAGCCATCACTGATACTAAGTATGTTCCTAGCCATCACTGATACTGTGTTCCTAGCCATCACTGATACTAAGTGTGTTCCTAGCCTGTGTTCCTTGTCATCACTGATACTAAGTGTGTTCCTTGTCGTCACTGATACTAAGTGTGTTCCTTGCCATCACTGATATTATGTGTGTTCCGTGCCATCACTGATACTAAGTGTGTTCCTTGCCGTCACTGATACTAAGTGTGTTCCTAGCCGTCACTGATACTAAGTGTGTTCCTAGCCATCACTGATACTAAGTGTGTTCCTTGCCATCACTGATACTAAGTGTGTTCCTTGCCATCACTGATACTAAGTGTGTTCCTGGCCATCACTGATACTAAGTGTGTTCCTGGCCATCACTGAGACTAAGTGTGATCCTTGCCATCACTGAGACTAAGTGTGTTCCTAGCTGTCACTGTGACTAAGTGTGTTCCTTGCCGTCACTGATACTAAGTGTGTTCCTAGCCGTCACTGATACTAAGTGTGTTCCTAGCCATCACTGATACTAAGTGTGTTCCTAGCCATCACTGATACTAAGTGTGTTCCTAGCCATCACTGATACTAAGTGTGTTCCTAGCTGTCACTGATACTAAGTGTGTTCCTAGCCATCACTTGATACTAAGTGTGTTCCTAGCCATCACTGAGACTAAGTGTTCCTAGCCATCACTGATACTAAGTGTGTTCATTGTCCTCACTGATACTAAGTGTGTTCCTAGCCGTCGATGAGCCTATGTGTGTTCCTAGCCATCACTGATACTAAGTGTGTTCCTAGCCATCACTGATACTAAGTGTGTTCCTAGCCGTCACTGATACTAAGTTTGTTCCTAGCCATCACTGAGACTAAGTGTGTTCCTAGCCGTCACTGATACTAAGTGTGTTCCTAGCCATCACTGAGACTAAATGTGTTCCTAGCCATCACTGAGACCAAGTGTGTTCCTAGCCGTCACTGATACTAAGTGTGTTCCTAGCCATCACTGAGACTAAGTGTGTTCCTAGCCGTCACTGAGACTAAGTGTGGTCCTAGCCATCCCTGAGACTAAGTGTGTTCCTAGCTGTCACTGAGACTAAGTGTGTTCCTAGCCGTCACTGAGACTAAGTGTGTTCCTTGCCGTCACTGAAACTAAGTGTGTTCCTTGTCGTCACTGAGACTAAGTGTGTTCCTTGCCATCACTGATACTAAGTGTTTTCCTTGCCGTCACTGAGATTAAGTGTGTTCCTTGCCATCACTGATACTAAGTGTGTTCCTAGCCGTCACTGAGACTAAGTGTGTTCCTTGCCATCACTGATATTAAGTGTGTTCCTTGCCGTCACTGAGATTAAGTGTGATCCTTGCCGTCACTGATACTAAGTGTGTTCCTAGCTGTCACTGATACTAAGTGTGTTCCTAGCCATCACTTGATACTAAGTGTGTTCCTTGCCGTCACTGATACTAAGTGTGTTCTTAGCAGTTACTGATACTGTGTTCCTAGCCATCACTGATACTAAGTTTGTTCCTTGCCATCACTGATAATAATTGTGTTCCTAGCCATCACTGATACTAAGTGTGTTCCTTGTCGTCACTGATACTGTGTTCCTTGTCGTCACTGATGCTAAGTGTGTTCCTTGCCGTCACTGATACTAAGTGTGTTCCTACCCATCACTGTGACTAAGTGTGATCCTTGCCGTCACTGATACTAAGTGTGTTCCTAGCCATCACTGATACTAAGTGTGTTCCTAGCCATCACTGATACTAAGTGTGTTCCTAGCCATCACTGAGACTAAGTGTGTTCCTAGCCGTCACTGATACTAAGTGTGTTCCTAGCCATCACTGATACTAAGTGTGTTCCTAGCCATCACTGAGACTAAGTGTGTTCCTAGCCATCACTGATACTAAGTGTGTTCCTAGCCATCACTGAGACTAAGTGTGTTCCTAGCCGTCACTGAGACTAAGTGTGTTCCTAGCCATCACTGAGACTAAGTGTGTTCCTAGCTGTCACTGATACTAAGTGTGTTCCTAGCCGTCACTGAGACTAAGTGTGTTCCTTGCCGTCACTGAAACTAAGTGTGTTCCTTGTCGTCACTGAGACTAAGTGTGTTCCTTGCCATCACTGATACTAAGTGTTTTCCTTGCCGTCACTGAGATTAAGTGTGTTCCTTGCCGTCACTGATACTAAGTGTGTTCCTAGCTATCACTGAGACTAAGTGTGTTCCTTGCCATCACTGATATTAAGTGTGTTCCTTGCCGTCACTGAGATTAAGTGTGATCCTTGCCGTCACTGATACTAAGTGTGTTCCTAGCTGTCACTGATACTAAGTGTGTTCCTAGCCATCACTGATACTAAGTGTGTTCCTTGCCGTCACTGATACTAAGTGTGTTCTTAGCAGTTACTGATACTGTGTTCCTAGCCATCACTGATACTAAGTGTGTTCCTTGCCATCACTGATAATAATTGTGTTCCTAGCCATCACTGATACTAAGTGTGTTCCTTGTCGTCACTGATACTGTGTTCCTTGTCGTCACTGATGCTAAGTGTGTTCCTTGCCGTCACTGATACTAAGTGTGTTCCTACCCATCACTGTGACTAAGTGTGATCCTTGCCGTCACTGATACTAAGTGTGTCCCTAGCCATCCCTGAGACTAGGTGTGATCCTTGTCATCACTGAGACTAAGTGTGTTCCTAGCCATCACTGAGACTAAGTTTGTTCCTAGCCATCACTGATACTAAGTGTGTTCCTAGCCGTTACTGATACTAAGTGTGTTCCTAGCCATCACTGATACTAAGTTTGTTCCTAGCCATCACTGATACTAAGTTTGTTCCTAGCTGTCACTGAGACTAAGTGTGTTCCTTGCCGTCACTGAGACTAAGTGTGTTCCTTGCCGTCACTGATACTAAGTGTGTTCCTAGCCATCACTGATACTAAGTGTGTTCCTTGTCGTCACTGATACTAAGTGTGTTCCTAGCCATCACTGATACTAAGTGTGTTCCTAGCCGTCACTGATACTAAGTGTGTTCCTAGCCATCACTGAGACTAAGTGTGTTCCTTGCCATCACTGATACTAAGTGTGTTCCTAGCCGTCACTGATACTAAGTGTGTTCCTAGCCGACACTGATACTAAGTGTGTTCCTAGCCGTCACTGAGACTATGTGTGTTCCTAGCCGTCACTGATACTAAGTGTGTTCCTAGCCTGTGTTCCTTGTCGTCACTGATACTAAGTGTGTTCCTTGCCATCACTGATACTAAGTGTGTTCTTGCGATCACTGATACTAAGTGTCCTTGCCATCACTGATACTAATGTGTCCTTGCCTCACTGATACTAAGTGTGTTCCTTGCCGTCACTGATACTAAGTGTGTTCCTTGCCATCACTGATACTAAGTGTGTTCCTTGCCGTCACTGATACTAAGTGTGATCCTTGCCGTCACTGAGACTAAGTGTGTTCCTTGCCGTCACTGAGACTAAGTGTGTTCCTAGCTGTCACTGATACTAAGTGTGTTCCTTGCCGTCACTGATACTAAGTGTGTTCCTAGCCGTCACTGATACTAAGTGTGTTCCTAGCCGTCACTGATACTAAGTGTGTTCCTAGCCGTCACTGATACTAAGTGTGTTCCTAGCCTTGTCGTCACTGATACTAAGTGTGTTCCTTGCCATCACTGATACTAAGTGTGTTCCTTGCGATCACTGATACTAAGTGTGTTCCTTGCCGTCACTGATATTAAGTGTGTTCCTAGCCATCACTGATACTAAGTGTGATCCTTGCCGTCACTGAGACTAAGTGTGATCCTTGCCATCACTGAGACTAAGTGTGTTCCTAGCTGTCACTGTGACTAAGTGTGTTCCTTGCCGTCACTGATACTAAGTGTGTTCCTAGCCGTCACTGATACTAAGTGTGTTCCTTGCCATCACTGATACTAAGTGTGTTCCTAGCCATCACTGATACTAAGTGTGTTCCTAGCCATCACTGATACTAAGTGTGTTCCTAGCCGTCACTGATACTAAGTGTGTTCCTAGCCATCACTGATACTGTGTTCCTAGCCATCACTGATACTAAGTGTGTTCCTAGCCGTCACTGATACTAAGTGTGTTCCTTGCCATCACTGATACTAAGTGTGTTCCTAGCCATCACTGATACTAAGTGTGTTCCTAGCCATCACTGATACTAAGTGTGTTCCTTGCCATCACTGATACTAAGTGTGTTCCTTGCCATCACTGATACTAAGTGTGTTCCTAGCCATCACTGATACTAAGTGTGTTCCTAGCCGTCACTGATACTAAGTGTGTTCCTAGCCATCACTGATACTAAGTGTGTTCCTAGCCGTCACTGATACTAAGTGTGTTCCTTGCCGTCACTGATACTGTGTTCCTAGCCATCACTGATACTAAGTGTGTTCCTAGCCATCACTGATACTAAGTGTGTTCCTAGCCATCACTGATACTAAGTGTGTTCCTAGCCATCACTGATACTAAGTGTGTTCCTAGCCGTCACTGATACTAAGTGTGTTCCTAGCCATCACTGATACTAAGTGTGTTCCTAGCCGTCACTGAGACTAAGTGTGTTCCTAGCAGACTGAGACTAAGTGTGTTCCTAGCCGTCACTGAGACTAAGTGTGTTCCTAGCCATCACTGATACTAAGTGTGTTCCTAGCCGTCACTGAGACTAAGTGTGTTCCTAGCCGTCACTGAGACTAAGTGTGTTCCTAGCCGTCACTGAGACTAAGTGTGTTCCTAGCCTTCACTGAGACTAAGTGTGTTCCTAGCCATCACTGAGACTAAGTGTGTTCCTAGCCATCACTGAGACTAAGTGTGTTCCTAGCCGTCACTGATACTAAGTGTGTTCCTAGCCGTCACTGAGACTAAGTGTGTTCCTAGCCGTCACTGATACTAAGTGTGTTCCTAGCCATCACTGAGACTAAGTGTGTTCCTAGCCGTCACTGTGACTAAGTGTGTTCCTTGCCGTCACTGAGATTAAGTGTGTTCCTAGCCGTCACTGAGACTAAGTGTGTTCCTTGCCATCACTTGATACTAAGTGTGTTCCTAGCCGTCACTGAGACTAAGTGTGTTCCTAGCCGTCACTGATACTAAGTGTGTTCCTAGCCGTCACTGAGACTAAGTGTGTTCCTAGCCATCACTGATACTAAGTGTGTTCCTAGCAGTCACTGAGACTATTTTTCATCATATAGAATAAGCCATGAAAACAGACAAGTATACCCATGCGGAGAAAACGATGCAGATCTATACTGAGGTTTTGAGTTTCACTAACCCTTCATGTGCAAGCAACATAGATCCAGATCAGCCAGCTGGGTAGCTTCCTGACATGAAAGAATTCGAAACCCTCAGCGGAAATTAAAATGTTACTTAATGTTACATTTGCACAACTATTTCTGAATGGACATTACCACGGACAAGCAAGATATTCTGGTATCAAATTCAAGACAACATGCATTTACTGTCAAATTTACTTTTAATAACATAAAACAAATACACATGTATCCAAATATTGGATCGATAAACATACACTAATGTTGCTGTAATGTAATGCAAATCTGCACACATTATCTCTTTCCAAAACTCATTCAAGTTCGCTAAAGCCTCAGTCACACATTTTCAGGATATTTACTGCAGATTACAAACTTTATTAAAATGTGTAAGCGTCCAGATCCAGCTGTTTCCAGCCAAATTCGTCCAGATTCAGCATTTCCAGCCAAATTTGTCCAGATCCAACCGTTTCTAGCCAAATTAGTCCAGATTCAGCTGTTTCCAGCCAAATGAGTTCATATTCAGCCGCTTCGAACAAAATACATCCAGATTCAGTCATTTAGCTGCCAAATTCATACAGATTCAGCCGTTTCCAGCCAAATTCAGCCATTTCCAGCCAACTTCGTCCAGATTCAGCAGTTTCCAGCCAAATGAGTCCATATTCAGCCGCTTCCAACAAAATACATCCAGATTCAGTCATTTCCAGCCAAATTCATACAGATTCAGCCGTTTCCAGCCAAATTCATACAGATTCAGTCATTTCCAGCCAAATTCATACAGATTCATCCGTTCCAGCCAAATTCAGCCATTTCCAGCCAAATTCGTCTAGATTCAGCAGAATTCTACAGTGTTTCAATTGATCGACATATATAACCAAATTTGCAAAGCTTTTGATGAGCGTAAATCAACTTGTATTGTATTCTGTGACATTAGTAAGGCATTTGATCGAGTTTGGCACAGAGGTCTCCTTTTTAAACTTCGACAGTATGGCGTATCTGGACACATAATCAACTGGTTATTTAGCTATCTAAACGAGCGGAAACAAAAGGTTTTTGTTGGATCAACTTTCTCAAACGAAAAATATCTTAATGCTGGAGTTCCACAAGGTTCGGTCTTGGGGCCCTTACTATTTTTAATATACGTCAATGACATTGCTGAATCTTTATTCAGTCTAACAAGATTATTTGCTGATGATAGTTCATTGGCGATGACTTCCAAAGATACAAATGTTATTGAGGCTACACTGAATCATGATCTAAACATATTATCAAAATGGTCTAAACAATGGCTAGTAAATTTTAATCCAACAAAAACAGAAGTCATGTTTCTTTCACTATGCAATGTTAATCGTCCGGTTTTATTGTTTGAGAACACGCAATTAAGTTTCGTGAATCATCACAAACATCTCGGAGTTACTCTTAGTGAGGACGGTACGTGGCACAAACATATATCAAACATTACTAAGTCTGCTTCAAGAACATTAGGATCAATGAGAATGTTAAAATTTAAATTAAAACGCAATACCTTAAATCAGATATACATTTCCTATCTTCGACCCATTTTAGAATATGCCTCTATTGTTTGGGATAGCTGTACATCATATGAAAAGGAATCCTTAGAGAAAATTCAATACGAAGCTGCCAGAATTGTTACAGGGCTTACAAGATCTGTCTCTATCAACAGACTACTTAACGAAATTGGCTGGGTTACACTTAATGACCGTAGAAAAATGCAAAGATTACTATTTGTCTATAAGCAAAAACAGGAAAACTTACCAAGCTATTTAACCGACTTATTTCCAACATCCGTTGAGGAAACAAACCCATATAGTTTAAGAAACAGTGCAGATTTTATTACTTTAGCAAGGCGTACTGAAATTTATTCGAAATCTATTATACCTTCATCAATAAAATTATGGAATGAACTTGATTCTGATACTCGTAATATAAATAACCTGTCGGCATTCAAAGGAAAGCTGAAAGAAATCTTCAAGCCACCAATAGTACCATCATTTTTTAAATCCGGAGACCGCTGTCAACAGATATATCATGCTCGCATTAGAAATGCTTGTAGCAACCTGAATGCCGATTTGTTTAATAACCATTTACGCGATAACCCAAAATGCCCGTGTCAGCTCAATGAAAATGAGGATGCGGGACACTATATATTTCGTTGTCTATTTTATGTAAATCAAAGGCGCTTACTATTCATAAGCACACGTACACATCACCCTTTAAGCACAAGAAAACTACTGTTTGGTTTCGAAAGTTTAACGCACAAAGAAAATGAGTACATTTTCAAACAAGTTCAAACTTATATTAAATCAACAAGGCGCTTTGAGCACAGACATACCTAACTATATTATAAAGTTATGCTGTTCTCTTGATACGATTTTTGCCTGGGTGTGGCTGCGGGTTTGGCTGGCTGAGGGTATTGTATGTACGGTGTGGCACTGGGAATGTGTAGTAGTTGCGAATTGCATTTCTTAATGCTTTTCTTTCTTTTTTTGGTATTTTTTATCATATCCATTATTATCGCCTTAATTGTAATCTAAAATTTGTATCCTAATTGTAATGCTCTTATCCTATATTCAGTCTCTTTGTTAATTACAAACTAGTATGTTGGGGCGGGCCGAAACTAATGTTGTTAAAACTTGTGGCCCAACCCTTTTGCTTCTCCATATATAAACATACTGGTAATGATTGTACCATATATCTTATTTATTTCATCTGTAACATGTTTGTAAATTTGAGTTGTATTGTTATGTTATGTTATATTTCGGGTTTTACGCCTGCATCAGCACCATTTTGGGCTATATCGCCGGCGGGCAGTTTACTTAACAACACCTTTCCTGGGCAGGCTCCAGCGGTTAACCAGTACTTGGGTGCACCAACCTCCGTAAGAAACTGCCAACTTTTTCATATAAATGAGACACGGCCTGAGCGGGGCTCGAACCCGTGACCATCAGTGATGATAGGTTACAGTGGTATACAAGTCAGCGACCTTAACCACTCGACCACGGAGGCGGACTTATATTGTACATTGAATATAAAGAATGCAATAAAATATGATTAAACTAAACAGTAAAATTAGAGTAATGGAATGTTGTGTTGTACATTGGAATGTTGTGTTGTACATTGGAATGTTTTGTGTTGTACATTGGAATGTTGTGTTGGCATCATCTCCTGAAAGTTTAGCGGTCAGAACTACTACTGGAGATTAAATCGGGAATGAGTAACTTTTAATCGTGATCAGTTATGTTACAATGAGAATGACATGGCAGTCATTATGTCGTTGGGAAAAAATGCTAAAATATATACGATATAAATATTGCTAAATAATCTCCATTAACTCCTTGCACGCTAGCGGTGAAAATAACGGTCAAATATGTCATGCATGTATCGTAGCGACACAATTCTAATGAAATTCCACGACATATTTCCGAGTTTTCAGTTACAAATAAGAACAACACATGAATGAATTGTTGTCTGCTACTATTTATAGCTGACATTTTACCCAGCATGCAGAGTTATATGAATGTGCCAGTGTAAGAACTTGCAGAACAACCCTACTACATGTGCGCGAAAGATCACAGAACCAGTTATTATCCCTCGCCCTAAAGTGTGTGTGTGCGTGCGTGCGTGCGTGCGTGCGTGCGTGCGTGTGATGTCCACCAAAACAGAGTCGGGGCAGATGTCCTCCCTAGCCATTTTTGGAGTCGGGGCAGATGTCCTCCCTAGCCATTTTTGGAGTCGGGGCAGATGTTCTTCGGGGCAAATTTCCTACAATCTTATTCTCCAGCTAGTTATTGATTTTTTAATTGTACTCTATAGGCTAGTGAGATCATTGCTATTTATAGATACATGATAAGCATGAGCATGTTTGTAAAGAAGTCCGAGATATTAGTCACGTGTGACACGATTTTACCTTGACCCGAGTAATTTACCACAAATACACTCGGGGAAATTTCAGATTTTCGGATATTTTACAGATTTTCGCCATTTTTATCATTTTCGCCAAACTGAGTTTTTATTAGTCAATTTTGCCATATTTTAACCAATGGCTACTCTGGCGATTGCCAGCGCGGGCCCTGGGGTGTATTTTTTCGAATAGCCTTTAATGATTGAGAAGCAGTAATGGAAATGTATACAATGATTCGTAATAATTATGTATCAATCTTTGTCATGGCACAGTCTTTGATATTGCTAAACACCATTTTCCACTTGTCTCCTGCATGTATATATTAAATTTAGAAATAATATCGTATTAACTGTAAAAACAAATACATTCATTGTTACTTTGAATATCAAATGTATTCTAAGCACAACCAATTTGGTATTTACGAAAATATATAGGCGATAAAATAACTGTCTTCCGTCTCAAATATGTCTTGGTTTAATACCATGTGGGGGGGCCCAATAAATTATAATGGCTGTTTGTATACAAGTATGTCCACTGACATACACCCCATATACCATAGTATGTTTATTTTAAGCCCTACAATGAATAAACAAAACTAAAATAATTCTTACAAAATAAAACGTAGCAACAAACCTTGCGTTCAATAGATAATACGCGACGGTATCGGTGAATTTCTGTTTCTTTGTCTTTCTAAGTCCTAAGTTCTAAGTCATTTGCCCCGCGTTGTCTGTTTTAATTGAATTACTTGATATGTCGATTCATACCACTGTTGTCTAGGTCCCTGCAAGGGGTTTGACATTAATGGGACATACATACAATTCTGTCATGTTCAATATATGTTCAACGTGCTTTTCTACATCCGCTGTTTCACGCATGCGCGTGTGCGTGTTTACATTTCATTTATTGATAAACAAATTCGGGTATACGATGGTTTATATTTATTGGAATTTTATCGTTTCTGAGCGACTATTTTGATTTTTGTAACAACACACACACATTAGTATTTATATTTTACCAAAAACATCCTTTATTACGATGTAATGCTGCTTTAAATGGGTTCCCTGGTGGGGGGGGATGCAGGTGTTTGAAATTTGTTTGAAGTTTCTGTTGTATAACCACGGCTATAGATCAAAGTGCATGTAAGTCATAATGTTATGCAAGCATGATGTTTTTTGCTATACAGCAGGGTAATAACATTTGGGTTCAAAGGTTTTAATGCTAATTACCGACTAATGTCGGCATGACAACAGTTGGACAGGAAGCATCAAGGTCGAAATACACAGGGCAGTGTCTTAGGAACTTGTTGATATCAAAGGATGTGTGTTGTAGCCTCATGGAATGGCTAATGTTGCCAGCTAAACAGAGGGTAATAAACCCATGTGGGTGGAGTCTTTAATCAGAAAGTCCAATTGATTTAGGAAATTGATTTAATCAACTTAGGTTGCCACGCCCTTTTCCATGCACTATTAACTATTAAATAAACAAATATAGTCGAATATAATAATTATTCTCCAAAACCTGCATATCCAATATTTACACCTCCATATCTAAGTAAATACTAAAAAGTTTCTTTTAAAAATTATATCGTTGAAAACATCATTTATTTTTCTAAATTTTTTATTCTTACCATAAATATATTAAAGTAAGCTTTTATCAGGGAAAACAGGGTTAAACATGATAGGGGTCATTTTATCAGTTTTTCCTGAAATACCTTATGGGGACAGGGTACAGTTATTGGTCTCTTATCTATTGGTAGCTGATAAGCTATTACATAGTTACTGTATTGGGCTGGAGAACCTGATATGACTTTTTATTATGAGGGAAAGGGTTAAGAGAGGTTCCACTGTACTTGGAGGAGGTAAATTGTAGTACCCGACGTGGGGATTTGTTGCCTCCCCAGTCGGTGGTAGATGGGCTGAACCGCTGCTTCAGGTCCACGGCCGAACAGCGTGTTCAGGCTCTGTTGGGACAGGTGGCATTGTCTAAGGCGAAGAACAATGCCAAGTGGCGCCGGTTAGCGGCGCGAACTGCAGAGATTCTGCAGTTCCACTCCCGCATGTGGATACGGGAAAATATCCAGGATATTGGGGTTAAGAAACCGGTCACTCCCAAGGATTCTGGACCTAGTTGTCGGAGGGATGTGAGGTTAAGGAACATTAAATCAAAAACGTTTCGAAATGATCATGGTGTGAATAAGGCCATTGTAATTGAATTGTTTAACCCATTACACTTTTTCAGACAGTGGAGCTAAAATACATGGCTGAATTGCAAACAACATAGATCCTGATCAGATGTGGTGCTAAGCCACGACTGATCTGGATCTATGTTGTTTGCAAATGTGATTTATATTTACTCAGCATGCAAAGGGTTAATTTTCAATGCTCACATCAATTTTATTTATCACTATTATACAAATGTATTAAATGCTGTTTCTACATGGATGAAGTACTAAACATAGGTAACTACATATACATACATTTTGCTTATAATAATTCTAAGTTCCTGTTTACATGTAACATGTGCAATATAAAGTACATGGTTCTGACACTGGCATTGCCTGTTCTTTCTCTTAAATATAAAAGAAATTCAACAAGGGCCCATCCTAGGTCAGAATGTTTGGGCGAAGTGAGAAAGCGCACAATTGCGTCCTCAACCCTTTGCACGTTAGTGGCAGATAAAATCACTTTTGCAAACAGCATAGAGCCAGATAAGACGGCACAGAACTTACCGTCTGATCAGGCTCTATGCTGTTTGCTATTCAGATAGTGGCGCTAAAACACTTGGCTGAATAGCAAATAACATAGATCCAGATCTTATGTTGTTTGCACAATTGTGATTTTATTTACTCAGCAGGCAAAGGGTTAAATGGTATTATTTAAGACCAACGAGAGTGGTCATATAAACGCTTCCATCCGCACCAACGAGAGTGGTCATATAAACGCTTCCATCCGCACCAACGAGAGTGGTCATATAAACGCTTCCATCCGCACCAACGAGAGTGGTCATATAAACGCTTCCATCCGCACCAACGAGAGTGGTCATATAAACGCTTCCATCCACGCCAACGAGAGTGGTCATATAAACGCTTCCATCCGCACCAACGAGATGGTCATATAAACGCTTCCATCCACGCCAACGAGAGTGGTCACATAAACGCTTCCATCCACGCCAACGAGAGTGGTCATATAAACGCTTCCATCCACGCCAACGAGAGTGGTCATATAAACGCTTCCATCCGCGCCAACGAGAGTGGTCATATAAACGCTTCCATCCGCACCAACGAGAGTACGCTTCCATCCGCGCCAACGAGAGTACGCTTCCATCCGCGCCAACGAGAGTGATCATATAAACGCTTCCATCCACGCCAATGAGGGTGATCACGTAAACGCTTCCATCTGCGCCAACGAGAGTGATCATATAAACGCTTCCATCCGCACCAACGAGAGTGATCACATAAACGCTTCCATCCGCACCAACGAGAGTGATCACATAAACGCTTCCATCCATGCCAACGAGAGTACGCTTCCATCCGCACCAACGAGAGTACGCTTCCATCCGCGCCAACGAGGGTGATCACATAAACGCTTCCATCCACGCCAACGAGAGTACGCTTCCATCCGCGCCAACGAGAGTCATCATATAAACGCTTCCATCCGCGCCAACGAGAGTGATCATATAAACGCTTCCATCCGCGCCAACGAGAGTCATCATATAAACGCTTCCATCCGCGCCAACGAGAGTCATCATATAAACGCTTCCATCCACGCCAACGAGAGTGATCATATAAACGATTCCATCCGCGCCAACGAGAGTACGCTTCCATCCACGCCAATGAGGGTGATCACGTAAACGCTTCCATCTGCGCCAACGAGAGTGATCATATAAACGATTCCATCCGTGCCAACGAGAGTGATCATATAAACGCTTCCATCCGCGCCAACGAGAGTGATCATATAAACGATTCCATCCGTGCCAACGAGAGTGATCATATAAACGCTTCCATCCGCGCCAACGAGAGTGATCATATAAACGCTTCATCCGCGCCAACGAGGGTGATCATATAACGATTCCATCCGCGCCAACGAGAGTGATCATATAAACGATTCCATCCGCGCCAACGAGAGTGATCACATAAATGCTTCCATCCGCGCCGACGAGAGTATGCTTCCATCCGCGCCAACGAGGGTGGTCATATAAACGATTCCATCCGCGCCGACGAGAGTATGCTTCCATCCACGCCAACGAGGGTGATCACATAAACGCTTCCATCCGCGCCAACAAGAGTGATCATATAAACGCTTCCATCTGCGCCAACAAGGGTGATCAAATAAACGCTTCCATCCGCGCCAACGAGAGTGATCATATAAACGATTCCATCCGCGCCAACGAGAGTACGCTTCCATCCGCGCCAACGAGGGTGATCACATAAACGCTTCCATTCACGCCAATGAGAGTGATCACATAAACGCTTCCATCTGTGCCAACGAGAGTACGCTTCCATCCGCGCCAACGAGAGTGGTCACATAAACGCTTCCATCCGCGCCAACGAGAGTACGCTTCCATCCACGCCAACGAGGGTGATCACATAAACGCTTCCATCCGCGCCAACGAGAGTGGTCATATAACACTTCCATCCGCACCAACGAGAGTACGCTTCCATCCGCGCCAACGAGAGTACGCTTCCATCCGCGCCAACGAGAGTGATCATATAAACGCTTCCATCCACGCCAATGAGGGTGATCACGTAAACGCTTCCATCTGCGCCAACGAGAGTGATCATATAAACGCTTCCATCCGCACCAACGAGAGTGATCACATAAACGCTTCCATCCGCACCAACGAGAGTGATCACATAAACGCTTCCATCCATGCCAACGAGAGTACGCTTCCATCCGCACCAACGAGAGTACGCTTCCATCCGTGCCAACGAGGGTGATCACATAAACGCTTCTATCCACGCCAACGAGAGTACGCTTCCATCCGCGCCAACGAGAGTCATCATATAAACGCTTCCATCCACGCCAACGAGAGTGATCATATAAACGCTTCCATCCGCGCCAACGAGAGTGATCATATAAACGCTTCCATCCGCGCCAACGAGAGTGATCATATAAACGCTTCCATCCGCGCCAACGAGGGTGATCATATAAACGCTTCCATCCGCGCCAACGAGAGTGATCACATAAATGCTTCCATCCGCGCCGACGAGAGTATGCTTCCATCCGCGCCAACGAGGGTGGTCATATAAACGATTCCATCCGCGCCGACGAGAGTATGCTTCCATCCACGCCAACGAGGGTGATCACATAAACGCTTCCATCCGCGCCAACAAGAGTGATCTATAAACGCTTCCATATGCGCCAACAAGGGTGATCACATAAACGCTTCCATCCGCGCCAATGAGAGTGACATATAAACGATTCCATCCGCGCCAACGAGGGTGATCATATAAACGATTCCATCCGCGCCAACGAGAGTACGCTTCCATCCGCGCCAACGAGGGTGATCACATAAACGCTTCCATTCACGCCAATGAGAGTGATCACATAAACGCTTCCATCTGCGCCAACGAGAGTACGCTTCCATCCGCGCCAACGAGAGTGGTCACATAAACGCTTCCATCCGCGCCAACGAGAGTGGTCATATAAACGCTTCCATCCGCCCAACGAGAGTGGTCATATAAACGCTTCCATCCGCGCCAACGAGAGTGGTCATATAAACGCTTCCATCCGCACCAACGAGAGTGGTCATATAAACGCTTCCATCCGCTACAACGAGAGTGGTCATATAAACGCTTCCATCCGCGCCAACGAGAGTGGTCATATAAACGCTTCCATCCGCACCAACGAGAGTGGTCATATAAACGCTTCCATCCGCGCCAACGAGAGTGGTCATATAACGCTTCCATCCGCGCCAACGAGAGTGGTCATATAAACGCTTCCATCCGCGCCAACGAGTGGTCATATAAACGCTTCCATCCGCGCCAACGAGAGTGGTCATATAAACGCTTCCATCCGCGCCAACGAGAGTGGTCATATAAACGCTTCCATCCGCGCCAACGAGAGTGGTCATATAAACGCTTCCATCCGCGCCAACGAGAGTGGTCATATAAACGCTTCCATCCGCGCCAACGAGAGTGGTCATATAAACGCTTCCATCCGCGCCAACGAGAGTGGTCATATAAACGCTTCCATCCGCGCCAACGAGAGTGGTTTACGCTTCCATCCGCGCCAACGAGAGTGGTCATATAACGCTTCCATCCGCACCCGAGAGTGGTTTACGCTTCCATCCGCGCCAACGAGGGTGGTCATATAAACGCTTCCATCCGCGCCAACGAGGGTGATCACATAAACGCTTCCATCCGCGCCAACGAGAGTGATCATATAAACGCTTCCATCCGCACCAACGAGAGTGATCACATAAACGCTTCCATCCGCGCCAACGAGAGTGATCATATAAACGCTTCCATCCGCGCCAACGAGGGTGGTCATATAAACGCTTCCATCCGCACCAACGAGAGTGGTCATATAACGCTTCCATCCGCGCCAACGAGAGTGGTCATATAAACGCTTCCATCCGCGCCAACGAGAGTGGTCATATAAACGCTTCCATCCGCGCCAACGAGAGTGGTCATATAAACGCTTCCATCCGCACCAACGAGAGTGATCATATAAACGCTTCCATCCGCGCCAACGAGAGTGGTCATATAAACGCTTCCATCCGCGCCAACGAGGGTGGTCATATAAACGCTTCCATCCGCACCAATGAGGGTGGTCATATAACGCTTCCATCCGCGCCAACGAGAGTGGTCATATAAACGCTTCCATCCGCGCCAACGAGAGTGGTCATATAAACGCTTCCATCCGCGCCAACGAGGGTGATCATATAAACGCTTCCATCCGCGCCAACGAGAGTGGTCATATAACGCTTCCATCCGCGCCAACGAGGGTGGTCATATAAACGCTTCCATCCGCGCCAACGAGAGTGGATCATATAAACGCTTCCATCCGCGCCAACGAGGGTGATCATATAAATGCTTCCATCCGCGCCAACGAGAGTGATCATATAAACGATTCCATCCGCGCCAACGAGAGTGATCACATAAATGCCTCCATCCGCGCCGACGAGAGTATGCTTCCATCCACGCCAACGAGGGTGATCACATAAACGCTTCCATCCGCGCCAACGAGGGTGGTCATATAAACGATTCCATCCGCGCCGACGAGAGTATGCTTCCATCCGCGCCAACGAGGGTGATCACATAAACGCTTCCATCCGCGCCAACAAGAGTGATCATATAAACGCTTCCATCTGCGCCAACAAGGGTGATCAAATAAACGCTTCCATCCGCGCCAACGAGAGTGATCATATAAACGATTCCATCCGCGCCAACGAGAGTACGCTTCCATCCGCGCCAACGAGGTGTTTGGGGGGTGATCATATAAACGATTCCATCCACGCCAACGAGAGTGATCATATAAACGATTCCATCTGCGCCAACGAGAGTACGCTTCCATCCGCGCCAACGAGAGTACGCTTCCATCCGCGCCAACGAGGGTGGTCACATAAACGCTTCCATCCGCGCCAACGAGAGTACGCTTCCATCCGCGCCAACGAGGGTGGTCACATAAACGCTTCCATCCGCGCCAACGAGAGTACGCTTCCATCCACGCCAACGAGGGTGATCACATAAACGCTTCCATTCACGCCAATGAGAGTGATCACATAAATGCTTCCATCCGCGCCAACGAGAGTGATCATATAAACGATTCCATCCGCGCCAACGAGAGTACGCTTCCATCCACGCCAACGAGGGTGATCACATAAACGCTTCCATTCGCGACAACGAGAGTGATCACATAAACGCTTCCATCCGCGCCAACGGGAGTACGCTTCCATCCGCGCCAACGAGGGTGATCATATAAACGATTCCATTCGGGGTGTCACATAAAGTTCCATCTGCGCCAACGAGAGTACGCTTCCATCCGCGCCAACGAGAGTGGTCACATAAACGCTTCCATCCACGCCAACGAGAGTGGTCATATAAACGCTTCCATCCGCGCCAACGAGAGTGGTCATATAAACGCTTCCATCCGCGCCAACGAGAGTGGTCATATAAACGCTTCCATCCGCACCAACGAGAGTACGCTTCCATCCGCGCCAACGAGAGTACGCTTCCATCCGCGCCAACGAGAGTGATCATATAAACGCTTCCATCCACGCCAATGAGGGTGATCACGTAAACGCTTCCATCTGCGCCAACGAGAGTGATCATATAAACGCTTCCATCCGCGCCAACGAGAGTGATCACATAAACGCTTCCATCCGCACCAACGAGAGTGATCACATAAACGCTTCCATCCATGCCAACGAGAGTGCTTCCATCCGCACAAGGGTACGCTTCCATCCGTGCCAACGAGGGTGATCACATAAACGCTTCCATCCACGCCAACGAGAGTACGCTTCCATCCGCGCCAACGAGAGTCATCATATAAACGCTTCCATCCGCGCCAACGAGAGTGATCATATAAACGCTTCCATCCGCGCCAACGAGAGTGATCACATAAACGCTTCCATCCGCGCCAACGAGAGTGATCATATAAACGCTTCCATCCGCGCCAACGAGGGTGATCACATAAACGCTTCCATCCGCGCCAACGAGGGTGATCACATAAACGTTTCCATCCGCGCCAACGAGGGTGATCACATAAACGTTTCCATCCGCGCCGGTGGTCATATAAAGTTCCATCCGCGCCGACGAGAGTATGCTTCCTCCAGCCAACGAGGGTGATCACATAAACGCTTCCATCCGCGCCAACGAGAGTGATCATATAAACGCTTCCATCTGCGCCAACGAGGGTGATCAATAAACGCTTCCATCCGGAACGGAGTACGTTCCATCCGCGCCAACGAGAGTACGCTTCCATCCGCGCCAACGAGGGTGATCACATAAACGCTTCCATCCACGCCAATGAGAGTGATCACATAAACGCTTCCATCCGTGCCAACGAGAGTACGCTTCCATCCGCGCCACGAGGTGGTCACATAAACGCTTCCATCCGCGCCAACGAGAGTGTCATATAAACGCTTCCATCCGCCCAACGAGGGTGATCATATAAACGCTTCCATCCGCGCCAACGAGAGTGATCATATAAACGCTTCCATCCGCGCCAACGAGGGTGATCATATAAACGCTTCCATCCGCGCCAACGAGGGTGATCATATAAACGCTTCCATCCGCGCCAACGAGGGTGGTCATATAAACGCTTCCATCCGCGCCAACGAGAGTGATCATATAAACGCTTCCATCCGCGCCAACGAGGGTGATCATATAACGCTTCCATCCGCGCCAACGAGGGTGATCATATAAAGCTTCCATCCGCGCCAACGAGGTGATCATATAAACGCTTCCATCCGCGCCAACGAGAGTGATCATATAAACGCTTCCATCCGCGCCAACGAGGGTGATCATATAAACGCTTCCATCCGCGCCAACGAGAGGTGATCATATAAACGATTCCATCCGCGCCAACGAGGGTGATCATATAAACGCTTCCATCCGCGCCAACGAGGGTGATCATATAAACGATTCCATCCGCGCCAACGAGAGTACGCTTCCATCCGCGCCAACGAGAGTACTTTGGGGTGCTTCCATCCGCGCCAACGAGGGTGATCATATAAACGATTCCATCCGCGCCAACGAGAGTACGCTTCCATCCGCGCCAACGAGGGTGGTTGTTTTGGGAGTACGCTTCCATCCGCGCCAACGAGGGTGATCATATAAACGATTCCATCCGCGCCAACGAGAGTACGCTTCCATCTGCGCCAACGAGGGTGTTTACGATTCCATCCGCGCCAACGAGAGTACGCTTCCATCCGCGCCAACGAGGGTGATCATATAAACGATTCCATCCGCGCCAACGAGGGTGTTACGCTTCCATTCGCGCCAATGAGAGTGGTCACATAAACGCTTCCATCCGTGCCAACGAGGGTGGTCATATAAACGTTTGGGGGTGCTTCCATCCATGCCAATGAGGGTGGTCACGTAAACGCTTCCATCTGTGCCAACGAGGGTGGTCATATAAACGATTCCATCCGTGCCAACGAGGGTGGTCATATAAATGCTTCCATCCGCGCCAACGAGAGTGATCATATAAACGATTCCATCCGTGCCAACGAGAGTGATCGTATAAATGCTTCCATCCGCGCCAACGAGAGTGATCATATAAATGCTTCCATCCGTGCCAACGAGAGTGATCATATAAATGCTTCCATCTGCGCCAACGAGGGTGTTTACGTTTCCATCTGCGCCAAAGAGGGTGATCATATAAACGTTTCCATCTGCGCCAAAGAGGTGTTTGGGGTGATCATATAAACGCTTCCATCTGCGCCAACGAGGGTGATCAAATAAATGCTTCCATCCGCGCCAACGAGAGTGATCATATAAACGCTTCCATCCGGGGATGCCAACGGGAGTTACGCTTCCATCCGTGAACGATGAGTATCGCTTCCATCCGTGAACGATAGTACGCTTCCATCCGTGAACGAGAGTTTGTGGGTTGGGGTTACGCTTCCATCCGCGCCAACGAGGGTGTTTTGGTGTGGGGTGATCACATAAACGCTTCCATCCGCGCCAACGAGGGTGATAACATAAATGCTTCCATCCACGCCAACGAGAGTGATCACATAAAAGCTTCCATCTGCGCCAACGAGAGTGATCATATAAACGATTTCATCAGCGCCAACGAGAGTACGCTTCCATCCGCGCCAACGAGGGTGATCACATAAACGATTCCATCCGCGCCAACGAGAGTGGTCATATAAACGATTCCATCTGCGCCAACGAGAGTACGCTTCCATCCGCGCCAACGAGGGTGGTCACATAAACGCTTCCATCCGCGCCAACGAGGGTGGTCATATAAACGATTCCATCCGCGCCAACGAGGGTGGTCACATAAACGCTTCCATCCGCGCCAACGAGAGTGATCATATAAACGATTCCATCTGCGCCAACGAGAGTACGCTTCCATCCGCGCCAACGAGGGTGGTCACATAAACGCTTCCATTCGCGACAACGA
>CM026404.1:33520165-33567501 GCA_014843695.1 Archivesica marissinica | reverse complement strand
CTACATGTATGTACATAGGAAAGAGGTAACAAACCATACAAGCAGGTTGCTTTCTCCTCAATCCTACATGTGTGTACATAGGAAAGAGGTAACAAACCATACAAGCAGGTTGCTTTCTCCTCAATCCTACATGTGTGTACATAGGAAAGAGGTAACAAACCATACAAGCAGGTTGCTTTCTCCTCAATCCTACATGTGTGTACATAGGAAAGAGGTAACAAACCATACAAGCAGGTTGCTTTCTCCTCAATCCTACATGTGTGTACATAGGAAAGAGGTAACAAACCATACAAGCAGGTTGCTTTCTCCTCAATCCTACATGTGTGTACATAGGAAAGAGGTAACAAACCATACAAGCAGGTTGCTTTCTCCTCAATCCTACATGTGTGTACATAGGAAAGAGGTAACAAACCATACAAGCAGGTTGCTTTCTCCTCAATCCTACATGTATGTACATGTACACATCATTTATACTTGACTATGTTTATTCAAAGAAATAAATATTGTTTAAACTAAATACAGTTGTTGAATTTAAACATTTAAAATGATATAGTTATAACTGAAAGTCAAATATCTTGAAGGAACGTTTTTATGTTTTCGAGTTATCTCATGTATTCTTGATGTAAACCATTGCAATTTATTCATTTCACCCATATGTCATAATGCAAAATACTGTGGTATGAAATGGTTTATTCATAGATGTAATGCAAAGTGACATCAAATCATTTCCATATCTCTTAAACCATTGGCAAAAAACAACAAAGATGCAACTTCTTTCTTCCAAATACAATAAATCAAACAACACAGAGAATAATTAGATCACATCCAGGTATTGAACTTTCAGTTATAAAGATTATAGTGGAATGGAATTCTGCCTCAATGAATAGGTGAAGTGGGCAGATATTACAAATTGTAGTATATACATGTAATATCACACAATGATTGAAGCACATCACATATTAACTAACTAATATAAGGCTTACATACATGCATGTATTTCATACATTTAAAAATATTACTGGACTAAAGCACAAGCACACGTAGAAAACTCTTATCACATAGTTTTGTAGAACATAAAAAACATTACAAATATGTTAATACAAAAACTGTTGGAATCTTTAAAGTTTTGTGTACAAATCTCAAACACCAGTGGAAGATGGTGGCCTTAGAGAAAATGTGAAATAATCAGAACAATAAATAATATATTCCTCTCGTCCTCACATTCTCTGAACGTCTCTGTCACTCTAACTCTATCAAAAACTCACATTTGATGTGTACATAATGAATGCACAGGTGGTTGGTGTCTGCACAAATGGTTTCGGGTTCAAAACAAACAAAACATTTAAGAACATTATGACACACTTAAAGACTTAGTTTAAACTTTTATTTATTTTACAACGATTCCGAAACAAGCGTTAACAACTTATATTAATCACTCTTGTTGGCGCGGATGAAAGCGTAAATGTAGTCATTCGTGTGGGAGGAAACCAGAGTACACAGAGAAAACCCACCTGGTCGATCTGGCGACCAGCTCACATACTTCCCGGTCCGAGGATCAAACACTATATATATAGACACATTATAACAATTGTTTTTAGCTCATTTATAATATGGCTTTGATAGTGACTGGGTGTCATTTTTAAACTTGCTTGCTTGGCCTAAAAAATAGTACGCAAAGTGTCAATAATGTTCTTTAATAAAAAAAAATATTTTTTTGGTTTTGAACCCGAAACTATTTGTCCAGACCCCAAGTGTATAAATGCAAACGTTCTCCATTAGCATGGTTCATGTGCAAAATGTACATTCCAATACTTATAATGTTCATTAAGAAATCTTGTATATGCAATTTTGAATAATAATTATTATGCTATTTATAAGTTATATATGTGTGTAAATGTTACTTGGAAAAATAAACAGGCTACATCTTGTCAGCTCAAAATTAAATAAAAATTAAACGATGTTTTTTTTACTTTACCTCTTTGCATGCTGGGTATTAGGGCTATAAATAGTTCAAATAATTGTAGCAGCCGACAATTCATTAATGCGTTTTTCTCAATATCAGAAAAATGATATATTTTGTTTGTTATTTTCACAATGTTATATCATTCATGTACATTGATATGTAATTGTTTATATTTATGTTTGTGATGATAAGTGTTTGTCAAAATACATGGCTTCATATATATATCTGTGAATCTGCTCTCCAAGTTTTTCCAATTGGCTCCAGTTTTTTTCAATTGGCGACAGAAGTGGTGCAGACAAAAATTCAAACAGAGGGAATCCTGTATGCTCCGGTCAGTGTTGCTTTTATTTTACTATTGGCTTCGCAAAGCAGCAACAATAACCTTGTATATTGTCCTTGTGTCAGGTATTTACAAGGAATGTAAGTAATTATTTGAGGTAATATACCATCTATTACAGTAACAATAATATGTTCATATTTACATAAGCACATTATTTATTTACAAAGCAAGTCAGTTTGGTAAGATATACATTCTGGGTCGGAGATTATAAAACTTCTCAAATCTCAAACTCATTCTCAAGTGATTTGATTGGTCGTGTCTGAGAGCTTTGTCTTAGCTCAACCAATCAGAGAGCTTCAGATTGAGTTTTACAACCTCCGATCCTGGTGATTTCGAATGCTTATACAAACCTAATTATCCAATCAACAAGGTTGACGGTGTGTCTTAGAGTTTATACATATCCCATGACTGGTACGAAAGTAACACAATGTTATATTTGCTCATTGTCGAAAATAAGGAGTCAAGTTTAAACACTATTTTGCCCTGGGTGCTCCCAAGCTTGTTGGTGGAGGAAGACCCTGGGTGCTCCCAAGCTTGTTGGTGGAGGAAGACCCTGGGTGCTCCCAAGCTTGTTGGTGGAGGAAGACCCTGGGTGCTCCCAAGCTTGTTGGTGGAGGAAGACCCTGGGTGCTCCCAAGCTTGTTGGTGGAGGAAGACCCTGGGTGCTCCCAAGCTTGTTGGTGGAGGAAGACCCTGGGTGCTCCCAAGCTTGTTGGTGGAGGAAGACCATGGGTGCTCTTCCGAGCAGTATTTCAGACACAGACGAACACCAAGGTAGAACCACCAACCATCCGTAAGTAAACTGCCATGCTTCCTGACATACAAGTAATGACTGTAACTTTGGAACCCAATGTATAATTTAGATTAGCAAGACAATTCTGTAATGCTCATACAGCTTTCGCTAATTTATTAACCCTTTCAACACCACAGGCATCTAAATAGGCTTACAAAAAGTGTAGATCTGCACTTTTTGCCAGTAATATTACAAATTTACCCATTTTGATAAATGATCTTGTACAAATGTATTTTTTCTATTAATTTTTTGGATCAGTTCATGTCAGTTATTTGGTGTTGAATGGGTTAAAGAGTATCAATGTCTATCACTGCAGTCAAACTTTGTTTCAATCATTTGATATGTTTGTAAGCCATCCTAACCACCAAAGGCCATCTGTTACATAATCCCCTCCCCACAACACAATGCTGTTCCTTTATAGATAAATAACATGTACAATAATTATACATGTTAATGTAACACTGCAAACAATGAGAGACATTTCTAACTTTTTATTACCTACCTTAGCAGATAACATCTGATTTATTCCAAAATGTGAATAGGTCACTTCAGTTAGAATCCTTTGTTTTTACTGTTGTTCCCTAACCAGATGTTGCGGTATGATAATGTGATTTTATCAAAATCGTGTTAATTAACTGATAGCATTGTTTTACAAATAAGTACCCATTGTAGGAGATCTGTCGAGATATAGTAATTTAATAATCACAAGAAGCGATAGTGGAATAAAATTGCTAGCATGATGTGCAATGGAAACAACGATAAAAACAGAGGAAAACACAATAGGACCTATCTACTTTTAGGGAGTATTCAGGGGCACTAACTGACAGATGTCTCTCATAAATAAGAACATTACTCTTGGTTCTTTATGATATATTTCGCATACCGTACATACTCGCCTATAAGATGACCCCCAATTTTGGTCTTGAATCAGTGGTATTTTGAATAGACCCGCGTATAACACATGTTAAGAAAATGGAACCGACTCAGAAGTAGAGACAAAACAAATGAATTAAACACTGTGAATTATGCCAATTCATAAAAATGCAATGTTCAGTTTACAACTTTACAGACAAAGCTATGAAAGTCTATGCTTTTGTTACATCCTTTGAATTTCAATATACGGTCATCAATTATTGAGTCAGAAGAAACTGTTTATTTTTATCACTCGCTTATAAG
Organism: Archivesica marissinica; assembly: GCA_014843695.1. Taxonomy (NCBI): domain Eukaryota; kingdom Metazoa; phylum Mollusca; class Bivalvia; order Venerida; family Vesicomyidae; genus Archivesica; species Archivesica marissinica. The sequence goes on along the minus strand of CM026404.1, from coordinate 33,563,229 downwards.
GCGGGAAGCCACATTGAGGCAATAATCTGGTGAAAAAATCCCATCTAATAGGCGAGTAAGTACGGTAACTCTCGCAATGTTCATGTTGAGAGTTTTATTAAAACTCTTGTTTATTAATGGGTGTTGTTGAGTGCTTATTAATGGGTGATGTTGAGTGTTTATTTAATGGGTGATGTTGAGAGTTTTCTACATCTTTATTTATTTAATGGGCAAGGTCAAGCTTTGCTATATCTCTGTTTATTTCATGGGCAAGGTTGAGTTTGCCAAAGCTCTGCTTGCTTAATGGGTGAAGTCAAGTTTTGCTAAAGCTCTGTTTGTTTAATGGGAGAGGTTGAGTTTGTTAAAGCTCTGTTTGTTTAATGGGCGGTGCTGAGTTTGTTAAAGCTCTGTTTGTTTAATGGGTGAGGTTGAGTTTGTTAAAGCTCTGTTTGTTTAATGGGTGAGGTTGAGCTTGTTAAAGCTCTGTTTGTTTAATGGGTGAGGTTGAGTTTGCTAAAGCTCTGTTTGTTTAATGGGCGAGGTTGAGTTTGTTAAAGCTCTGTTTGTTTAATGGGTGAGGTTGAGTTTGCTAAAGCTCTGTTTGTTTAATGGGCGAGGTTGAGTTTGATAAAGCTTTGCTTGTTTAATGGGCGAGGTTGAGTTTGTTAAAGCTCTGTTTGTTATAATGGGCGAGGTTGAGATTTGTTAAAGCTCTGCTTGTTTAATGGGAGAGATTGAGATTTGTTAAAGCTCTGTTTGTTTAATGGGCAATGTTGAACTTGCTAAAGCTATGTTTGTTTAATGGACGAGGTAGAATTTGCTAAAGCTCTGTTTGATTAATGGGCGAGGTTGAGTTTGTTCTCTGTTTGTTTAATGGGAGAGGTTGAGTTTGCTAAAGCTCTGTTTGTTTAATGGGCAATGTTGAGCTTGCTAAAGCTCTGTTTGTTTAATGGGCGAGGTTGAGTTTGCTAAAGCTTTGTTTGTTTAATAGGTGAGGTTGGATTTGCTAAAGCTCTGTTTGTTTAATGGGTGAAGTCAAGTTTTGCTAAAGCTCGATTTGTTTAATGGGCGAGGTTGAGTTTTCTAAAGCTCTGCTTGCTTAATGGGTGGTGCTGAGTTTGTTAAAGCTCTGCTTGTTTAATGGGCAAGGTTGAGTTTGTTAAAGCTTTGCTTGTTTAATGGACGAGGTTGAGTTTGTTAAAGCTCTGTTTGTTTAATGGGCGAGGTTGATTCTAGTACAAATGTAGCTATTAAGGCCATGTTGAACGGTCTGTAGACACTGTAGTTTGATGAATTCTTCTATTCGCTATGTACATAGTCTTCACTTTACTCCACACCATTATCACTGGATAACAAAAATTTTAATATAAATATCCATTATTATATGCATATGCTGGTTTCAGTGCTTAGGGTTAAATAAGTACCTTCCTATTTAATATATGCATCATCACCCATTTCCTTTACTTCTTCATGTTGGACTAGAAGTTTACCGTTACTTGTTTTGAATACAGGGAGGTATTTTGTTACCCACATTATATTTACTATTTTACTGTCTCACAAAGTAGCCTACACTATGAATAAATATCAAATATATAAAATAATTATGCACATATTTAAAAAGTGTAAATACAATAAAACCTATTTTCTCATTAACAACGGCATTTGACTATTTTCACTAAGAGAAGTTTCAGTCTTTTCCATACCCTGATCTTCTCAACCCTTGCTGACATCAAAACCATCATACGAGATCATATGCATGTTCTATAATTAAGATGTGTGATATTTCCTTGGTATAACGACAATAGCCTTGTCACTGTATAACACATGCCTGTGAGTTGTCCCCACGTTGTCCTGCAGCTTTTGCAAAACATATTGCCTGCATCCAATCATTCTGTGAACCGTTTGTTTCCGCTTGAATATAGTAAGTCCGTCCATTTTCCTTAGACTTTATTGAAAATGCATGAAGTTTTTTATCAACAGTACTTTCAGAGATTTCAGCATTTGTTAAAGGTATTTTCTTCTCTGCATCCTGAAACAGAACAACAAAATGAAGAGATAAATAAATGAAAATAAATCCACAAATTATATTAATTAACGTATTACCTGTTTTCAATTTGCCATCAGTTAAGGTTGTCACATAATTTTATACATAACTTTTGATCAGATTACATGATTGTATGCTATGATAAATACATTGGATATATTTATTGAAGCAGCTGAGGTAGCTGAGGTACATGGATACTTACAGAATCAAATGAGGACGATACTTGAAGATGATGGGGGGTGGGAGGAGTAGAATAAAGGGGTGAGAAGAAGAGATACAAGAGAGAAGCAAAGCAAAAGATAAGAATGATTGGTAGAAAAAGGGAGAGAAATAGGGGAGAAGTTGGGAGAAAGAGAAAGTAAGAGAAGGAAATTGATGAAAATGAGATGCGCACTATAATTAATGAAGGGAGAGAAGCAACAAAAGAAGGGAAGCTAAAAATGGGAGTGAGAGAGGAGAGAGAGTGGAACAACAAGATGACTGAGAAATAGAACATAATGGGGAAAGAAAGAGAATAATTATGGAATAGCATATTTATTGTGTATACAATTTTATTTTAGCTTGATTGAAAAACAAGTTCTTGCAACATTAGTTTAATTGCTCTATACACAATATGCCATGAGGTAGACAGAAGAGGCAATGTGGAATTTAAGTGCCTTGCCTAAGGACACAATCATAATTGCTACAGCTGGATGCAAACTCAGGGCCTCTACCACCTACAGCTAAAACACTAACTACTACAGAGCTATCATGACTTACTGAGAAAGAACAGAGAAATGCACAAGAACAGGATTAGAAGAAAATGGACATACGTAGGAGGGAGAAGAATAGGTGGTAGACGTACAATAACTAAAGAAGGAAGACAGGTAAAAGAAGACAGGGAAGCAGAAAATGGGGGAGTGTTGGCAGTAAAATGGCAATAAGCAGTGAAAATATGGTAGAAAAGTGTGAGCAGTCCATGTAGTCATGTTTTCAACCACATCCAATCCTAACTGTGCTGTTACAACTATTCCTGAATATAATATTGTTTAAACTAAAAACAACATCCAGGAAATTAATTTATTAACTCCAATGCAATTTGGTTTTGTTCCAGGAGATTCTTGCGTGAATAAACTAACGTTCATTTACAACAATTTCAGTCAAGCCATAGACTCTGGAAAAGAATTACGAGCAATATTCTGCGACATAATGATAAGAAAAGCTTTTGACAGAGTATGGTATGTTGGTCTTTTACATAAACTCAAAGATTTTGGCTTACAAGTATCTGCTTCAGTTCACTTTATATAAGACCAATAAAAAACAATGTGTAGTTATTTCTGGTCACAAATCAAAGTGGAACCATACAGCAGCTGGTGTTCCACAGGGATCCATCTTAGTTGTGTATTTTACGTTTATTTATCAACACTACCGGTTGCCCATATGAGCGACGCCTCCTGAAGAAATTAGTCATTTTAGAATTTTTGGAGGATAGTGCAATGATACATTCCATACAGACCCATTCCAGAGTCTCCTCTGGTTCTTCTATGTGCACAGTGGAAAGCACAGATACGAGACCTTGGTTTAAAGTCCTACCTGAAAAACTGTTAATTTTATTAGGGTCGGCGATGGATTGAACCACAGGCACAAGACACACAAAAAAATGTTTGGCCTATGGTCATATATTAAGTAATGTTACAGTAAACATTACTTACTATATGACCATAGGGCAAAAACATTGTTTGTGTCTTGTGCCTGTGGATTGAACCTGCAATCCCGGGATTACCTGTCCAACGTATTAACCACTGTCTTAGGCCCTTTGATCGTCATTATATACATGTATGTCAATGTTAAAAATATTGCTGCTATTAGCTGTAGTTGTTTTTACGATTGTGTCCTTGGGCAATTCCACATCTATCTACCTCTGAATACTGCTAATTCCTCTCGCGATTGTTACTGACAGTGCATGTCGGTCGTTTAGTATAAAGGACATGTACAGGACATGCCCTGGCTTTTATTTTTTGTAGCCAATTGTTTTTAGCCAAATCTGTGTTTTCTTTAGCCAATTCTGACTTGCGCACATTATTTCTTCATAACTTTTTTATTCATTAAGATAACATGCTCAACGTTGGAGTTGGAACATTTATAGAGTTGTCTCTGCTGAATCTAATGATGTGGTTGTTTTGCAGATAGACACATACATGTATTACAAAATAAAAAAATAGTACATTCATGTAAAACTGTTCAAAATATTTTGATTTAGGATGAAATAGACAAAATACAGCAGCCCATTATGTTGTGTAGTACAATTTCTTCATTGCCTGTCAAATAATATTGATTCCTGGACCCAAGGATTACATTTCTGCATTTCCACAGTCTGTTTGTCGTGTCTATTCGCCCACTGGAAATGTCCAGGTTTGTACTAGATGAATGTAACAAGTACGGAAATGTGACAGAAATAGAATGCAACAATTAACATTTTTATCCTGGAGGTAACAGATATAATGTTATCAACCTGCAAACCTGAGCAGACACATTAATAATTTGGCAAACTCAAATATATATCTTAAATAATAATAAAACAGAAACTTCACATCTCTCATCTGGTCAATTTTGTTCTAATTTGGGAACTGTCAGAAAATATACTATTTTAATTGAAATTGACGATTGCAAAGTCAATGCCACTTACATTAGTGGTGAAATTATAGACCGATATCATTGATAAGTTGTGTCGGAAAAGTTATGGAACGTGTAGTTTTTAAACATTTATATAATCACCTACACTCAAATAACCTCATTTAAGAACTACAATCTGGTTTCTTGCCTGGACATTCAACAGTATATCAGTTGATCGATATATATAACCAAATTTGTAAGGCATTCGACGAGCACAAGACAACTGGTATGGTTTTCTGCGACATATCAAAAAACTTTTGATAGAGTTTGGCATCGTGGTTTAAGTTTTAAAATTCGACAATATGGTATAAATGGATATAAAATTATCTGTCTAACATAGAATGGGTCTTTGTGGGGTCTTCTTTTTCAAATACCAAACAAGTTAATGCTGGAGTTCCCCAAGGATCAGTTTTAGGACCACTATTGTTTTTAATTTATGTTAATGATATCGCTGATTCATTACTTTACTTTCATTACGTCTACAAGGCTATTTGCAGACGACAGTTCTCTTGCAGTCTCTTCTTCGGATACACGCCTAATTGAAACAACCCTTAATCATGATTTTGAACGTAATATCACAATGGTCCAAAAAGTGGTTAGTAAATGTTAAAATGCCAAAACTGAAGTTATATTTTTTACTCTTGGTCACAAGAATGATCGACCATAGCTTATTTTTGAAAATACGATGCTAGGATTTGTTGACAATCACAAGCATCTTGGGTTAACTTTAAGCAATGATGGTTCTTAGCACAAACATATAAACAACATAATAACGTCTGCTTCAAAAGTATGCAATGAGAATGATAAAATTTGAAGTAAAACGTTTTTCACTCAATCAAATATACATTTCGTATTAACGAAAATTATTAGAATATTCCTCAATAGTTTGGGAATACAAAAAGGACACACAATACGAAAAGGAAACACATGAAAAATTGCAGGAAGTAGCTAGAATTGTGACGGCTCTAACGAGATCAGTGTCAATAAATAGACTATTAGCTGAGATAGCAGGGTTCCCGCTGTCGGTCGCCAATGGCGCCAAAAAACAAATATTGGCGCTAAATTTTGAGAATAGGCGAAAATATTTGGCGTAATAAACATAGTATATTGCCATCTTATTTAAACGATATCATACCGCAAACTGTTGAAGAAACTAATCCATACCATTTATGTAATAGAAAACATTATATAACTCTGCCTAGATGTCTACATATATACACGCAGTCGACTATTCCCTCCTCGTTAGACCTATGGTGTAAGCTTGATACTTCTATACGGGACTCTAGCTCCTTACATGAGTTTAAAAGCAAACTGAAACAGTAATACAAAGGTACTACTGTACCCGAATGTTACATTACTGGGGAAAGGTTTCCAACTGTTCATCAAGCACGAATACGTAACATTTGCAGTAATTTAAATGCACATCTGCATGTCAATTTCCTCCGAGATAATCCTAACTGCGAATGTGGCAAAGGTATCGAAGATCCTGAGTACTACTTTTTCAAATGCAACAAATACAGGATGGAACGTATTCATCTTTTCAGAAACACGCAGATTTCACCCAATAAGTACTAATAAGCTTTTATTTGGAATCGAATATTTGTCTAATACAGAAAATAATAAAATATTTTTTTCGCATAGTATCTATATCTGTCCTTTTGTTTTAGTTTTACCTGGTAAGCATGGAGTGGGGTGGAACTAACCATGGGGTTTGGGGTGTATGTACTATATATCTTTGTTTTTCATTCTTGATACATCATTGATCTTCTTCTTCTTCAATTTCATTTCCGTTAATAATCCTAATATGTTATAATAGTTAACACATATTTATCACAAAGTTTAACTGTATATATCTGGCATTGTTCTACATCAGATCATACATAACAGAAATTGTTCATCCAACATTGTTAATTTAGTTTGAAGTGAAGTCATAACTTGTAGCCCAACCCATTTGCTTTTCCCCCAGATTAAATAGTATACAGCAATAATAATAAATCCTAATATAAGTTCATTTTGTATTTCTACGTATTTCATTGTGTGCATAATTGTAATGTATGAAAAATATGCAATAAAATATTATTAAAAAAAGAAGTTGTGTATTGTCATAATTCTGTACATATATATATGACACATAGAACTAACTTATATCGAGAAATTGTGTAGTGCCTAATGTCAAAAATTCCATTTAAAAAAAATTCATCATTTATATTAATATTCTTTAAATCAATTGAAAATGATGCAAAGGATATTGATGGTTCCTGGAATGCAAGAATTTGACACAAATATATTGATTCTGGGTAAATTACTTTAAAAATGATTTTGCAATTGAGGCGAAAACTGTTTTCACCGTAGACCGGAGTCTGATCACTATATTTGAAAATTTAAGCCATTTAAATGTTATATCTTTAAATGATGATATAAACAACTATACTATAGACATTTGGAGTTGATGTAGGGCACATGTTGGAAGTAATCGGGGACATGATTTAATAGGAGAAAGTGAATTATTAAATGGTGACGGAATTTATGAATGGCTAAATTGTGTGGATTGGTATATTTCAATAATAAATGCGAATCTCAAAGAATAGGTTCCAAAATATAATTTTGGTACCAAATGAAAGATAAATTGTAAATTAAAAATAGTTCTCTAAAATATATGCATAATTGAGATATTTTAATTTTTTATGAACCACGACGTTGTAACTTTCGAGAAGATTTTCTCAACTCACGGTGGCTAGCGAGATCAGTGCTATTTATAGATGCATGATAAGTGTGAAAATGTTGTTAACCAGTCCGAGATATTAGTCACACGCGACACGATTTTACCGTGTAATTTTCAATAAACATGGGGATTTACAATTTGCAGAGATTTTCGCCATTTTGATACATTTTCGCCAAACTGAGTTATTATTAGCCAATATTGGCATATTTTAGCCAATGGCTACTCTGGCGATTGACAACGAGGGCACTGGTGTAGATAAAATCTGATGTGGGAAAACAACATCAGTAAAGTGAACATGTTAGCGAGAAGTGAGGGTAGACCAAAATGCCTGTTTAAATGCTTCAAGCTCGGACAGTGTAGCGGTGGAACTTGGCAGCTGATTCCAGAGACTAATACTATTGGGAAAGAAAGTGAATTTATGATAATCACACTTTACTTGTAGTAATATAAAACATAGAGGTGGGTTTGTAATGTGTTTGCATGTTTGGCGGAAGATTTACTGTGATTAGCTGGTGATAGATTTTAAAGAACATAATAACTACGATGTTCAACAGTCTTCCTGCGGAGCTGAAACACTTATGTGAGAAGAGTAGTGACATTTGATCCACTTGATAGCAAGCAACTTCATCCATCAGTTTTCGAATTGACACTAACTTTGTGGCACCAGTGACGATCCGGGCGACTTCATACTGCATTTTCTCAAGATATGTTTTCTCTTGTTCAGTGCAATTGTCAAAGACAACATCGCCGTATTCTAGGATAGGACGTATAAATGAAATGTATATGGCTTCCCAGGACCGTCTGTCAAGGATGAATTTAAGCTTACGCATGATGTTAATACGTTGATAGGCCTTGGTTAATATATACTGTATCTGTATATGACATCGTAGATCGTTGGAAAAATATACTCCTAGATGTTTATGGCTGGTCACTTCCTGGATTTCGTCATTATTCATATGCAATGGTGGATGTTTTCTGGCATGCGGTTTGCGAGAGAGAACAAGAGATTCGGTTTTCTTGGGATTAAATTTAACAAGTCATTTGGAAGCCCAGTTCGCTATCGTTTGAAGATCAGAATCAAGAGTTTCTGCAGCCTCCTCTGGATCGTCAATTATTATGTATAGACTTGTGTCATCAGCAAAGAGTCGGATGTTAGCTTTAATATCCACCACCACATCATTAATTAAAATAAGAAAAAGAAGCAGACCCAGTATTGAACCTTGCGGTACACCGCACTAATGTAGTTCTTTGCAGATGATACTGCAGTCTATCTATCACTGACATCTGCAAATGAATCGGTCACACACCAAAACGATCTTAAGAGATTAGAAGAGTGTGAGTGGGACATGGAATTTAATCCCTCCAAATGTCAAGTTATCCACGTCACCAGAAGGAAACATCCTAGTCCCAAGTCAATATAAACTCCATGGAGTCCTACTTGAGTCGGTCACCTCAGCCAAATACCTTGGCATGGATATCTCAAATAACCTGTCGTGGGACACTCACATAAAAAGGTCAACTAAGAAGGCAAAAGAGATCTGGTCGCCCCATACCCAAACATTGATAGACCAAGTTGAAGGTGTCCAGAGAAGAGCAGCCCGTTGGATAAAGGTCGACTTCTATCATACCTCTAGTGTTACAGACATGCTACATTCCCTAAATCTACGCAGACTAGATCAACGGCGTATTGACAATAGGTTATCCCTTATGCATAAAATTCATAATGATCTTGTTGCCTGGGTTCCAGTCTGTCGATTTTTCACTTTTTAACTTCTAGCCAAATGACAGCCTGGGGAAACTGGATTTCCGATCATAGCGCCATCTACTTACACCCACTTTTTTGAGGGTGTAGATTTGAAGAACGACAACTCTTCTCTATAAGATAATATTGCTAAATATAGAAACGGAATTCTATCGGAAATCGCTGAACGATTATACACGATCATTTCCGAATATACACGAATGTTCCCGTAGACTCATTTACATATAATGTCCCGTTTCTGTGTTATATCGACGAGATGGAGGATTTTAAATATTACATTTAGATGGTAATGGATCGATTCGGTGTAATTGAACTAAGGATGACTTAAATATTGAGTAAATATGTCAAATCAGAAGCACATTGTAGTTTTTAAAACTATTTATCGTTCCGTGTAACGTGATAATAGGCCTATTAATAGGATTAATAATTTCACGGGAAACCCCGCCAGTTTCCCCAGGCGTTGTTGATATGTTCAGAAACTCAATACGGCCCAAATAATAGTCTCTGTGCTAAAATATATTTATTTGACTGACCAGGCAAAATATATCGATGCCTGTTCCCAGGCTAATTCCCATTGAAAATTACCTAGTTCCCTCTCCCGTCCTACTCGCCATTGCCATTCCTTAAGCTATAGGTTAATTACAGCAACTACAGACTACTACAAGTTTTCCTTTTTTCCAAGAACAATCTACCATTGGAACCATCTCCCTCCTGACAGTGTCCATCTCCCTACCATAGAGCAATTCATTACGGCAGTTTGCCATATTGATCATGCCAGTCCCTAGTTGTTCTGCGCAGCTGCTTTTAAACTTTTACCACAACTTATTTTTCGTATGTATGTATGTTCCATTAATGTCAAACCCCTCTCGGGCCTCGGGGACCTAGACATTTTTCCTGGGCAGGCTTAGCCGACCTAGCGATTAACCAGTACTAAGCAATGAGTGTGAAGTGCCTTGCTCAATGACACTACATACGTGTTCGATTCCAAATCCAACGCTCTACCACTGGACCACGGACGCCACACTTTCATTACTTTCTTAAATTATGCTTTTAACTACTCATACGTTTAACTTCTTTGCGGTTCTTGACGCGCAACATATCTACATCCCCGCGAGGCGTTCGACATTAAAGGAAGATAGATAGATCTTGTAAACATTTTCGTCTAATGATTCTATTTTTGTGTTTTCGCAATAATCAAATATTCAAAATGGCCGATTTGGAATGGCGAAACTCTGCCATGAAATTTAAACGTTCGATTTCATGTATAATATTGTGTCAAGACACGTTATAAACTGTGCAGAATTCAAACAACGGTATGTGTGTTGATCTTGTTAACAATTTTAATTTATAAAAACGACTTTTTAGAATATAAAACATGCTACGCGTAATTGAGGTTTAGCGTTTAAACTTGATAGTAAAATGTCACATTTTTCAATATTTGGACTAGGTTAACTTGCACATGTATAACATTTTAGATTAATTGATTGTTCTAGACTGCACATGCCAATCATGACTGATTGTTCGGCAGTAATAAGTTGAAAAGTGAGTTCTAACGATGGTGCGTTATACCACTCGGCCATGAAGGATCTTTTGACTTTATGAGTTTATCAATACATTGAATCATGTAACATTGCCTCTTCTCTCTCCCCCATGGCGATGTTTTCAAGCAATTAAACTAAGATGTAAGAACTTGTTTCGCAATCGAGATAAATAAATTGTTATAAACGAAACTACCTCCGGTGAATTCCCGTAATGTAGATTCGTATTTTTTAAGATGAACCACTGTTTCTTCCATTTTCTTGAGATTTTTGTCCTTTTCATTAGCCATCCTTTCAATTCATTTGGTTCAATATCGTCGTCATTGTGCACAGTCGACGACGATCTATTTGTTAAACTGTTTGTTCGACTATCTGAGCCTTCTGACGAGGCCATTTCCTGCTAAACATCAAAATGTTCTGTCCAAATTTTCTCAGAAATTTAATTTTGTTTTGTCGTAAAGCGATGTGTTGTTTGTCGTAAATATTTTTTTTTAAATATTCGATCATTTTAAAATTGTCAATAGATTATATACGACATTTGTTTCTGTTTTAAACACAGCGTATGATTGGAAAATAAAAAATTGTTGAAATGTCAACTTTTACGATAAATACGTCATCTGGTTGCGGTTTGCGGCTGCGACTTTCCAAGATAAAGTGTAGCATAAATTTTACAGTTTTCACAGTAAAAAGATGTAGCCATTAGGAATACAGTTCAGCTGGTAGCAAAGATGAAAAGTCTAAGCACCATCTAATGACCGGCATCTAAATACTTTGGATATCTCAAAAGCCGAAGTGCCGAACCCGGAAACGATTTAGTGTCCGGATTTATTGCACGAGGAGAAATTTACCGCAGGACATTAAAATGTCAGATTCCGATTTGATGAGAAGGAACTTTTCGTTCCAGATGCAGATTGGTTTGACAAGGGAACAAGTAAATGTTGAAGGAGAGTTGACACTGCATAGCTTGAAAGAAATTGCGTGTGCATTTGTAGACAGGAAGGTAAATTTAGTGACTATTATTTTCTATACCTAATTTCCTAAACATATCTAGGTGTGGTCAAATAACCCTACCGCCCTTACATGTTTAGTGTCAACACTAATAAATAATTCAATTCTGTTGCATTTTGAAAATCAAGTCTGTGAAGAATTAACATACTTTCTGCCAATTGAGTGTATTAAGTCTGTCTAACACTCTCTGTCTCGATTAATGTGAGATTTTTATCAACTGGCCTTGACAAGCGACTTCCCCCATTCATACAGGTATACTTCTATTGAAACTTTAATAAGCACCATGCATTATTTAAAGAAGTCATGGAAATTCTGCTAATTGGTAATGTGCATTTCACAATTTTGGCGATTTATAAACAAATTCAGATGGTCCGCGTTTCCATAGTGTGATGAAAATTATGTGTGTGATTTTTCTTTCCTTTTTTCATTGTTTTATCCCATTAATTTACTCGGTTACCAGAAAACCAAGAGTTATAAATAGTGGTGTTTAGTGGAAGCAATACGGATATATGTATGATAATATGATGAAAATGGGTAAGATTTACTTTAATAATAACTCGGTCCGCCTTTGTTGTCGTGTGGTTACGAGCGTTTTGATTGGATTATGATTATTCTTCATATAAAATACAAACATCTTGTTATATTCTAATAATCCAATCAGAGCATATATATTTAAGTACAGGGATTCTACACATTTGGGGGTACTAGTATATATATTTAAATACAGGGATTCTACACGTTTGGGAGTACTAATATATATATTTAAGTACAGGGATTCTACACATTTGGGGGTACTAGTATATATATTTAAGTACAGGGATTCTACACGTTTGGGGGTACTAGTATATATATTTAAGTACAGGGATTCTACACGTTTGGGAGTACTAGTATATATATTTAAGTACAGGGATTCTACACGTTTGGGGGTACTAGTATATATATTTAAGTACAGGGATTCTACACGTTTGGGGGTACTAGTATATATATTTAAATACAGGGATTCGGCACGTTTGGGGGTAGTAGTATATATTTTAAGTACAGGGATTCGGCACGTTGGGGGTAGTAGTATTTATAATTTAAGTACAGGGATTCGGCACGTTTGGGAGTACTAGTATATATATTTAAGTACAGGGATTCTACACGTTTGGGGGTACTAGTATAAATTTAAGTACAGGGATTCGGCATGTTTGGGGGTACTAGTATATATATTTAAGTACAGGGATTCTACACGTTTGGGGGTACTAGTATATATATTTAAGTACAGGGATTCGGCACGTTTGGGGGTACTAGTATATATATTTAAGTACAGGGATTTGGCACGTTTGAGGGTACTAGTATATATATTTAAGTACAGGGATTCGGCACGTTTGGGGGTACTAGTATATATATTTAAGTACAGGGATTTGGCACGTTTGGGGGTACTAGTATATATATTTAAGTACAGGGATTCGGCCTTGTTTGGGGGTACTAGTATATATATTTAAGTACAGGGATTCTACTATGTGGGATGTCAGATTTCGCATTTATCAGTAAAATGGCCCTATCTGAAAACAATTTTGAACAAATCTGTCCAAATATAACGCCTATCCCGAGTCTTTATATTGTTCTTCAAATAAAACACAACTTTAAGCTGCATGCATGAATACTTTGCAAACAATTGCCACAGACATTGGCCATAGCAGGTCACATTTCCATACTAGGACACGGGTTCTGTCAGCAACAAAAAAAAATCTTCGACGGGAGAGTTTTAACAATGAATAACATTATCAATAAAATGTGTTTCCACTAACGTGTAGGTTTATTCGGCAAAAATGTAGGTCAAAAAGAGATTTCGTAGAATTTTTCAATTTGTTTTGAAAATTTCTCAAGCGGCGCAGTTCGCGTTGAAAAGAGCGTTCTGATTGGATTATTAGAATGTAACTAGATGTTTGTTTGTTTTATGAAGAATAATCATAATCCAATCAGAACGCTCGGTAGGGCCATTTTACTGATCGATGCAAAATCTGACATCCCACAGAGTAGAATCCCTGTACTTAAATATATATACTAGTACCCCAAACGTGCCGAATCCCTGTGAAGACGCCAAGCAAGATAACGCTTTAACATAATGAGTGTGAAATACTGCCTATTTATTTATACAGGTTGTAAAACAACAAATAAATTGCCTATTAAATACATAGCAAAAAGTAAAACCATACATCTGTTCATTTATATTTCCAATCTTTCATTTCTTCTGATACCACATCCACTGTGAAGAGGTATCCAAATCAGCCTGAAACACACTAAGATTATTTAAAATTTTATGTTTCAAATAGCCAGTGCTCACCTGTGAATAACGTCACTGTGTGTACACACTGTATTTCTCCGCCAAATAATACAGTATACCAACCTTCAGTTTGCAATGGCCTGAATTCTTATACCACATCTTTTCTACACATCAACTAGTCTGAAGTCTTCTTCTTAACCCTTTCCCTCATAATAAAAAGTCATATCAGGTTCTCCAGCCCAATACAGTAACTATGTAATAACTTATCAGCTACCAATAGATAAGAGACCAATAACTGTACCCTGTCCCCATAAGATATTTCAGGAAAAACTGATAAAATGCCCCTATCATGTTTAACCCTGTTTTCCCTGATAAAAACTTACTTTAATATATTTATGGTAAGAATAAAAAATTTAGAAAAATAAATGATGTTTTCAACGATATAATTTTTAAAAGAAACTTTTTAGTATTTACTTAGATATGGAGGTGTAAATATTGGACATGCAGGTTTTGGAGAATAATTATTATATTCGACTATATTTGTTTATTTAATAGTTAATAGTGCATGGAAAAGGGCGTGGCAACCTAAGTTGATTAAATCAATTTCCTAAATCAATTGGACTTTCTGATTAAAGACTCCACCCACATGGGTTTATTACCCTCTGTTTAGCTGGCAACATTAGCCATTCCATGAGGCTACAACACACATCCTTTGATATCAACAAGTTCCTAAGACACCGCCCTGTGTATTTCGAACTGGATGCTTCCTGTCAAACTGTTGTCATGCCGACATTAGTCGGTAATTAGCATTAAAACCTTTGAACCCAAATGTTATTACCCTACGGCCATGTATACTGTATAGCAAAAAACATCATGCTTGCATAACATTATGACTTACATGCACTTTGATCTATAGCCGTGGTTATACAACAGAAACTTCAAACAAATTTCAAACGCCTGCATCCCCCCCCCCCCACCAGGGAACCCATTTAATGCATCATAATGTCACGTGATAAATGGTCTAATTTCAATCCAATTCTAATTTTAGACCATATGCATGAATTGGCCTGTGAATTAGCACTGTGGAAATTTACCAAATACCTAAATATTTTTATGCAAGCTAATGAATGGGTTTGCCCTGAGTAATTGCTATTTTTAGATTTATTTTCATTTTAACTGCAGACATTTTGTCACATTTATAGATATGTTCTTGTTGTTTATTGAAACATATTTTGACCGCTTTTCTGCCGTATTTAAGTAGCAAAAATGATGGATTTAAAACGGACACGTAAAAACACGTATATATCAGGTGACTGGTATGGTCGTATATATACGTATATATCAGGTGCCCGATAACACGTAGAAATACGTATATATCAGGTGGCCGATAACACGTAGAAATACGTATATATCAGGGTATGGGTTAAGTCACATAATTTCTCATAAAACACAAAAACTATACACTGCCTGTCATGAAAATGCATTTTTACCAAAAATAAAAATGAACTATATTAGTTATTGGGACTACATTCGAGTGGACAACGGATGCACTTCTGCCTATTTACGTATATACAACTTACAGAAGGGACCAAAAAATAAAATTGATATAACGACAAATTTGACCAAAACAAAATTTGATATAAACAGTTACAGTCAAACCTACAGTCAAACCTGTCTTAAGCAGCCACTCAAGGGAATTGACTATTTTAACTGTGGGTCATCTGGATAAATGATGGACACCAATCATCAAATAACACATACATTTTGTTATGTATCATACTTTCCATCATCGTCATAGCTCCATCATCAACAACACAAGACACCAATAAATGTTGCAGCAACAATCATTGTATCAAACTTCTCGTCAATCTTGATGAGGTCACACATTTCACAAAGATATTTGAACACAATGAAGTGCGGGTCATTCAATAAAATCGAAAATCATCGCGTACACCGGCCAGGGGTACTACAGCGTAAGACGAGGCCGAGGGTTGAGTTGACTATGGTACAGGTTGACCACGTAAATATGTCAGAGGCATCTTTATGTACGACTTGACAATTTCAGAATCACAGGTGCCCATGATCAAAAGTAGCCGGATATTCCAGTAAAAAGTAATTACTCTCATTTGCATAAAGCATGAATAGGGTGTGAAGCTTCTCAACACCTCATTCAATATGAGACCGTATGATTATGCCAAGGATCGATAATTGGGGCACAATAATTACTCTCATTCTTTGAATGAAACACAAATAAACAATCTATTTACTAACCATGCTGATTTTTATAATAATAAATTTTGTATTTCTCCTTGACAATGGAATTTCACTAAATGTCAAGGTTTCACACATTTCGCATGACACATGGCTGTCTAATGCAGTGGGACTATGGCATTTGGGATGAAATATACCAGACACAAGGTGGCCGCTAATACCAGACCTGTGTAATATAGAGTGATTTTCATTGGGCAGAGTTGGAACTGGCCGTTGATGCCAGGTGACCGCTCTTTCCAGGTAACAGTTAGCACAGTTTTGATTGTATATGTAAAATGATAGTATCTGACCGACTTCGAGATAACAAAACCTGACCGACTTCGAGATAACTGGAGAATTTGACCTGACCGACTTCGAGATAACTGGAGAATTTGACCTGACCGACTTCGAGATAACTGGAGAATTTGACCTGACCGACTTCGAGATAACTGGAGAATTTGACCTGACCGACTTCGAGATAACTGGAGAATTTGACCTGACCGACTTCGAGATAACTGGAGAATTTGACCTGACCGACTTCGAGATAACTGGAGAATTTGACCTGACCGACTTCGAGATAACTGGAGAATTTGACCTGACCGACTTCGAGATAACTGGAGAATTTGACCTGACCGACTTCGAGATAACTGGAGAATTTGACCTGACCGACTTCGAGATAACTGGAGAATTTGACCTGACCGACTTCGAGATAACTGGAGAATTTGACCTGACCGACTTCGAGATAACTGGAGAATTTGACGTAACCAATTTGGATATAACTTATGTACATTGATTATTCTTTTCAATGACACTAAAGAAAAAATTAAACATAAAATGTATTTAGTCTAGATTTGCGACTTTCCATTTGCCGGACCTAGGGTAATTAAATCATACTTGGAACAGCATAAACTATTAGACACATCTGGCTCACCTTTAATATCATACAAACGATGCCAACAACACCAACCGCTCAACAACACTACTAGTCAAACACCACCTGACCACCAAACAACCAACACCAACCGCTCAACAACACTACTAGTCAAACACCACCTGACCACCAGACAAACCAACACCAACCACTCAACAACACTACTAGTCAAACACCACCAGACAAACCAACACCAACCGCTCAACAACACTACTAGTCAAACACCACCAGACAAACCAACACCAACCGCTCAACAACATTACTAGTCAAACACCACCAAACAACCAACACCAACCGCTCAACAACACTACTAGTCAAACACCACCTGACCACCAAACAAACCATCACCAACCGCTCAACAACACTACTAGTCAAACACCACCTGACCACCAAACAAACCATCACCAACCGCTCAACAACACTACTAGTCGATCGGTCATGCGTCATCAAATATTTTCTCAGTGGAGTAATTATCAAAATATGTCTGTCTACGAGGTCGAAGACCGTAATCGTTCATATATAAAACGCAGTTATTTTCATCAAAAGTCTGCTGCATTTCGTTTTGAACACGATCGTGATTTACGAGGGACTCACAAACGGCGTCTAGGCAAACTTTACGTAAAATCTTTATCTCAACCAGCCGATCAGAATATAGTATCAACCACGCATAAAGCGCAGTCATCACTTGCTCCGCCCAGGGTTAGGTTCAAAACGCGTGGTTGATGTCATTATTCAGTTGGGTGGTTGAGAAAAAGGCTTACCCAAACTTAGTATCAAAGGGAAATAAATCTTTAATAACGTTTCTCTAATACCTGTACGGCTCGGTATTTTTCCGGTAAAAATTGGTTTTTATCAAAAGACAATTATTATTGATTGTCACAATAAACATCTTTAGCAAGTTTTGCAAACAACCAATTACCGTTTGTGTTGTTTGCCATCATATGTGCTGCTAATCATGAGAACTGAGAAGTTTAAGTAGGTGTTGACATTATGTGTATTGTCAATGTAAAATCGGCATAGATGTTTTTGTAACACGTGTATTGTCAAGAATAAGTTGTCTGCTAATTGAGAAGCTTATAGTGGGCCACTGATATAGAAAATATATGCAGGAATCGTTTGATGATGTCGGTGAGTAAAAGTACTTAAAGGAAGGGCCAACAGTAACAGATTTCCCGGCTGGAAAGGTTGCCCGCAGATTTTACAAAATGTGCAAGCGTAGAAAATGAAACAGTAACTTCAAACGTGCTCAGTAAAGTGAATGAATTAATGATTTGTGTCTTGAATAAAGTTTAAAAAACTGTTTTTCATAAAAATACATATTTATTATAAACATGTGTTCGTTTTGGTTAAGGTACAGTCATGTATTAGTAGAGAAAGGTCTGGCTTGGTCAGCTCACATTGGTCTAGAGTGCATTTTATGATCGAGAAAAAATTACATGTACGTAAAGTACCAACATGCATATATTTGACTCTTGAAAATTCCAGCTTGACTCTTGAAAATTCCTGTTTGACTCTTGAGATTTTGACCTCAAGGGTCATTGACTCTTGAGTTTCAAAGTCTAGTGAACGCCCTGACTACTAGTCAAACACCACCTGACCACCAGACAAACCAACACCAACCACTCAACAACACTACTAGTCAAACACCACTAACAGACAAATGTCACTAACAGGCAAGCAACACTAACAGACAAACACCACTAACAGACAAATGTCACTATCTGACAAAACCACTAACAGACAAAAGATCACTAACAGACAAACACCACTAACAGACAAATGCCGCTAACAGACAAATGTCACTAACAGACAAACAGACAAATGCCACTAACAGACAAATTCCACTAACAGACAAATTCCACTAACAGACAAATGCCATAACAGACAAATGCCACTAACAGACAAATGCCGCTACCAGGGTTTTATTATGTTTGTTTATATGTGTTGCAAATTAAGCAATAATATTGACAGTAAATGACACAAACGCAACATATATAGTGTATGTAGCATACGTGTACTTAACTGGGGTGCATTAAACACATTTATGCATAGCTGTCAAAATGACAACATAAATACTGGGTGATCTACACTGATCAGAAAATAATAACATTCATAAAAAGCATGTGGATATTTTTAGTAGCCCCTACACTGCAGCAGTGGAAAAAATGGCAGGGCGGTTCAGAAAGGGGGCTGGGTGGGTCAGAAAAGAGGTAGGGTGCATTTTGAGTCATGATGGGGGTAGGTTTGGGAGGTGGGTATTTGGGGGTTATACACCTAGAACATTTTGCTAATTTACGATGATTGACAGCTTGATCAAAGAGGCAGTACATATGTGTGACAAGTTCTAGTTTATATATATAGTTCTAGTTTATATATATAGTTCTAGTTTATATATATAGTTCTAGTTTATATATATAGTTCTAGTTTATATATATAGTTCTAGTTTATATATATAGGACTGCCTGCCCGAAGGCACTCACTCACATGTTGAGGCTTTTAAAAAATTAAAAAAATTAAAAGCCAAAAGGGCAGTGCTAAAACGGGGCATGGGCAGGGCACCCAGTCATTCCACTCAAGAAAAAATATAATATATGTTTGCATGTGTTCTCCTAACAGCTGCAGGGTTCATTCTAGATGGCGCCTTGGGCGAAATAGACGCCCTAGGGACGTTGACTTCCCCTCCTGAGTAACCACTTCTCCCTTAAGAAAATTGCCTATTTTTACCATTTTCATGCACACTTTTGTCCAGTAAACTACACTGGCCCATTATAAAGCACTCCGTCTATTCAAATGTATTTAATGGTGAAATTGCGTCTTTTAACCTTATTTTGTTGAAATTGAATAACACAATTTAACAATGCAATCACGCGCTTTCTCACTTCTCCCAAAAATTACGACTTAGAATGAGCCCAGAGTTGTCAACAGCAATATCAATTAAATTCTGCTTGTTTTTTTGTACATTTTCGGTGTCTTATAAAAAAATTGTACCTTGTTTACTAATTACATGTGTACATGTAAAATGTCTTTTTTAAAGAACAAAGATTTCTAAGCATGCACCATTAGCTTACTTTTTTGTTAAATGATCGCTTTAATTAAATTAAGGTTAACCCAGCAAGCAGTACATTGGGTTGGAAAAAACCTGTCCAGGAGGCATTTTCACGAGAATTTCACAATGCCATCATATGTTTCAATTAGTTGTCAAGTACTAAATGTAGCACTGCAATTTCCAGCACAAATCCATAGGAATGATGCAATCAATGTACAATGTATTGCTTCTGCAATATAAAAAGACCCTTTTGGCACCAAAAACACAGCGCTTGCAATTAAAAACTAGCTTGAAATAATAATACCGAAGAGCTGGAATCTAAGAAAATAGCATTTTAATATCCGGAATATTTTCTTAATCTTCAACGGTGAAGAACAGACTACGTTTCTATGATTGTCTTGTATTTTTGCACTAAATTATGGGATACGGCCAGCCAGACATACTGATTGTTTTTGTATTTCTGCACTAAATTAGGGGATACGGCCGGCCGGACATACTGATTGTCTTGTATTTCTGCACTAAATTATGGGATACGGCCAGCCAGACATACTGATTGTCTTGTATTTCTGCACTAAATTATGGGATACGCCAGCCAGACATACTGATTGTCTTGTATTTCTGCACTAAATTATGGGATACGGCCAGCCAGACATACTGATTGTCTTGTATTTCTGCACTAAATTATGGGATAAGGCCGGCCAGACATACTGATTGTTTTTGAATTTCTGCACTAAATTATGGGATACGGCCGGCCGGAAATACTGATTGTTTTTGTATTCCTGCACTAAATTATGGGATACGGCCAGCCAGCCGGACAAACTGATTGTCTTGTATTTCTGCACTAAATTATGGGATAAGGCCAGCCACACATACTGATTGTTTTTGTATTTCTGCACTAAATTATGGGATACGGCCGGCCGGACATACTGATTGTCTTGTATTTCTGCACTAAATTATGGGATAAGGCCGGCCAGACATACAGATTGTTTTTGTATTTCTGCACTAAATTATGGGATACGGCCAGCCAGACATACTGATTGTCTTGTATTTCTGCACTAAATTATGGGATAAGGCCGGCCAGCCAGACATACTGATTGTCTTGTATTTCTGCACTAAATTATGGGATAAGGCCGGCCAGCCAGACATACTGATTGTCTTGTATTTCTGCACTAAATTATGGGATACGGCCGGCCAGACATACTGATTGTCTTGTATTTCTGCACTAAATTATGGGATACGGCCGGCCAGACATACTGATTGTCTTGTATTTTTGCATTAAATTATGGGATACGGCCGGCCAGACATACTGATTGTCTTGTATTTTTGCATTAAATTATGGGATACGGTCGCCGGACATACTGATTGTCTTGTATTTCTGCACTAAATTATGGGATAGGCCGGCCAGCCAGACATACTGATTGTCTTGTATTTCTGCACTAAATTATGGGATACGGCCGGCCAGACATACTGATTGTCTTGTATTTTTGCACTAAATTATGGGATACGGCCGGCCAGACATACTGATTGTCTTGTATTTTTGCATTAAATTATGGGATACGGTCGCCGGACATACTGATTGTTTTTGTATTTCTGCACTAAATTATGGGATACGGCCGGCCAGACATACTGATTGTCTTACATTTTTGCACTAAATTATGGGATAAGGCCGGCCAGACATACTGATTGTTTTTGTATTTCTGCACTAAATTATGGGATACGACCGGCCGGCCAGACATACTGATTGTCTTGTATTTCTGCACTAAATTATGGAATAAGGCCGGCCAGACATACTGATTGTTTTTGTATTTCTGCACTAAATTATGGGATACGGCCGGCCAGACATACTGATTATTTTTGTATTTCTGCACTAAATTATGGGACACAGTCGGCCGGACATACTGAATTGGGAGATTATGTATGAACCAGAGTTTTATATGGGGTGGATTGTGTCTAAAACATGGCCAGGTGACGTTCCATGGATGACCAGCGAGGTGAGACAATCCATCAGGAAGCGTAGCAGAGTCCACCAGAAAGCCAAGCGTCTAAATACCGAACTGGCATGGGAAAATTTTAGATGATGCAGGAACATCACCACCGCTCTAATCAGAAAGACGAAAGATACTCACCTACACAACATAATCGACAGGATGAACTCATCTTCCATTCCAGTTAAAGAGTGGTTCAAACTGTCGAAACAACTCTCAAACAACACTAAATATTCTGGCATCCCTACCCTTGTTAACAACGGAGTCAAAGCGACGTCCAATGAGGACAAAGCTGAGCTCCTGAATACCTTCTTCTGTGAGCAATCCTCAATAGACGACCAAAATCAGATCCCACCACCCATCACACCAATGACACCATCCACTCTGTCACATATCAGCACACACCAGGATGTTAGAGACGCGATCTCTCTTATCAACCCATCGAAGGCTAGCGGGCCAGACTTGGTTAGTCCTAGACTCATTAAGGAAGGTGCCAACGAGCTCGCTGTACCACTCTCTGTATACTTCACCAAGCTACTTACGAAATCCACATTTCCTTCTCATTGGAAAGTGGAAACTAGCCAACATATACCCAATATTTAAAAAATCTGATCCATCGAAACCCTCAAACTATCGCCCTATCTCTCTACTTAGCTGCCTGGGTAAACTTATGGAACGCTGCGTACATAAGTACCTCTACAACTATGTCACGGAAAATAGTCTTTTGACACCGAACCAGTCTGGTTTCATCAAGGGTGATTCCACTGTCAACCAAATGACCTTCCTTTACAATGACATATCTCAGGCAATGGATGATGGAAAGGAAGTGCGAGCGATCTTCTGCGACATTTCGAAGGCGTTTGACCGAGTATGGCACCGTGGTCTGCTTAGCAAACTGTCTTCTCTCGGCATCACAGGTTCTCTTCTAAACTGGTTCGCATCTTACTTGTCTTCAAGAAATCAACGTGTTGTTATTGCAAATTCATCCTCGCAATGGTCTTCTATTAATGCTGGAGTTCCACAGGGCTCGATTTTAGGTCCACTACTCTTCCTCATTTACATTAACGACATCGTTGCTGACATTAATGCCAATATACGTCTTTTCGCTGATGACACACGTCTTTACATCATCGTTGACGATCCAGCCAATGCAGCTGCCGTCCTCAACACCGACCTTTCTCGTATCCATTCCTGGTCCAAATTGTGGCTAGTCGTGTGGGACAACTGCAGTAATGATTCGAAAAACGATATTGAGGCCGTACAGAACGAGGCAGCGCGAATTGTGTCTGGAGCTACTAAACTCTGCAACATAAACACTCTTCTGTCGGACCTGTCCTGGGATACCCTAGCCAAAAGACGTTGCAATCACAAGCTCACCCTCTTCTACAAAATGAAGACTGGTTGCTGTCCCCATTACCTCTCCAATCTCATTCCAGACCAAGCTGACCAATTATATAACCTTCGACACGTACCCGCCGTTCAACCTATAACTGCACATACTCAATCCCATGCTTCTACATTTCTTTCATCAACTATTCTAATATGGAACTCGCTGCCAAACGAGACACGGAACGCCGATACAGTAGCAACCTTCAAATACATGTTAAGTAAAAACAGGAAAAGACAATCCCCGTTATACAATGTTGGATCAAGAAGGAATCAGATACTCCACACCCGACTACGACTAGGATGTAGTTCTTTGTGCTACGACCTTCACAGGAAAAATATCATCGATTCTCCCTTTTGCGCATGCGGGTCTATCGAATCAGTCACTCACTTCCTTCTGCATTGCCCAAGGTATAATCATCAACGTCTACAACACCTATCTAACCTTCCATGTGCTGCCACACTCAACAATCTCTTGTTTGGCGATGAGCATCTCACTACACACTGTAACACAACACTTTACCTGAATGTCCAGAGCTATATTGCAGCAACAAAACGTTTCGATACCTAGGTGAACGTGGGGGTTCTCTCCGTTTTGGTCCCGGCCCGTCGTGTGACAATACCAGATTGTTTTTTGATATTTTACGTATTTGGATATAACGTTTCCGTATTGCTACATTAAAATTACAATAACGATGCTGTAAATATATGCGGACGTTTAGTAAAATCAAGTCCAAATATTTGCCACTGCTGTTAAATATTCAATAGTTTCTCTACAATTTATATAATATATACTGAACACATAAACTCGCCATTACTATTCGCCAAGCATTTTGTACCATTTAAGCGTACTCCAACATGGGAAGGGATTCATATAAGCTTTAAGCTTGTTTCTCGACCCATATCGGTTCCAATGTATAAAAATTGTGTTTATATATGTATATATGTATTTGATCCGAATAAAATATGTTTAAACTAAAACATGGGGGTATTGAGTGTACATGTATGTCCTACTCTCGTAAATAAAATATAAATTAATAGTCCATTTTACAATGCATTCAAAATTGATGATTTTGCATCAGTTACATGCTGCATGTACTTACTGGGTACCACAGCACCTGAAACTATTCCTGGGAACCAGATGAATCGAATGTAGAATATTTTTACGTTTAATTTGGGTCCGCCTCCGTGGTCGAGTGATTAATGTCACTGACTTGTACATTTGTATACCACTGTAACCTATCATCACTGATGGTCACGTGTTCAAGCTTGCTCAGGCCATGTTTGTTTATGTGAAAAAGTTGGCAATTTCTTATGGAGGTTGGGGCACTTAGTACTGGTTAACCGCTGGAGCCTGCACAGGGGTGTTGTTTGGTGAAACTGCCCGACGGCGATATAGCCCAAAATGGTGCTGATGCAGACGTAAAACCTGAACTAACAAACAAACAACATTTTAGATATTTGGAGGATAGTGCAAAGATACAGACAGAGACCCAATCCAATGTCTCCTCTGGTTCTTTTATGTGCAGGGTGTAAAGCACCGACACAAGACCTCGGTTTAGAGTCCCATCTGAAAGACTATTAAATTTATTATTTATAGGGTCAGACTGGGGATCGAATCTGTGATCGCTGGAATTTTTTTTACCCTAATTTACTATATTTTATATAGATCATTATCAATTGTGTTATACATAGAAACATACTGGTTGTTTGTTATGCCACCTTAGCACACTTTCACATATACCAGGGTTCATTCTAGGTCAGAATTTTTGGGAGAAGTGAGAAAGCGTGTGATCGCTTCCTTAAATGGTGTTCTTTAATATACTTCTGCAAAATAGGGTTAAAATGCACAGTACAACCATTAAATACAACATTTGAATAGAAGGAGTGCTTTAAAATGGGTCTTTTTAAAAAATTTATTAGGGAGAAGTGGGGCCCCCATAGGACGAAGTCAGGGACCCTAGGGCGACAATTACGCCCACATCGCCCTCTAGAATGATCCCTGATATACATATTGGTTGTTTGTTAATGCCACCTTAGCACACTTTCACATATACATGTTGGTTGTTTGTTAATGCCACCTCAGCACACACATATACATATTGGTTGTTTGTTAATGCCACCTCAGCACACTTTCACATATACATATTGGTTGTTTGTTAATGCCACCTTAGCACACTTTCGCATATCATGTTGGTTGTTTGTTAATGCCACCTCAGCACACTGTCACATATACATGTTGGTTGTTTGTTAATGCCACACCTCAGCACACACATATACATGTTGGTTGTTTGTTAATGCCACCTCAGCACACACATATACATATTGGTTGTTTGTTAATGCCACCTCAGCACACTTTCACATATACATATTGGTTGTTTGGTAATGCCACCTCAGCACACACATATACATATTGGTTGTTTGTTAATGCCACCTCAGCACACTTTCACATATACATGTTGGTTGTTTGTTAATGCCACCTCAGCACACTTTCACATATACATATTGGTTGTTTGTTAATGCCACCTCAGCACACTGTCACATATACATGTTGGTTGTTTGTTAATGCCACCTCAGCACACACATATACATATTGGTTGTTTGTTAATGCCACCTCAGCACACTTTCACATATACATATTGGTTGTTTGTTAATGCCACCTCAGCACACTTTCACATATACATATTGGTTGTTTGTTAATGCCACCTCAGCACACTTTCACATATACATTGGTTGTTTGTTAATGCCACCTCAGCACACTTTCACATATACATGTTGGTTGTTTGTTAATGCCACCTCAGCACACTTTCACATATACATATTGGTTGTTTGTTAATGCCACCTCAGCACACTGTCACATATACATGTTGGTTGTTTTTTAATGCCACCTCAGCACACTGTCACATATACATGTTGGTTGTTTGTTAATGCCACCTCAGCACACACATATACATGTTGGTTGTTTGTTAATGCCACCTCAGCACACACATATACATATTGGTTGTTTGTTAATGCCACCTCAGCACACACATATACATATTGGTTGTTTGTTAATGCCACCTCAGCACACACATACATGTTGGTTGTTTGTTAATGCCACCTCAGCATACTTTCACATATACATATTGGTTGTTTGTTAATGCCACCTTAGCACACTTTCACATATACATATTGGTTGTTTGTTAATGCCACCTCAGCACACACATATACATATTGGTTGTTTGTTAATGCCACCTCAGCACACTTTCACATATACATGTTGGTTGTTTGTTAATGCCACCTCAGCACACTTTCACATATACATATTGGTTGTTTGTTAATGCCACCTCAGCACACTTTCACATATACATATTGGTTGTTTGTTAATGCCACCTCAGCACACTTTCATATATACGTATTGGTTGTTTGTTAATGCCACCTCAGCATACTTTCACATATACATACCGTCTCCGTGGCCCAGTGGTTAAGGCATCCGCCTACGGAGCGGGAGGTCGAAGCTTTGAATCTTGTCAGGGGTTCGATCTGATATGGCCGGTTGGTGAGCCGCCAGCTAGTTAAATAATGGTTACCGATTGCCTACCAGCCTGGCGCCTGGCATACAAGCATAGGATTCGGGAAGTACTGATGTTCATAAAAAGAGGTGTCTCATAAGTCAGAAATGACTGGCCCTTTAAATAGGGGTGACACTATAATAAACAAACACTTTTATACATATTGGTTGTTTGTTAATGCCACCTCAGCACACACATATACATGTTGGTTGTTTGTTAATGCCACCTCAGCACACTTTCACATATACATATTGGCTGATTGTTAATGCCACCTCAGCACACTTTCACATATACATATTGGTTGTTTGTTAATGTCACCTCAGCACACTTTCACATATACATATTGGTTGTTTGTTAATTCCACCTTAGCATGCTTTCACATATACATATTGGTTGTTTGTTAATGCCACCTTAGCATACTTTCACATATACATATTGGTTGTTTGTTAATGCTACCTTAGCATACTTTCACATATACATATTGGTTGTTTGTTAATGCCACCTCAGCATACTTTCACATATACATGTTGGTTGTTTGTTAATGCCACCTTAGCACACTTTCACATATACATATTGGTTGTTTGTTAATGCCACCTCAGCACACTTTCACATATACATATTGGTTGTTTGTTAATGCCACCTTAGCACACTTTCACATATACATATTTGTTGTTTGTTAATGCCACCTCAGCACACTTTCACATATACATATTGGTTGTTTGTTAATGCCACCTCAGCACACTTTCACATATACATATTGGTTGTTTGTTAATGCCACCTTAGCACACTTTCACATATACATATTGGTTGTTTGTTAATGCCACCTCAGCATACTTTCACATATACATATTGGTTGTTTGTTAATGCCACCTCAGCACACTTTCACATATACATATTGGTTGTTTGTTAATGCCACCTCAGCACACTTTCACATATACATATTGGTTGTTTGTTAATGCCACCTCAGCACACTTTCACATATACATATTGGTTGTTTGTTAATGCCACCTCAGCATACTTTCACATATTATTGGTTGTTTGTTCTGCCACCTCAGCACACTTTCACATATACATATTGGTTGTTTGTTAATGCCACCTCAGCATACTTTCACATATACATATTGGTTGTTTGTTAATGCCACCTCAGCACACTTTCACATATACATATTGGTTGTTTGTTAATGCCACCTTAGCACACTTTCACATATACATGTTGGTTGTTTGTTAATGCCACCTCAGCAAACAAATATACATGTTGGTTGTTTGTTAATGCCACCTCAGCATACTTTCACATATACATATTGGTTGTTTGTTAATGCCACCTCAGCACACTGTCACATATACATGTTGGTTGTTTTTTAATGCCACCTCAGCACACTGTCACATATACATATTGGTTGTTTGTTAATGCCACCTCAGCACACTTTCACATATACATATTGGTTGTTTGTTAATGCCACCTCAGCACACTTTCACATATACATGTTGGTTGTTTGTTAATGCCACCTCAGCACACTTTCACATATACATATTGGTTGTTTGTTAATGCCACATCAGCACACACATATACATATTGGTTGTTTGTTAATGCCACCTCAGCACACTTTCACATATACATATTGGTTGTTTGTTAATGCCACCTCAGCACACACATATACATATTGGTTGTTTGTTAATGCCACCTCAGCACACACATATACATGTTGGTTGTTTGTTAATGCCACCTCAGCACACTTTCACATATAAATGTTGGTTGTTTGTTAATGCCACCTCAGTACACTTTCACATATACATATTGGTTGTTTGTTAATGCCACCTCAGCACACTTTCACATATACATATTGGTTGTTTGTTAATGCCACCTCAGCACACTTTCACATATACATATTGGTTGTTTGTTAATGCCACCTCAGCATACTTTCACATATACATATTGGTTGTTTGTTCTGCCACCTCAGCACACTTTCACATATACATATTGGTTGTTTGTTAATGCCACCTCAGCATACTTTCACATATACATATTGGTTGTTTGTTAATGCCACCTCAGCACACTTTCACATATACATATTGGTTGTTTGTTAATGCCACCTCAGCACACTTTCACATATACATGTTGGTTGTTTGTTAATGCCACCTCAGCAAACAAATATACATGTTGGTTGTTTGTTAATGCCACCTCAGCATACTTTCACATATACATATTGGTTGTTTGTTAATGCCACCTCAGCACACTGTCACATATACATGTTGGTTGTTTTTTAATGCCACCTCAGCACACTGTCACATATACATATTGGTTGTTTGTTAATGCCACCTCAGCACACTTTCACATATACATATTGGTTGTTTGTTAATGCCACCTCAGCACACTTTCACATATACATGTTGGTTGTTTGTTAATGCCACCTCAGCACACTTTCACATATACATATTGGTTGTTTGTTAATGCCACATCAGCACACACATATACATATTGGTTGTTTGTTAATGCCACCTCAGCACACTTTCACATATACATATTGGTTGTTTGTTAATGCCACCTCAGCACACACATATACATATTGGTTGTTTGTTAATGCCACCTCAGCACACCACATATACATGTTGGTTGTTTGTTAATGCCACCTCAGCACACTTTCACATATACATGTTGGTTGTTTGTTAATGCCACCTCAGTACACTTTCACATATACATATTGGTTGTTTGTTAATGCCACCTCAGCATACTTTCACATATACATATTGGTTGTTTGTTAATGCCACCTCAGCATACTTTCACATATACATATTGGTTGTTTGTTAATGCCACCTCAGCACACACATATACATGTTGGTTGTTTGTTAATGCCACCTCAGCACACTTTCACATATACATATTGGTTGTTTGTTAATGCCACCTCAGCACACACATATACATATTGGTTGTTTGTTAATGCCACCTCAGCACACACATATACATGTTGGTTGTTTGTTAATGCCACCTCAGCACACACATATACATATTGGTTGTTTGTTAATGCCACCTCAGCACACACATATACATATTGGTTGTTTGTTAATGCCACCTCAGCACACACATATACATGTTGGTTGTTTGTTAATGCCACCTCAGCACACACATATACATGTTGGTTGTTTGTTAATGCCACCTCAGCACACACATATACATGTTGTTGTTTGTTAATGCCACCTCAGTGCACTTTCACATATACATATTGGTTGTTTGTTAATGCCACCTCAGCACACTTTCACATATACATATTGGTTGTTTGTTAATGCCACCTCAGCATACTTTCACATATACATATTGGTTGTTTGTTAATGCCACCTCAGCACACTTTCACATATACATATTGGTTGTTTGTTAATGCCACCTCAGCACACACATATACATGTTGGTTGTTTGTTAATGCCACCTCAGCACACGTTCACATATACATATTGGTTGTTTGTTAATGCCACCTCAGCACACTTTCACATATACATGTTGGTTGTTTGTTAATGCCACCTCAGCACACTTTCACATATACATATTGGTTGTTTGTTAATGCCACCTCAGCACACTGTCACATATACATGTTGGTTGTTTTTTAATGCCACCTCAGCACACTGTCACATATACATGTTGGTTGTTTGTTAATGCCACCTCAGCACACACATATACATGTTGGTTGTTTGTTAATGCCACCTCAGCACACTTCACATATACATATTGGTTGTTTGTTAATGCCACCTCAGCACACACATATACATGTTGGTTGTTTGTTAATGCCACCTCAGCACACTTTCACATATACATATTGGTTGTTTGTTAATGCCACCTCAGCACACTTTCACATATACATATTGGTTGTTTTTTAATGCCACCTCAGCACACTGTCACATATACATGTTGGTTGTTTGTTAATGCCACCTCAGCACACACATATACATATTGGTTGTTTGTTAATGCCACCTCAGCACACACATATACATATTGGTTGTTTGTTAATGCCACCTCAGCACACTTCACATATACATGTTGGTTGTTTGTTAATGCCACCTCAGCACACTTTCACATATACATGTTGGTTGTTTGTTAATGCCACCTCAGCACACTTTCACATATACATGTTGGTTGTTTGTTAATGCCACCTCAGCACACTTCACATATACATATTGGTTGTTTGTTAATGCCACCTCAGCACACACATATACATGTTGGTTGTTTGTTAATGCCACCTCAGCACACACATATACATATTGGTTGTTTGTTAATGCCACCTCAGCACACTTTCACATATACATGTTGGTTGTTTGTTAATGCCACCTCAGCACACTTTCACATATACATATTGGTTGTTTGTTAATGCCACCTCAGCACACTTTCACATATACATATTGGTTGTTTGTTAATGCCACCTCAGCACACTTTCACATATACATATTGGTTGTTTGTTAATGCCACCTCAGCACACACATATACATGTTGGTTGTTTGTTAATGCCACCTCAGCACACACATATACATATTGGTTGTTTGTTAATGCCACCTCAGCACACTTTCACATATACATGTTGGTTGTTTGTTAATGCCACCTCAGCACACTTTCACATATACATGTTGGTTGTTTGTTAATGCCACCTCAGCACACTTTCACATATACATGTTGGTTGTTTGTTAATGCCACCTCAGCACACTTTCACATATACATGTTGGTTGTTTGTTAATGCCACCTCAGCACAATTTCACATATACATATTGGTTGTTTGTTAATGCCACCTCAGCATACTTTCACATATACATATTGGTTGTTTGTTAATGCCACCTCAGCACACACATATACATGTTGGTTGTTTGTTAATGCCACCTCAGCACACGTTCACATATACATATTGGTTGTTTGTTAATGCCACCTTAGCACACTTTCACATATACATGTTGGTTGTTTGTTAATGCCACCTCAGCACAATTTCACATATACATATTGGTTGTTTGTTAATGCCACCTCAGCACACTGTCACATATACATGTTGGTTGTTTTTTAATGCCACCTCAGCACACTGTCACATATACATGTTGGTTGTTTGTTAATGCCACCTCAGCACACACATATACATGTTGGTTGTTTGTTAATGCCACCTCAGCACACACATATACATATTGGTTGTTTGTTAATGCCACCTCAGCACACTTTCACATATACATGTTGGTTGTTTGTTAATGCCACCTCAGCACACTTTCACATATACATATTGGTTGTTTGTTAATGCCACCTCAGCACACTGTCACATATACATGTTGGTTGTTTTTTAATGCCACCTCAGCACACTGTCACATATACATGTTGGTTGTTTGTTAATGCCACCTCAGCACACACATATACATATTGGTTGTTTGTTAATGCCACCTCAGCACACACATATACATATTGGTTGTTTGTTAATGCCACCTCAGCACACACATATACATGTTGGTTGTTTGTTAATGCCACCTCAGCACACTTTCACATATACATGTTGGTTGTTTGTTAATGCCACCTCAGCACACTTTCACATATACATGTTGGTTGTTTGTTAATGCCACCTCAGCACACACATATACATATTGGTTGTTTGTTAATGCCACCTCAGCACACACATATACATGTTGTTTGATTGTTAATGCCACCTCAGCACACACATATACATGTTGGTTGTTTGTTAATGCCACCTCAGCACACTCTCACATATACATGTTGGTTGTTTGTTAATGCCACCTCAGCACACTTTCACATATACATATTGGTTGTTTGTTAATGCCACCTCAGCACACTTTCACATATACATATTGGTTGTTTGTTAATGCCACCTCAGCACACTTTCACATATACATATTGGTTGTTTGTTAATGCCACCTCAGCACACTCACATATACATGTTGGTTGTTTGTTAATGCCACCTCAGCACACACATATACATGTTGGTTGTTTGTTAATGCCACCTCAGCACACTTTCACATATACATGTTGGTTGTTTGTTAATGCCACCTCAGCACACTTTCACATATACATGTTGGTTGTTTGTTAATGCCACCTCAGCACACTTTCACATATACATGTTGGTTGTTTGTTAATGCCACCTCAGCACACTTTCACATATACATGTTGGTTGTTTGTTAATGCCACCTCAGCACACACATATACATATTGGTTGTTTGTTAATGCCACCTCAGCACACTTTCACATATACATGTTGGTTGTTTGTTAATGCCACCTCAGCACACTTTCACATATACATATTGGTTGTTTGTTAATGCCACCTCAGCACACTTTCACATATACATATTGGTTGTTTGTTAATGCCACCTCAGCACACACATATACATGTTGGTTGTTTGTTAATGCCACCTCAGCATACATTCACATATACATGTTGGTTGTTTGATAATGCCACCTCAGCACACTTTCACATATACATGTTGGTTGTTTGTTAATGCCACCTCAGCATACTTTCACATATACATGTTGGTTGTTTGTTAATGCCACCTCAGCACACTTTCACATATACATATTGGCTGTTTGTTAATGCCACCTCAGCACACTTTCACATATACATATTGGCTGTTTGTTAATGCCACCTCAGCACACTTTCACATATACATATTGGTTGTTTGTTAATGCCACCTCAGCATACTTTCACATATGCATACCGTCTCCGTGGCCCAGTGGTTAAGGCATCCGCCTACGGAGCGGGAGGTCGAAGGATTGAATCTCGTCAGGGGTTCCTTCTGATATGGCCGGTTGGTGAGCCGCCAGCTAGATAAATAATGGTTACCGATTGCCTACCAGCCTGGCGCCTGGCATACAAGCATAGGATTCGGGAAGTACCGATGTTCATAAAAAGAGGTGTCTCATAAGTCAGAAATGACTGGCCCTTTAAATAGGGGTGACACTATAATAAACAAACACTTTTATACATATTGGTTGTTTGTTAATGCCACCTCAGCACACACATATACATGTTGGTTGTTTGTTAATGCCACCTCAGCACACTTTCACATATACATATTGGCTGTTTGTTAATGCCACCTCAGCACACTTTCACATATACATATTGGCTGTTTGTTAATGCCACCTCAGCACACTTTCACATATACATATTGGCTGTTTGTTAATGCCACCTCAGCACACTTTCACATATACCTATTGGTTGTTTGTTAACGCCACCTTAGCATACTTTAACATATACATATTGGTTGTTTGTTAATGCCACCTCAGCACACTTTCACATATACATATTGGTTGTTTGTTAATGCCACCTCAGCATACTTTCACATATATGTTGGTTGTTTGTTAATGCCACCTTAGCACACTTTCACATATACATATTGGTTGTTTGTTAATGCCACCTCAGCACACTTTCACATATACATATTGGTTGTTTGTTAATGCCACCTTAGCACACTTTCACATATACATATTGGTTGTTTGTTAATGCCACCTCAGCATACTTTCACATATACATATTGGTTGTTTGTTAATGCCACCTCAGCACACTTTCACATATACATATTGGTTGTTTGTTAATGCCACCTCAGCACACTTTCACATATACATATTGGTTGTTTGTTAATGCCACCTCAGCACACACATATACATGTTGGTTGTTTGTTAATGCCACCTCAGCACACTTTCACATATACATGTTGGTTGTTTGTTAATGCCACCTCAGCACACTTTCACATATACATGTTGGTTGTTTGTTAATGCCACCTCAGCACACACATATACATGTTGGTTGTTTGTTAATGCCACCTCAGCACACACATATACATAGTGGTTGTTTGTTAATGCCACCTCAGCACACACATATACATAGTGGTTGTTTGTTAATGCCACCTCAGCACACACATATACATATTGGTTGTTTGTTAATGCCACCTCAGCACACTATCACATATACATATTGGTTGTTTGTTAATGCCACCTCAGCATACTTTCACATATACATATTGGTTGTTTGTTAATGCCACCTCAGCATACTTTCACATATACATATTGGTTGTTTGTTAATGCCACCTCAGCACACACATATACATGTTGGTTGTTTGTTAATGCCACCTCAGCACATTTCACATATACATGTTGGTTGTTTGTTAATGCCACCTCAGCACACACATATACATGTTGGTTGTTTGTTAATGCCACCTCAGCACACTTTCACATATACATGTTGGTTGTTTGTTAATGCCACCTCAGCACACTTTCACATATACATATTGGTTGTTTGTTAATGCCACCTCAGCACACTTTCACATATACATATTGGTTGTTTGTTAATGCCACCTCAGCACACACATATACATGTTGGTTGTTTGTTAATGCCACCTCAGCACACTTTCACATATACATATTGGTTGTTTGTTAATGCCACCTCAGCACACTTTCACATATACATATTGGTTGTTTGTTAATGCCACCTCAGCACACACATATACATGTTGTTGTTTGTTAATGCCACCTCAGCACACTTTCACATATACATATTGGTTGTTTGTTAATGCCACCTCAGCACACACATATACATATTGGTTGTTTGTTAATGCCACCTCAGCACACACATATACATGTTGGTTGTTTGTTAATGCCACCTCAGCACACTTTCACATATACATATTGGTTGTTTGTTAATGCCACCTCAGCATACTTTCACATATACATATTGGTTGTTTGTTAATGCCACCTCAGTACACTTTCACATATACAAATTGGTTGTTTGTTAATGCCACCTCAGCACACTTTCA
The DNA here is from genome assembly GCA_014843695.1 of Archivesica marissinica. NCBI lineage: Eukaryota > Metazoa > Mollusca > Bivalvia > Venerida > Vesicomyidae > Archivesica > Archivesica marissinica. The sequence continues at coordinate 33,527,343 of CM026404.1, read as the reverse complement.
CATATACATATTGGTTGTTTGTTAATGCCACCTCAGCACACTTTCACATATACATATTGGTTGTTTGTTAATGCCACCTCAGCATACTTTCACATATGCATACCGTCTCCGTGGCCCAGTGGTTAAGGCATCCGCCTACGGAACGGGAGGTCGAAGGTTTGAATCTCGTCAGGGGTTCGTTCTGATATGGCCGGTTTTTGAGCCGCCAGCTAGTTAAATAATGGTTACCGATTGCCTACTAGCCTGGCGCCTGGCATACAAGCATAGGATTCGGGAAGTACTGATGTTCATAAAAAAAGGTGTCTCATAAGTCAGAAATGACTGGCCCTTTAAATAGGGGTGACACTATAATAAACAAACACTTTTATACATATTGGTTGTTTGTTAATGCCACCTCAGCACACACATATACATATTGGCTGTTTGTTAATGCCACCTCAGCACACTTTCACATATACATATTGGCTGTTTGTTAATGCCACCTCAGCATACTTTCACATATACATATTGGTTGTTTTTTAATGCCACCTCAGCACATTTCACATATACATATTGGTTGTTTGTTAATGCCACCTCAGCATACTTTCACATATACATATTGGTTGTTTTTTAATGCCACCTCAGCACACTGTCACATATACATATTGGTTGTTTGTTAATGCCACCTCAGCACACACATATACATATTGGCTGTTTGTTAATGCCACCTCAGCACACTTTCACATATACATATTGGCTGTTTGTTAATGCCACCTCAGCATACTTTCACATATACATATTGGTTGTTTGTTAATGCCACCTCAGCACACTTTCACATATACATGTTGGTTGTTTGTTAATGCCACCTCAGCACACTTTCACATATACATATTGGTTGTTTGTTAATGCCACCTCAGCATACTTTCACATATACATATTGGTTGTTTGTTAATGCCACCTCAGCACACTTTCACATATACATATTGGTTGTTTGTTAATGCCACCTCAGCACACTTTCACATATACATATTGGTTGTTTGTTAATGCCACCTCAGCACACTTTCACATATACATATTGGTTGTTTGTTAATGCCACCTCAGCACACACATATACATAGTGGTTGTTTGTTAATGCCACCTCAGCACACACATATACATATTGGTTGTTTGTTAATGCCACCTCAGCACACACATATACATGTTGGTTGTTTGTTAATGCCACCTCAGCACACTTTCACATATACATATTGGTTGTTTGTTAATGCCACCTCAGCACACTATCACATATACATATTGGTTGTTTGTTAATGCCACCTCAGCATACTTTCACATATACATATTGGTTGTTTGTTAATGCCACCTCAGCATACTTTCACATATACATATTGGTTGTTTGTTAATGCCACCTCAGCACACACATATACATGTTGGTTGTTTGTTAATGCCACCTCAGCACATTTTCACATATACATGTTGGTTGTTTGTTAATGCCACCTCAGCACACACATATACATGTTGGTTGTTTGTTAATGCCACCTCAGCACACTTTCACATATACATGTTGGTTGTTTGTTAATGCCACCTCAGCACACACATATACATATTGGTTGTTTGTTAATGCCACCTCAGCACACTTTCACATATACATATTGGTTGTTTGTTAATGCCACCTCAGCACACTTTCACATATACATATTGGTTGTTTGTTAATGCCACCTCAGCACACACATATACATGTTGGTTGTTTGTTAATGCCACCTCAGCACACTTTCACATATACATATTGGTTGTTTGTTAATGCCACCTCAGCACACCACATATACATATTGGTTGTTTGTTAATGCCACCTCAGCACACCACATATACATGTTGTTGTTTGTTAATGCCACCTCAGCACACACATATACATGTTGGTTGTTTGTTAATGCCACCTCAGCACACTGTCACATATACATGTTGGTTGTTTTTTAATGCCACCTCAGCACACTGTCACATATACATGTTGGTTGTTTGTTAATGCCACCTCAGCACACACATATACATGTTGGTTGTTTGTTAATGCCACCTCAGCACACTTTCACATATACATATTGGTTGTTTGTTAATGCCACCTCAGCACACACATATACATGTTGGTTGTTTGTTAATGCCACCTCAGCACACTGTCACATATACATGTTGGTTGTTTTTTAATGCCACCTCAGCACACTGTCACATATACATGTTGGTTGTTTGTTAATGCCACCTCAGCACACACATATACATGTTGGTTGTTTGTTAATGCCACCTCAGCACACTTTCACATATGCATATTGGTTGTTTGTTAATGCCACCTCAGCACACACATATACATATTGGTTGTTTTTTAATGCCACCTCAGCACACTTTCACATATACATATTGGTTGTTTGTTAATGCCACCTCAGCATACTTTCACATATACATATTGGTTGTTTTTTAATGCCACCTCAGCACACTGTCACATATACATGTTGGTTGTTTGTTAATGCCACATCAGCACACACATATACATATTGGCTGTTTGTTAATGCCACCTCAGCACACTTTCACATATACATATTGGCTGTTTGTTAATGCCACCTCAGCATACTTTCACATATACATATTGGTTGTTTTTTAATGCCACCTCAGCACACTTTCACATATACATATTGGTTGTTTGTTAATGCCACCTCAGCATACTTTCACATATACATATTGGTTGTTTTTTAATGCCACCTCAGCACACTGTCACATATACATGTTGGTTGTTTGTTAATGCCACCTCAGCACACACATATACATGTTGGTTGTTTGTTAATGCCACCTCAGCACACACATATACATATTGGTTGTTTGTTAATGCCACCTCAGCACACTTTCACATATACATGTTGGTTGTTTGTTAATGCCACATCAGTACACTTTCACATATACATATTGGTTGTTTGTTAATGCCACCTCAGCACACACATATACATGTTGGTTGTTTGTTAATGCCACCTCAGCACACACATATACATATTGGTTGTTTGTTAATGCCACCTCAGCACACTTTCACATATACATGTTGGTTGTTTGTTAATGCCACCTCAGCACACTTTCACATATACATATTGGTTGTTTGTTAATGCCACCTCAGCACACTTTCACATATACATATTGGTTTTTTTAATGCCACCTAGCACACACATATACATATTGTTGTTTGTTAATGCCACCTCAGCACACTTTCACATATACATATTGGTTGTTTGTTAATGCCACCTCAGCACACTTTCACATATACATATTGGTTGTTTGTTAATGCCACCTCAGCACACTTTCACATATACATATTGGTTGTTTGTTAATGCCACCTCAGCATACTTTCACATATACATATTGGTTGTTTGTTAATGCCACCTCAGCACACTTTCACATATACATATTGGTTGTTTGTTAATGCCACCTCAGCACACTTTCACATATACATATTGGTTGTTTGTTAATGCCACCTCAGCACACACATATACATGTTGGTTGTTTGTTAATGCCACCTCAGCACATTTTCACATATACATGTTGGTTGTTTGTTAATGCCACCTCAGCACACTTTCACATATACATGTTGGTTGTTTGTTAATGCCACCTCAGCACACACATATACATGTTGGTTGTTTGTTAATGCCACCTCAGCACACACATATACATAGTGGTTGTTTGTTAATGCCACCTCAGCACACACATATACATAGTGGTTGTTTGTTAATGCCACCTCAGCACACACATATACATATTGGTTGTTTGTTAATGCCACCTCAGCACACACATATACATGTTGGTTGTTTGTTAATGCCACCTCAGCACACTTTCACATATACATATTGGTTGTTTGTTAATGCCACCTCAGCACACTATCACATATACATATTGTTGTTTGTTAATGCCACCTCAGCACACTTTCACATACATTTGGTTGTTTGTTAATGCCACCTCAGCACACTTTCACATATACATGTTGGTTGTTTGTTAATGCCACCTCAGCACACTTTCACATATACATGTTGGTTGTTTGTTAATGCCACCTCAGCACACTTTCACATATACATGTTGGTTGTTTGTTAATGCCACCTCAGCACACACATATACATGTTGGTTGTTTGTTAATGCCACCTCAGCACACTTTCACATATACATGTTGGTTGTTTGTTAATGCCACCTCAGCACACTTTCACATATACATATTGGTTGTTTGTTAATGCCACCTCAGCACACTTTCACATATACATATTGGTTGTTTGTTAATGCCACCTCAGCACACTTTCACATATACATATTGGTTTTTGTTAATGCCACCTCAGCACACACATATACAGTTGGTTTGTTTGTTAATGCCACCTCAGCACACTTTCACATATACATATTGGTGTTTGTTAATGCCAACTCAGCACACACATATACATATTGGTTGTTTGTTAATGCCACCTCAGCACACACATATACATGTTGGTTGTTTGTTAATGCCACCTCAGCACACTTTCACATATACATATTGGCTGTTTGTTAATGCCACCTCAGCATACTTTCACATATACATATTGGTGTTTGTTAATGCCACCTCAGTACACTTTCACTATACAAATTGGTTGTTTGTTAATGCCACCTCAGCACACTTTCACATATACATATTGGTTGTTTGTTAATGCCACCTCAGCACACTTTCACATATACATATTGGTTGTTTGTTAATGCCACCTCAGCATACTTTCACATATGCATACCGTCTCCGTGGCCCAGTGGTTAAGGCATCCGCCTACGGAACGGGAGGTCGAAGGTTCGAATCTCGTCAGGGGTTCGTTCTGATATGGCCGGTTTTTGAGCCGCCAGCTAGTTAAATAATGGTTACCGATTGCCTACCAGCCTGGCGCCTGGCATACAAGCATAGGATTCGGGAAGTACTGATGTTCATAAAAAAAGGTGTCTCATAAGTCAGAAATGACTGGCCCTTTAAATAGGGGTGACACTATAATAAACAAACACTTTTATACATATTGGTTGTTTGTTAATGCCACCTCAGCACACACATATACATATTGGCTGTTTGTTAATGCCACCTCAGCACACTTTCACATATACATATTGGCTGTTTGTTAATGCCACCTCAGCATACTTTCACATATACATATTGGTTGTTTTTTAATGCCACCTCAGCACATTTCACATATACATATTGGTTGTTTGTTAATGCCACCTCAGCATACTTTCACATATACATATTGGTTGTTTTTTAATGCCACCTCAGCACACTGTCACATATACATATTGGTTGTTTGTTAATGCCACCTCAGCACACTTTCACATATACATATTGGCTGTTTGTTAATGCCACCTCAGCATACTTCACATATACATATTGGTTGTTTGTTAATGCCACCTCAGCACACTGTCACATATACATGTTGGTTGTTTGTTAATGCCACCTCAGCACACTTTCACATATACATATTGGTTGTTTGTTAATGCCACATCAGCACACACATATACATATTGGTTGTTTGTTAATGCCACCTCAGCACACTGTCACATATACATATTGGTTGTTTGTTAATGCCACCTCAGCACACTTTCACATATACATATTGGTTGTTTGTTAATGCCACCTCAGCACACTGTCACATATACATATTGGTTGTTTGTTAATGCCACCTCAGCATACTTTCACATATACATATTGGTTGTTTGTTAATGCCACCTCAGCACACTGTCACATATACATATTGGTTGTTTGTTAATGCCACCTCAGCACAACATATACATTTGGTTGTTTGTTAATGCCACCTCAGCACACACATATACATGTTGGTTGTTTGTTAATGCCACCTCAGCACACTTTCACATATACATGTTGGTTGTTTGTTAATGCCACCTCAGCACACTGTCACATATACATATTGGTTGTTTGTTAATGCCACCTCAGCACACTGTCACATATACATGTTGGTTGTTTGTTAATGCCACCTCAGCACACTGTCACATATACATGTTGGTTGTTTGTTAATGCCACCTCAGCACACTGTCACATATACATATTGGTTGTTTGTTAATGCCACCTCAGCACACACATATACATATTGGTTGTTTGTTAATGCCACCTCAGCACACTTTCACATATACATATTGGTTGTTTGTTAATGCCACCTCAGCACACACATATACAATTGGTTGTTTGTTAATGCCACCTCAGCACACTGTCACATATACATATTGGTTGTTTGTTAACGCCACCCAACACACTTTCACATATACATACTGGTTGTTTGTTAATGCCACCTCAGCACACTGTCACATATACATGTTGGTTGTTTGTTAATGCCACCTCAGCACACTGTCACATATACATGTTGGTTGTTTGTTAATGCCACCACAGCACACTGTCACATATACATGTTGGTTGTTTGTTAATGCCACCACAGCACACTGTCACATATACATGTTGGTTGTTTATTAATGCCACCACAGCACACTGTCACATATACATGTTGATTGTTTGTTAATGCCACCACAGCACACTTTCACATATACATGTTGGTTGTTTGTTAATGCCACCTCAGCACACACATATACATGTTGGTTGTTTGTTAATGCCACCTCAGCACACACATATACATGCTGGTTGTTTGTTAATGCTACCACAGTACACTGTCACATATACATGTTGGTTGTTTGTTAATGCCACCTCAGCACACACATATACATGCTGGTTGTTTGTTAATGCTACCACAGTACACTGTCACATATACATGTTGGTTGTTTGTTAATGCCACCACAGCACACTTTCACATATACATGTTGGTTGTCTGTTAATGCCACCTCAGCACACACATATACATGTTGGTTGTTTGTTAATGCCACCTCAGCACACACATATACATGCTGGTTGTTTGTTAATGCTACCACAGCACACTGTCACATATACATGTTGGTTGTTTGTTAATGCCACCTCAGCACACACATATACATGTTGGTTGTTTGTTAATGCTACCACAGCACACTGTCACATATACATGTTGGTTGTCTGTTAATGCCACCTCAGCACACACATATACATGTTGGTTGTTTGTTAATGCTACCACAGCACACTGTCACATATACATGTTGGTTGTTTGTTAATGCTACCACAGCACACTGTCACATATACATGTTGGTTGTTTGTTAAT
>CM026404.1:33452702-33519165 GCA_014843695.1 Archivesica marissinica | reverse complement strand
ATTGGTTGTTTGTTAATGCCACCTCAGCACACTTTCACATATACATGTTGGTTGTTTGTTAATGCCACATCAGTACACTTTCACATATACATATTGGTTGTTTGTTAATGCCACCTCAGCACACACATATACATGTTGGTTGTTTGTTAATGCCACCTCAGCACACACATATACATATTGGTTGTTTGTTATGCCACCTCAGCACACTTTCACATATACATGTTGGTTGTTTGTTAATGCCACCTCAGCACACTTTCACATATACATATTGGTTGTTTGTTAATGCCACCTCAGCATACTTTCACATATACATTTGGTTGTTTGTTAATGCCACCTTAGCACACTTTCACATATACATATTTGTTGTTTGTTAATGCCACCTCAGCACACTTTCACATATACATATTGGTTGTTTGTTAATGCCACCTCAGCACACTTTCACATATACATATTGGTTGTTTGTTAATGCCACCTTAGCATACTTTCACATATACATATTGGTTGTTTGTTAATGCCACCTCAGCACACTTTCACATATACATATTGGTTGTTTGTTAATGCCACCTCAGCACACACATATACATATTGGTTGTTTGTTAATGCCACCTCAGCACACATATACATATTGGTTGTTTGTTAATGCCACCTCAGCACACTTTCACATATACATATGGTTGTTTGTTAATGCCACCTCAGCACACACATATACATGTTGGTTGTTTGTTAATGCCACCTCAGCACACTTTCACATATACATGTTGGTTGTTTGTTAATGCCACCTCAGCACACTTTCACATATACATATTGGTTGTTTGTTAATGCCACCTCAGCACACTGTCACATATACATGTTGGTTGTTTGTTAATGCCACCTCAGCACACTTTCACATATACATGTTGGTTGTTTGTTAATGCCACCTCAGTACACTTTCACATATACATATTGGTTGTTTGTTAATGCCACCTCAGCACACTTTTACATATACATGTTGGTTGTTTGTTAATGCCACCTCAGCACACTTTTACATATACATGTTGGTTGTTTGTTAATGCCACCTCAGCACACTTTTACATATACATATTGGTTGTTTGTTAATGCCACCTCAGCACACTTTTACATATACATATTGGTTGTTTGTTAATGCCACCTCAGCACACTTTCACATATACATATTGGTTGTTTGTTAATGCCACCTCAGTACACTGTCACATATACATGTTGGTTGTTTTTTAATGCCACCTCAGCACACTGTCACATATACATGTTGGTTGTTTGTTAATGCCACCTCAGCACACACATATACATATTGGTTGTTTGTTAATGCCACCTCAGCACACACATATACATGTTGGTTGTTTTTATGCCACTCAGCACACACATATACATATTGGTTGTTTGTTAATGCCACCTCAGCACACACATATACATGTTGGTTGTTTGTTAATGCACCTCAGCACACTTTCACATATACATGTTGGTTGTTTGTTAATGCCACCTCAGCACACACATATACATGTTGTTGTTTGTTAATGCCACCTCAGCACACACATATACATGTTGTTGTTTGTTAATGCCACCTCAGCACACACATATACGTGTTGGTTGTTTGTTAATGCCACCTCAGCACACTGTCACATATACATGTTGGTTGTTTTTTAATGCCACCTCAGCACACTGTCACATATACATGTTGGTTGTTTGTTAATGCCACCTCAGCACACACATATACATGTTGGTTGTTTGTTAATGCCACCTCAGCACACTTTCACATATGCATATTGGTTGTTTGTTAATGCCACCTCAGCACACACATATACATATTGGTTGTTTTTTAATGCTACCTCAGCACACTTTCACATATACATATTGGTTGTTTGTTAATGCCACCTCAGCATACTTTCACATATACATATTGGTTGTTTTTTAATGCCACCTCAGCACACTGTCACATATACATGTTGGTTGTTTGTTAATGCTACCTCAGCACACACATATACATATTGGCTGTTTGTTAATGCCACCTCAGCACACTTTCACATATACATATTGGCTGTTTGTTAATGCCACCTCAGCATACTTTCACATATACATATTGGTTGTTTTTTAATGCCACCTCAGCACACTTTCACATATACATATTGGTTGTTTGTTAATGCCACCTCAGCACACTGTCACATATACATGTTGGTTGTTTGTTAATGCCACCTCAGCACACACATATACATGTTGGTTGTTTGTTAATGCCACCTCAGCACACACATATACATGTTGGTTGTTTGTTAATGCCACCTCAGCACACTGTCACATATACATGTTGGTTGTTTGTTAATGCCACCTCAGCACACACATATACATGTTGGTTGTTTGTTAATGCCACCTCAGCACACACATATACATATTGGTTGTTTGTTAATGCCACCTCAGCACACTTTCACATATACATGTTGGTTGTTTGTTAATGCCACCTCAGTACACTTTCACATATACATATTGGTTGTTTGTTAATGCCACCTCATCACACACATATACATGTTGGTTGTTTGTTAATGCCACCTCAGCACACTGTCACATATACATGTTGGTTGTTTTTTAATGCCACCTCAGCACACTGTCACATATACATGTTGGTTGTTTGTTAATGCCACCTCAGCACACACATATACATGTTGGTTGTTTGTTAATGCCACCTCAGCACACTTTCACATATGCATATTGGTTGTTTATGCCACCTCAGCACACACATATACATGTTGGTTGTTTGTTAATGCCACCTCAGCACTTCACATATACATGTTGGTTGTTTGTTAATGCCACCTCAGCACACTTTCACATATACATGTTGGTTGTTTGTTAATGCCACCTCAGCACACACATATACATGTTGGTTGTTTGTTAATGCCACCTCAGCACACTTTCACATATACATGTTGGTTGTTTGTTAATGCCACCTCAGCACACTTTCACATATACATGTTGGTTGTTTGTTAATGCCACCTCAGCACACACATATACATAGTGGTTGTTTGTTAATGCCACCTCAGCACACTTTACATATACAATTGGTTGTTTGTTAATGCCACCTCAGCACACTTTCACATATACATGTTGGTTGTTTGTTAATGCCACCTCAGCACACTTTCACATATACATATTGGTTGTTTGTTAATGCCACCTCAGCATACTTTCACATATACATATTGGTTGTTTGTTAATGCCACCTCAGCACACTTTCACATATACATATTGGTTGTTTGTTAATGCCACCTCAGCACACTTCACATATACATATTGGTTGTTTGTTAATGCCACCTCAGCATACTTTCACATATACATACCGTCTCCGTGGCCCAGTGGTTAAGGCATCCGCCTACGGAGCGGGAGGTCGAAGGTTTGAATCTCGTCAGGGGTTCGTTCTGATATGGCCGGTTGGTGAGCCGCCAGCTAGTTAAATAATGGTTACCGATTGCCTACCAGCCTGGCGCCTGGCATACAAGCATAGGATTCGGGAAGTACTGATGTTCATAAAAAGAGGTGTCTCATAAGTCAGAAATGACTGGCCCTTTAAATAGGGGTGACACTATAATAAACAAACACTTTTATACATATTGGTTGTTTGTTAATGCCACCTCAGCACACACACATATACATGTTGGTTGTTTGTTAATGCCACCTCAGCACACTTTCACATATACATATTGGTTGTTTGTTAATGCCACCTCAGCATACTTTCACATATACATATTGGTTGTTTGTTAATGCCACCTTAGCACACTTTCACATATACATATTGGTTGTTTGTTAATGCCACCTCAGCACACTTTCACATATACATATTGGTTGTTTGTTAATGCCACCTCAGCATACTTTCACATATACATACCGTCTCCGTGGCCCAGTGGTTAAGGCATCCGCCTACGGAGCGGGAGGTCGAAGGTTTGAATCTCGTCAGGTGTTCGTTCTGATATGGCCGGTTGGTGAGCCGCCAGCTAGTTAAATAATGGTTACCGATTGCCTACCAGCCTGGCGCCTGGCATACAAGCATAGGATTCGGGAAGTACTGATGTTCATAAAAAGAGGTGTCTCATAAGTCAGAAATGACTGGCCCTTAAATAGGGGTGACACTATAATAAACAACACTTTTATACATATTGGTTGTTTGTTAATGCCACCTCAGCATACTCACATATACATATTGGTTGTTTGTTAATGCCACCTCAGCACACTTTCACATATACATGTTGGTTGTTTGTTAATGCCACCTCAGCACACTTTCACATATACATATTGGTTGTTTGTTAATGCCACCTCAGCACACTTTCACATATACATATTGGTTGTTTGTTAATGCCACCTCAGCACACTTTCACATATACATATTGGTTGTTTGTTAATGCCACCTCAGCACACTTTCACATATACATATTGGTTGTTTGTTAATGCCACCTCAGCACACTTTCACATATACATGTTGGTTGTTTGTTAATGCCACCTCAGTACACTTTCACATATACATATTGGTTGTTTGTTAATGCCACCTCAGCATACTTTCACATATACATGTTGGTTGTTTGTTAATGCCACCTCAGCACACACATATACATGTTGGTTGTTTGTTAATGCCACCTCAGCACACTTTCACATATACATATTGGTTGTTTGTTAATGCCACCTCAGCACACTTTCACATATACATGTTGGTTGTTTGTTAATGCCACCTCAGCATACTTTCACATATACATATTGGTTGTTTGTTAATGCCACCTCAGCACACTGTCACATATACATGTTGGTTGTTTTTTAATGTCACCTCAGCACACTGTCACATATACATGTTGGTTGTTTGTTAATGCCACCTCAGCACACACATATACATATTGGTTGTTTGTTAATGCCACCTCAGCACACACATATACATGTTGGTTGTTTGTTAATGCCACCTCAGCACACACATATACATATTGGTTGTTTGTTAATGCCACCTCAGCACACACATATACATGTTGGTTGTTTGTTAATGCCACCTCAGCACACTTTCACATATACATGTTGGTTGTTTGTTAATGCCACCTCAGCACACACATATACATGTTGTTGTTTGTTAATGCCACCTCAGCACACACATATACATGTTGTTGTTTGTTAATGCCACCTCAGCACACACATATACATGTTGGTTGTTTGTTAATGCCACCTCAGCACACTTTCACATATGCATATTGGTTGTTTGTTAATGCCACCTCAGCACACACATATACATGTTGGTTGTTTGTTAATGCCACCTCAGCACACTTTCACATATACATGTTGGTTGTTTGTTAATGCCACCTCAGCACACTTTCACATATACATGTTGGTTGTTTGTTAATGCCACCTCAGCACACACATATACATGTTGGTTGTTTGTTAATGCCACCTCAGCACACTTTCACATATACATGTTGGTTGTTTGTTAATGCCACCTCAGCACACTTTCACATATACATGTTGGTTGTTTGTTAATGCCACCTCAGCACACACATATACATAGTGGTTGTTTGTTAATGCCACCTCAGCACACTTTCACATATACATATTGGTTGTTTGTTAATGCCACCTCAGCACACTTTCACATATACATGTTGGTTGTTTGTTAATGCCACCTCAGCACACTTTCACATATACATATTGGTTGTTTGTTAATGCCACCTCAGCATACTTTCACATATACATATTGGTTGTTTGTTAATGCCACCTTAGCACACTTTCACATATACATATTGGTTGTTTGTTAATGCCACCTCAGCACACTTTCACATATACATATTGGTTGTTTGTTAATGCCACCTCAGCATACTTTCACATATACATACCGTCTCTGTGGCCTAGTGGTTAAGGCATCCGCCTACTGAGCGGGAGGTCGAAGGTTCGAATCTCGTCAGGGGTTCGTTCTGATATGGCCGGTTGATGAGCCGCCAGCTAGTTAAATAATGGTTACCGATTGCCTACCAGCCTGGCGCCTGGCATACAAGCATAGGATTCGGGAAGTACTGATGTTCATAAAAAATGGTGTCTCATAAGTCAGAAATGACTGGCCCTTTAAATAGGGGTGACACTATAATAAACACCACTTTTATACATATTGGTTGTTTGTTAATGCCACCTCGCACACACACATATACATGTTGGTTGTTTGTTAATGCCACCTCAGCACACTTTCACATATACATATTGGTTGTTTGTTAATGCCACCTCAGCACACTTTCACATATACATATTGGTTGTTTGTTAATGCCACCTTAGCACACTTTCACATATACATATTGGTTGTTTGTTAATGCCACCTCAGCACACTTTCACATATACATATTGGTTGTTTGTTAATGCCACCTCAGCACACTGTCACATATACATGTTGGTTGTTTGTTAATGCCACCTCAGCACACTTTCACATATACATATTGGTTGTTTGTTAATGCCACCTCAGCACACTTTCACATATACATGTTGGTTGTTTGTTAATGCCACCTCAGCACACTTTCACATATACATATTGGTTGTTTGTTAATGCCACCTCAGCACACTTTCACATATACATGTTGGTTGTTTGTTAATGCCACCTCAGCACACTTTCACATATACATATTGGTTGTTTTTTAATGCCACCTCAGCACACTTTCACATATACATATTGGTTGTTTGTTAATGCCACCTCAGCACACTTTCACATATACATATTGGTTGTTTGTTAATGCCACCTCAGCACACTTTCACATATACATGTTGGTTGTTTTTTAATGCCACCTCAGCACACACATATACATGTTGGTTGTTTGTTAATGCCACCTCAGCACACTTTCACATATACATATTGGTTGTTTGTTAATGCCACCTCAGCACACTTTCACATATACATGTTGGTTGTTTGTTAATGCCACCTCAGCACACTTTCACATATACATATTGGTTGTTTGTTAATGCCACCTTAGCACACTTTCACATATACATATTGGTTGTTTGTTAATGCCACCTCAGCACACTTTCACATATACATGTTGGTTGTTTGTTAATGCCACCTCAGCATACTTTCACATATACATATTGGTTGTTTGTTAATGCCACCTTAGCACACTTTCACATATACATATTGGTTGTTTGTTAATGCCACCTTAGCACACTTTCACATATACATATTGGTTGTTTGTTAATGCCACCTCAGCACACTTTCACATATACATATTGGTTGTTTGTTAATGCCACCTTAGCACACTTTCACATATACATATTGGCTGTTTGTTAATGCCACCTCAGCACACACATATACATGTTGGTTGTTTGTTAATGCCACCTTAGCATACTTTCACATATACATGTTGGTTGTTTTTTAATGCCACCTCAGCACACTGTCACATATACATGTTGGTTGTTTGTTAATGCCACCTTAGCACACACATATACATGTTGGTTGTTTGTTAATGCCACCTCAGCACACTTTCACATATACATATTGGTTGTTTGTTAATGCCACCTCAGCACACTTTCACATATACATGGTTGTTTGTTAATGCCACCTCAGCACACTTTCACATATACATGTTGGTTGTTTGTTAATGCCACCTCAGCACACTTTCACATATACATGTTGGTTGTTTGTTAATGCCACCTCAGCACACTTTCACATATACATGTTGGTTGTTTGTTAATGCCACCTCAGCACACTTTCACATATACATGTTGGTTGTTTGTTAATGCCACCTCAGCACACTGTCACATATACATGTTGGTTGTTTGTTAATGCCACCTCAGCACACACATATACATATTGGTTGTTTGTTAATGCCACCTCAGCACACTTTCACATATACATATTGGTTGTTTGTTAATGCCACCTCAGCACTTTCACATATACATGTATTAGATGATGGTGACCTATTTGTCGGAATTGTTTTTATAGATCATAATGTCCAATAAAATGTCACACACATGTGACACATCACGAGTTGGCCAAACAGCATGTTGTTGTCAATATCATAATTGCATGGACTGGTGCCTTCCATTGAGGTCTGAAACGTATGTGGTGTAACATTGACGAGAGAGGTTGTGTATCAGAAAATGGTTACATGTATGTTCAATGTCAGGCTTGAAACTTCTTGATTTTTTTTTAATCAGCCAATGTTCAATATATGTGTAAACATGAGTAAAGTTTGATGCAAGAGTTGATTTCAAACAAACCGCATTATGCCAATATCAATGTATTAAACTGTTACTGCCCTGTGGATGAGAAATAAATGTAGGGGGTGGTGGGGCGTGATCGTCTCAAAATGTAGGGAGGGTGATGAACAAAAGAAATGTACATGAATATCTCTTTCACAGGGGATTATGTATGTTTACCGGAATATTCCAATATTCAAGCATTATTATTTTACAGGAAAACTAGTCAAGAGTCAGTGTGTATCTAGAATCCATTGTTAGACACAGTCAGTGTGTATCTAGAATCCATTGTTAGATACAGTCATTGTGTATCTAGAATGCATTGTTAGACACAGTCATTGTGTATCTAGAATCCATTGTTAGACACAGTCAGTGTGTATCTAGAATGCATTGTTAGACACAGTCAGTGTGTATCTAGAATCCATTGTTAGATACAGTCATTGTGTATCTAGAATGCATTGTTAGACACAGTCATTGTGTATCTAGAATCCATTGTTAGACACAGTCAGTGTGTATCTAGAATGCATTGTTAGACACAGTCAGTGTGTATCTAGAATCCATTGTTAGATACAGTCATTGTGTATCTAGAATGCATTGTTAGACACAGTCATTGTGTATCTAGAATCCATTGTTAGACACAGTCAGTGTGTATCTAGAATGCATTGTTAGACACAGTCAGTGTGTATCTAGAATCCATTGTTAGATACAGTCATTGTGTATCTAGAATGCATTGTTAGACACAGTCATTGTGTATCTAGAATCCATTGTTAGACACAGTCAGTGTGTATCTAGAATGCATTGTTAGACACAGTCAGTGTGTATCTAGAATCCATTGTTAGATACAGTCATTGTGTATCTAGAATGCATTGTTAGACACAGTCATTGTGTATCTAGAATCCATTGTTAGACACAGTCATTGTGTATCTAGAATGCATTGTTAGACACAGTCATTGTGTATCTAGAATCCATTGTTAGACACAGTCATTGTGTATCTAGAATGCATTGTTAGACACAGTCATTGTGTATCTAGAATGCATTGTTAGACACAGTCATTGTGTATCTAGAATGCATTGTTAGACACAGTCATTGTGTATCTAGAATCCATTGTTAGACACAGTCATTGTGTATCTAGAATGCATTGTTAGACACAGTCATTGTGTATCTAGAATGCATTGTTAGACACAGTCATTGTGTATCTAGAATGCATTGTTAGACACAGTCATTGTGTATCTAGAATCCATTGTTAGACACAGTCATTGTGTATCTAGAATGCATTGTTAGACACAGTCATTGTGTATCTAGAATGCATTGTTAGACACAGTCATTGTGTATCTAGAATGCATTGTTAGACACAGTCATTGTGTATCTAGAATCCATTGTTAGACACAGTCATTGTGTATCTAGAATGCATTGTTAGACACAGTCATTGTGTATCTAGAATGCATTGTTAGACACAGTCATTGTGTATCTAGAATCCATTGTTAGACACAGTCATTATGTATCTAGAATCCATTGTTAGACACAGTCATTATGTATCTAGAATCCATTGTTAGACACAGTCATTATGTATCTAGAATCCATTGTTAGACACAGTCATTATGTATCTAGAATCCATTGTTAGACACAGTCATTGTGTATCTAGAATCCATTGTTAGACACAGTCATTGTGTATCTAGAATCCATTGTTAGACACAGTCATTGTGTATGTAGAATCCAATGTTTAGACACAGTCATTATGTATCTAGAATCCATTGTTAGACTCAGTCATTGTGTATCTAGAATGCATTGTTAGACACAGTCATTATGTATCTAGAATCCATTGGTAGACTCAGTCATTGTGTATCTAGAATGCATTGTTAGACACAGTCATTGTGTATCTAGAATCCATTGTTAGACACAGTCATTGTGTATCTAGAATCCATTGTTAGACACAGTCATTGTGTATCTAGAATGCATTGTTAGACACAGTTATTATGTATCTAGAATCCATTGTTAGACTCAGTCAGTGTGTATCTAGAATCCATTGTTAGACACAGTCATTGTGTATCTAGAATCCATTGTTAGACACAGTCATTGTGTATCTAGAATCCATTGTTAGACACAGTCATTATGTATCTAGAATGCATTGTTAGACACAGTCATTATGTATCTAGAATCCATTGTTAGACTCAGTCATTGTGTATCTAGAATCCATTGTTAGATACAGTCATTGTGTATCTAGAATCCATTGTTAGACACAGTCATTGTGTATCTAGAATCCATTGTTAGACACAGTCATTATGTATCTAGAATGCATTGTTAGACACAGTCATTATGTATCTAGAATCCATTGTTAGACTCAGTCATTGTGTATCTAGAATCCATTGTTAGATACAGTCATTGTGTATCTAGAATCCATTGTTAGACACAGTCATTGTGTATCTAGAATCCATTGTTAGACACAGTCATTATGTATCTAGAATGCATTGTTAGACACAGTCATTATGTATCTAGAATCCATTGTTAGACTCAGTCATTGTGTATTTAGAATCCATTGTTAGATACAGTCATTGTGTATCTAGAATCCATTGTTAGACTCAGTCATTGTGTATCTAGAATCCATTGTTAGACACAGTCATTATGTATCTAGAATGCATTGTTAGACACAGTCATTGTTTATCTAGAATGCATTGTTAGACACAGTCATTGTGTATCTAGAATCCATTGTTAGACACAGTCATTATGTATCTAGAATCCATTGTTAGACTCAGTCATTGTGTATCTAGAATGCATTGTTAGACACAGTCATTATGTATCTAGAATCCATTGTTAGACTCAGTCATTGTGTATCTAGAATGCATTGTTAGACACAGTCATTGTGTATCTAGAATCCATTGTTAGACACAGTCATTGTGTATCTAGAATCCATTGTTAGACACAGTCATTGTGTATCTAGAATGCATTGTTAGACACAGTCATTATGTATCTAGAATCCATTGTTAGACTCAGTCAGTGTGTATCTAGAATCCATTGTTAGACTCAGTCATTGTGTATCTAGAATCCATTGTTAGACACAGTCATTGTGTATCTAGAATCCATTGTTAGACACAGTCATTGTGTATCTAGAATCCATTGTTAGACACAGTCATTATGTATCTAGAATGCATTGTTAGACACAGTCATTATGTATCTAGAATCCATTGTTAGACTCAGTCATTGTGTATCTAGAATCCATTGTTAGATACAGTCATTGTGTATCTAGAATCCATTGTTAGACACAGTCATTGTGTATCTAGAATCCATTGTTAGACACAGTCATTATGTATCTAGAATGCATTGTTAGACACAGTCATTATGTATCTAGAATCCATTGTTAGACTCAGTCATTGTGTATCTAGAATCCATTGTTAGATACAGTCATTGTGTATCTAGAATCCATTGTTAGACACAGTCATTGTGTATCTAGAATGCATTGTTAGACACAGTCATTATGTATCTAGAATCCATTGTTAGACTCAGTCATTGTGTATCTAGAATCCATTGTTAGATACAGTCATTGTGTATCTAGAATCCATTGTTAGACACAGTCATTGTGTATCTAGAATCCATTGTTAGACACAGTCATTATGTATCTAGAATCCATTGTTAGACTCAGTCATTGTGTATCTAGAATGCATTGTTAGATACAGTCATTGTGTATCTATAATCCATTGTTAGACTCAGTCATTGTGTATCTAGAATCCATTGTTATAGACACAGTCATTGTGTATCTAGAATGCATTGTTAGACACAGTCATTGTGTATCTAGAATCCATTGTTAGACACAGTCATTGTGTATCTAGAATGCATTGTTAGATACAGTCAGTGTGTATCTAGAATCCATTGTTAGATACAGTCATTATATTATGTATCTAGAATGCATTGTTAGATACAGTCATTGTGTATCTAGAATCCATTGTTAGACACAGTCATTGTGTATCTAGAATCCATTGTTAGATACAGTCATTATATTATGTATCTAGAATCCATTGTTAGACACAGTCATTGTGTATCTAGAATCCATTGTTAGACACAGTCATTGTGTATCTAGAATCCATTGTTAGACACAGTCATTATGTATCTAGAATCCATTGTTAGACAAAGTCATTGTGTATCTAGAATCCATTGTTAGACACAGTCATTGTGTATCTAGAATCCATTGTTAGACACAGTCATTGTGTATCTAGAATCCATTGTTAGACACAGTCATTATGTATCTAGAATCCATTGTTAGACACATTGTTAGACACAGTCATTATGTATCTAGAATCCATTGTTAGACACAGTCATTATGTATCTAGAATCCATTGTTAGACAGTCATTGTGTATCTAGAATCCATTGTTAGACTCAGTCATTGTGTATCTAGAATCCATTGTTAGACACAGTCATTGTGTATCTAGAATCCATTGTTAGACACAGTCATTATGTATCTAGAATCCATTGTTAGACACAGTCATTGTGTATCTAGAACCCATTGTTAGACACAGTCATTGTTTATCTAGAATCCATTGTTAGACACAGTCATTGTGTATCTAGAATCCATTGTTAGACACAGTCATTATGTATCTAGAATCCATTGTTAGACACATTGTTAGACACAGTCATTGTGTATCTAGAATCCATTGTTAGACACAGTCATTATGTATCTAGAATCCATTGTTAGACACAGTCATTATGTATCTAGAATCCATTGTTAGACACAGTCATTGTGTATCTAGAATTCATTGTTAGACACAGTCATTGTGTATCTAGAATCCATTGTTAGACACAGTCATTATGTATCTAGAATCCATTGTTAGACACAGTCATTATGTATCTAGAATCCATTGTTAGACACAGTCATTGTGTATCTAGAATTCATTGTTAGACACAGTCATTGTGTATCTAGAATCCATTGTTAGACACAGTCATTATGTATCTAGAATCCATTGTTAGACACAGTCATTATGTATCTAGAATCCATTGTTAGACACAGTCATTGTGTATCTAGAATTCATTGTTAGACACAGTCATTGTGTATCTAGAATCCATTGTTAGACACAGTCATTATGTATCTAGAATCCATTGTTAGACACAGTCATTATGTATCTAGAATCCATTGTTAGACACAGTCATTGTGTATCTAGAATCCATTGTTAGACACAGTCATTATGTATCTAGAATCCATTGTTAGACACAGTCATTGTGTATCTAGAAGTAAAGTAAACACTTACACAACTGTAACCGCTAGTTTTTTAAATTTCATGTCATATTTATTTATTAGGAAATAACTTATTTTCCCTTCACAATTCTATCGCCAATACTGTAAGTGTCCTTAAATGGGGTATATTTGGTGTGGAACATGTTGTAAATTCCATTGATCGAAAAGCCACGGTCTACCACCCTTATCTCGTTGAACTTGCACCCAAAACTTCGCACAGCAATCAAACAGTTGCTGTCGCCCGCCATGTTGGATACGGGACTGGGTAAAAATGCGGTCACGACAACATTTTCCGGGACTGATGTAAAATTGGCAATAAAAAAATTACAGTCAGGGGTTGGTCAGGTAACCGGAAACAAATTTTTTACGCCTGATGTAAATATTTTTAAATGAACCCAAATTTGGTGTCAAAATGATTGTTGGAATTTGTACATATTTATACATGCTGTTGATTTTATAACTATTTAGTTGTACGTTGTAAGACTATGTTTAAAATGTTTGAAATCTTTGTAATATGTTTAAAACTGAGTTTCTAATGATCAAGCCGTAGATCTCATTAATGGTCTAACATTGAGCACTTATCGTCTACATTTTACATACATCACTAATCTTATGTACATGTGACTGAGTTACATTCAAGTGACAGTCATTTCCTACCAAAAAGTGTTACGTCAGAATTAATACAGTATGCTCTTGTCACGTAATCAATGGCTACCAGTTTGAAAAAGTAAAATCAGATGGCGGTATTATTTGGCTAAAATCAAGTTGACATATCAGTAATCGTTTTGTCATTTTATCTAAGAATCCTGGACCTGTTAACCAACAAAAATAGTATTAACAATAACATCTAGTTTATTCATCATAAGACAAAAGAATAAGGAAATAGATATGATAGAGAGCTTAGAGATTATTGTCTCTTTGCACAATATATATCGGTGAAAATAACAGTCAAATACATACGTTCTTAATTATACCCTAGAATAAAAAATGTCATCGATTTCTGGGGGAAATTGACATGTATTATGAATTGTATTGCTTGGCAACATTCCTTGTTCTGATAGGATAGTAGTTTGCTTTTAGTGCTGTTTTGGCATTAAATTCTATCTCATTTCGATTACAGCAATAACCTAGTGTTATCTTTTAGTTTAACCCATACCCTGATATATACGTATTTCTACGTGTTATCGGCCACCTGATATATACGTATTTCTACGTGTTATCGGGCACCTGATATATACGTATATATACGACCATACCAGTCACCTGATATATACGTGTTTTTACGTGTCCGTTTTAAATCCATCATTTTCGCTACTTAAATACGGCAGAAAAGCGGTCAAAATATGTTTCAATAAACAACAAGAACATATCTATAAATAAATGTCTGCAGTTAAAATGAAAATAAATCTAAAAATAGCAATTACCATTCATTAGCTTGCATAAAAATATCTAGGTATTTGGTAAATTTCCACAGTGCTAATTCACAGGCCAATTCATGTGTATGGTCTAAAATTAGAATTGGATTGAAATTAGAACATTTATCATGTGACATTATGATGCATTAAATGGGTTCCCTGGTGGGGGGGGGGGGGTGCAGGTGTTTGAAATTTGTTTGAAGTTTCTGTTGTATGACCCGGCTATAGATCAAAGTGCATGTAAGTCATAATGTTATGCAAGCATGATGTTTTTTGCTATACAGTATACATGGCCGTAGGGTAATAACATTTGGGTTCAAAGGTTTTAATGCTAATTACCGACTAATGTTGGCATGACAACAGTTGGACAGGAAGCATCCAGTTCGAAATACACAGGGCGGTGTCTTAGGAACTTGTTGATATCAAAGGATGTGTGTTGTAGCCTCATGGAATGGCTAATGTTGCCAGCTAAACAGAGGGTAATAAACCCATGTGGGTGGAGTCTTTAATCAGAAAGTCCAATTGATTTAGGAAATTGATTTAATCAACTTAGGTTGCCACGCCCTTTTCCATGCACTATTAACTATTAAATAAACAAATATAGTCGAATATAATAATTATTCTCCAAAACCTGCATGTCCAATATTTACACCTCCATATCTAAGTAAATACTAAAAATTTTCTTTTAAAAATTATATCGTTGAAAACATCATTTATTTTTCTAAATTTTTTATTCTTACCATAAATATATTAAAGTAAGTTTTTATCAGGGAAAACAGGGTTAAACATGATAGGGGTCATTTTATCAGTTTTTCCTGAAATACCTTATGGGGACAGGGTACAGTTATTGGTCTCTTATCTATTGGTAGCTGATAAGCTATTACATAGTTACTGTATTGGGCTGGAGAACCTGATATGACTTTTTATTATGAGGGAAAGGGTTAAACATATTTTATTTCCCAATATAATACATATTGAACAATGCATACATCACACATAATCAAAATACAGAAAAAGTATTAGAATGAAAGACAGAGTCTTATATAAATCTTCTCCTAATATGTCTCCTGCTATCTTTCACATACCCCATATTTTTAGACCAATAAATTAATATGAAAATTACATTTGGATCAGTTTATTTATCATAATGGGTAATTTTGTCAAAAAATATTTATATTACTGACAAAAAGTGCAGATAGATGGCTCGTCATAGGATCTACACGTTTTGTAAGCCTATTTAGAGGTATGTGGTGTTGAAAGGGTTAACCAAACGCGATATAGCCTGGATTGTGTCTATGTGCTATTAAACCAATATTCGCTCGCACTTTTTATCTTTCATAATTTTCAATTCAGTTGCATATGCCTTCCCCTACTATTGTAGACACTTATGAGAGAGAGAAGGTTGTTGACAGTGTTGCCCCGGGGTGTTTGTAAATATGTGAACCATTAAAGGCACGAACATTACATTGTTTTTATCCAGATTTGGCCTTTGGTAAAACACATCATAATTATTCATATTTCTTATACCTTGTAGTGTTTTATGTAAATATGCTGTAGTACTATTTATTAATCAAAGTAAATGAATTGAAATGATCGCTTTGACATTTAAAGAGACATATAATTGATCTACGGCCATCTTTTATAATTACAGTGAAACCCCTCTAAACCGAACGGCTTCCAGACCGGAAGAGAAGTTCGGTTTGGAGGGGTTTTCGGTTTAGAGTGGTTTTCGGATGAGGGGGGGGGTAAAGTTTAAAATTCATTTAATAATAAATATATATACGTGTATGTATACGCCAGCATGTTACAATAAAATGTTATGCCTTAAATAATGATAGTCTGCCTTTTGTGAAATTCCATTCACATCTAATTAGATCGTATTAAAACTAATTACTCAAACATGAAAAGAGATTAACAAACCTGCAATTGCTAAGGACATAATTAAATAGTGTCCAGTCGTAATCCATTTGAAAACAACGTAATTAAAACAAATTTTCAGCATCATTGGTTTTGATCACGCCTTTATGTTCTCACAACACCACGTCGGATGTAAACAATACGGATAAAACACCAATATGCCGACTGATTAATTGACTTGTGAAAACACGGAAGGTTTCAGGTGAGACAAAGGTTGTTTCGGATCCGGATTTTACGCCGCTGGCTGTTCGGTTTTCAGGGGTAATTTGCAATAGAAATGTGCACAAATGGTCCCGAAAACTTGTCCGGTATTCGGAAAAGAGAGGTTCCGGTTTAGAGGTTTTTTTACAATGAACAAAGAAGGGAAAATATCGGGACCGAGAAAATTGTCTGGTTTGGAGGGAATTCCGATTTAGAGGGGTTCCGGTTTTGAGGGGTTTCACTGTACTGTCAAACCTGTCATAAGCAGCCAGCCAAAGGAATCACAGAAAGTGGCTGCTTAGCAGAGGTGGTTGCTTAATAGATGTCAAATGTATAATAAAACAATTAATCCTTAACCGGCCAAATAAATTGGACGGAATGTGCAAACAACATAGATCCAGAGCAGCCGCGGCCTCTGATCATGATCTATGTTATTTGCTATTCAGACTATTTAAGTGTTTTAGCTCCACTGTCCGAATAGCAAACATCATAGAGCAGATCAGACGGAACATTGTGCAAAAGCGACTTTACCAGTAGTTAACTCTGCATGCTGAGTACAATAAAGGCTATAAATAGCGACTTTACCAGTAGTTAACTCTGCATGCTGAGTACAATAACGGCTATAAATAGCGACTTTACCAGTAGTTAACTCTGCATGCTGAATACAATAACGGCTATAAATAGTTCAAATAATTGTAGCAGACAAAACTTCAGTAATATAATTTTCTTATTTGTGGAAAATATGTCATGAAATTCCATGACATACAATGTACATGTATTTGATTGTAATTTTCGCCAAATCTAGATCAGGGTCAGGCAGGTATTTTAGCCCATATTGAGTGCATGCTGGACCAATTTTAAGGGGGCAGATGTTGGGCACATTCCCCCTACACCTGGCATTGTAGCATACATGTTTATGGCTGAGACATACCAATTTAATCTTTTAATCTGTGGATGTGATTTGTAATAATCAATTTGGCAAGACTGCTCCATCTAAATTCCTGAATGATTTTCAGCACCATCTTAATGACTTTGGTTGTGTTTGTTTTGTTTTTGGTGTGTGAAGTCAGTCTCGGCTTAGTTGACATGGCAGTAAGTCAGTCTCGGCTTAGTTGACATGGCAGTAAGTCAGTCTCGGCTTAGTTGACATGGCAGTAAGTCAGTCTCAGCTTAGTTGACATGGCAGTAAGTCAGTCTCGGCTTAGTTGACATGGCAGTAAGTCAGTCTCGGCTTAGTTGACATGGCAGTAAGTCAGTCTCGGCTTAGTTGACATGGCAGTAAGTCAGTCTCGGCTTAGTTGACATGGCAGTAAGTCAGTCTCGGCTTAGTTGACATGGCGGTATGTCAGTATCGGCTTAGTTGATATGGCAGTAAGTGAGTCTCGGCTTAGTTGACATGGCAGTAAGTCAGTATCGGCTTAGTTGACATGGCAGTAAGTGAGTCTCGGCTTAGTTGACATGGCAGTAAGTGAGTCTCGGCTTAGTTGACATGGCAGTAAGTGAGTCTCGGTTTAGTTGACATGGCGGTAAGTCAGTCTCGGCTTAGTTGACATGGCGGTAAATCAGTCTCGGCTTAGTTGACATGGCGGTAAATCAGTCTCGGCTTAGTTGACATGGCAGTAAGTCAGTCTCGGCTTAGTTGACATGGCGGTAAATCAGTCTCGGCTTAGTTGACATGGCAGTAAGTGAGTCTCGGCTTAGTTGACATGGCAGTAAGTGAGTCTCGGCTTAGTTGACATGGCGGTAAATCAGTCTCGGCTTAGTTGACATGGCAGTAAGTCAGTCTCGGCTTAGTTGACATGGCGGTAAGTCAGTCTCGGCTTAGTTGACATGGCAGTAAGTGAGTCTCGGCTTAGTTGACATGGCGGTAAATCAGTCTCGGCTTAGTTGACATGGCGGTAAATCAGTCTCGGCTTAGTTGACATGGCGGTAAGTCAGTCTCGGCTTAGTTGACATGGCAGTAAGTGAGTCTCGGCTTAGTTGACATGGCGGTAAATCAGTCTCGGCTTAGTTGACATGGCGGTAAATCAGTCTCGGCTTAGTTGACATGGCGGTAAATCAGTCTCGGCTTAGTTGACATGGCGGTAAGTCAGTCTCGGCTTAGTTGACATGGCAGTAAGTCAGTCTCGGCTTAGTTGACATGGCAGTAAGTCAGTCTCGGCTTAGTTGACATGGCAGTAAGTCAGTCTCGGCTTAGTTGACATGGCGGTATGTCAGTCTCGGCTTAGTTGACATGGCAGTAAGTCAGTCTCGGCTTAGTTGACATGGCGGTATGTCAGTCTCGGCTTAGTTGACATGGCAGTAAGTGAGTCTCGGCTTAGTTGACACGGCAGTAAGTCAGTCTCGGCTTAGTTGACATGGCAGTAAGTGAGTCTCGGCTTAGTTGACATGGCAGTAAGTGAGTCTCGGCTTAGTTGACATGGCGGCTCTCCAGCTACATGTATTATTATAATTGGTAGAATTGGTAAAACCACCTTCCTCCAGCAAGCCAGCTAGATAGCTTCCTCGCTTGAAAATGTTTTGACGCGCTCAGTGGAATTCAAACCTGCAGCTTTGATTTGCAAGTTATTTGAAGCAGCACACTTAATCACTAGGCCAAGGAAGCCCTACATTTTCAAAGCTTTTGGTCAGTGTGGAGAGGATGTTGGAGATCAAGCATCTGTTTGTCTGTCTAGCTATCCAGCCCTGCAGTCCCCTGGCAGTCATCAATGTCATGTGAGGTCTTACATGAGAGGTGCTGCTTGTATCAGGATTATATTGGATAGCAGTAAAGCAATGGGGGGGGGCATGTGTGATGACAATTATTTCATGGCCAACTGGCCCTTATCAGACTGCCATCCATCCTTAGGCCAATAAAAAACCCTTTGTTTACTGGCCCTTATCAGACTGCCATCCATCCTTAGGCCAATAAAAAACCCTTGTTTACTGGCCCTTATCAGACTGCCATCCATCCTTAGGTCAATAAAAAAACCATGTTTACTGGCCCTTATCAGACTACCATTCATCCTTAGGCCAATAAAAAACCCTTTGTTTACTGGCCCTTATCAGACTGCCATTCATCCTGAGGCCAATAAAAAAGCCCCTGTGTTTACTGGCCCTCATCAGACTGCCATCCATCCTTAGGCCAATAAAAAACCCATGTTTACTGGCCCTTATCAGACTGCCATTCATCCTGAGGCCAATAAAAAAAAAACCCTGTGTTTACTGTTTCATGCCAAAAAATACAGTAGGCAATTTTTATACCATACTCTTGGGCACAGAAAAATGTGAAAAACAAATTTTTAAAAAATGGGTGTGTTGGGAAACCGTAAAGACAGGTTTTTTGTTTGGCCTTACCGTCACTGTGCAGTGTGATTTCCAATCATGTCTATTATAAGTTAGATCTTTTCTTAATTATACCAAGTGTTTGCATGATTTGTATTGCCAATGTCAGTTTACAGTCAAACCTGTGTTAATTGACCTTTCTGCAGACGCTACTTAGCCACGCCCCCCATAGTTACAGGTGCTCACTGTAACCACGCGAGACAAGCTATCTAGCCATCTAATGGCATTTAACGCAGACCTGCATCGAGTTGATCTAGATAAAATTCCATCGAATTTCTCGGTTTTATTTCACCCAGATAAGAATATCTCGTTGAAAGCAAGACAGCAAGGGTTTAGGTTCTTCAGTGAAGATTATTTCCATGAAGAAAAGTACTCTTGATAGACTCTGACCTATGCATACTAGAACGTAAGAAGACTTCAACACTGGTACAGTATGGTGCTCTCTCATATTGGAAACCAGCAACATATTTAAGTTAATCATTGAGAAAAACTGCATTTTTCCGTCTTGAGAGACTCGACCCTATGCCTCCTAGAAGACTCGAACATTAGGCCCATAAACTGAACACCAGTACGTTCACTGAGCTAATATGGGAATCCCACAGCTCTGCACATGCATGGGTACTATTACTACTATCTGGTCCCTAGTCCACCATCCACGACAATATGTATGAACCACATGTATAATTTTTATCACCATTATACTCACATATCTCTTGTGAACAGTAGATCTATAAATGCAGAATATATTTTTTGGAAATATTTTATTATGTATAAATAAATTAATTTCAACTTACTTTTGTGCAAATATATCTGTTTGCATTAATTTTGGATGTATTCAGCTGGTCGTTTGGTCGTCCACACAACTTGATCCACCGTAGACATTTTTCAAGATTTGTCTTAAGTTTTGGAAATGGCACGAATTTAACCTCACCTATCAATCGATCTGGATATCTAATCTACTATAACTGTCACACAGCCCGTAACTACATCTTTTCACCATTGTCAATGACAGACAGCATTAATTAATTGCAAAAAAAAATTAATTTGTAATTATGATCTTGATCAGATCTGTATCGGGACATTATAAGTCGGCGGTCTCTGTGATGTACCGGTAGTCGGTAAGTTGTTGATTACTCCCAATAAACAGTGTAACAGGCTTAAATTTGATTGCTGTGTTTGCGAGAAAAGAATGACAGTATGGGGTCAGTCGGTGTTTTTATAGATGCATTGATTTTAAAGCAGCTGTCTGCATTTTGTGGTTCATATACACACTTAGATTTGTCCAAGGATTTTGAAATGGGTTGAATTTAACGTTGATCACCAGGATATCGACTAATTTAGTACTATATCTAACCCACACACAAAGCTACACATTTTCAACATCATTAAAACAATTTTAAACCCGTATTTTCGATCAAATTCACGCCTTTTCAAATTTGTCTACTCGTTACTAGTTTGTCTAATATGCATTGTTTGTCTAACAAGATGGCGGCGATAAACCGTTGCCGGGGGTGTGCGCGAATGGTGCGATGTGATTGGCTAACGCCAGCTGTCAATCAATATCGGCAGAAAGGTCAATTAATAGTCACCTCTATTCAGCAGCCAGTTTTCTAGATTCCCAATATGTTATTAAGCAGCCATCATCCATGTGCTTAAAGCAGCTACTTTCTGTGATTCCCTAGGCTGACAGCTTTTACCATGATGCACTCACTACCTTACACGGTTCAGTGATATGACAACAATAAATACATATCCTATAAATTTGTGTTGGGTATTGAGAGTATTTTGGAGTAAATACGTCTGTCCATAAGTATAAACTCTTCAATTATAGAGTCTGAACAAACTTATTTAACAAATTGTTTTTAGATGGGAAACCTTGTGGTAAAAAACTTGTCTTATAGGCGAGTATGTATCGTAGATGTAGGATCAATTTCTCTATTGTTTTTTCTATTGTCTACTTCATTTGAGAATGTGCCCTCGCTGTTCCACTGTTTAACCAATGCTAGGCTACAAAAATCATTAGCACATAATATAAGATCATCACAGGGATTTTAATAATGTATAAGTGTTTAATACCTAATTGAGTTATTTTTGACATTGTCTGGTAGTTTGATATATCATAGTGGAATTTCTAGGGACAAGACTATCCAAAAAAACTAGAAACAGTGTCATTTCACAGCGAAGAACTTGTTAGTCCTGACTTCTCCATGATTATAATGGCTGGGTGGTCTAATGCGCCATCGTTTGAACTCGCCTTTCACCGCTATCATCGTGGCTGCAGGTTCGCTCCCTATCAAGGACAAGTGATAAATGATATGTGAGAAAGCTGTCATCGCTTACGGATGTTGAAGAGTTGATTACCGCGTGGAGCTCAATCTTGTAAAACAAATTAACGCGAAATCTGCCAATCACGACTAATGTCGCTTTTGCAAACAGCATAGAGCCGGATCAGATGGCACAGAATGTGCATAGAGCCGGATCAGATGGCACAGAATGTGCATAGAGCCAGATCAGATGGCACAGAATGTGCATAGAGCCGGATCAGATGGCACAGAATGTGCATAGAGCCAGATCAGATGGCACAGAATGTCCCATCTGATCAGACTCTGTGCTGTTTGCAATTCGGATAGTGGAGCTAAAACATATCCTACATAGATCTATGTTGTTTGCACATTTTGTCCAATTTATCCGGCAGGTTACGGGTTAAACCAAGCCCGTGTATTGTCTTACATGTATATATATTACATGAAAATGGAAAACACATCAAAGTGATATTCCTTAGCCCATTCAACTGACATGGACTGGTGCATGATATTTTTCGACCAATAAATTAGTATTATGCAGTGGTGTTTTTTATTATTTCGCGTACAGCGAACGTTTACTTTACTTGGTAACGACGATGCTGCTCAAACTTTGGAGCATTTATTTATTTTATAGTTATTTAGTCACAAAGACTTGTTGAAGTTTATAACAATTTATTTTCAGAAGGTTATAACAATTTTATCCAACAATGGGTTTTGTCCAATTTCACAAAGTTCAGTTATGATTCTTAACACTTTATTCCAACAATAGTTTAAATATATATAGTGTATCACAAAGTTAATTTATTTCCACAAAGCTCTTTAACACAAAGTATAGTCCTAAAATTTACACACAGGTTTGTTATTAATTTCTAATATTTAGCTGTTATTATTATATTCTTTAATGCTATTTCTTTTTTTCTTTGTTTTTAAAGATATTAAATCAAGGGTTTATATACCATTTTCATTAGGGATTGACAAGTTAAGTAATATTCTTGAGTCTGACAAGACTCTTTCATAAAATGATGATGATGTACGTTTATTTATCCTCGCCACCGGTAAACCATATGGGCGAGCGTTCTAAGATTATTATTCTCTGTGATGCTTATGGTGACATCCTCAGATGGCTCCTTCCTTCTTTCTGTGCCAGGGTGACAAGTCCTGGTCTGTGTGCGATCCTTTTTAGGGCCACATCCTCCACGATTAGTCGGCTCACAGCAGCAAAATGGTTCTGTTGTTCCGTCGTTGTCCACCCCGTTGACGCATCCGGGGTCGCATCCCTCCGTCTCCAACAGCTCGCCCGAGATTGGGGACAGATAAAAGAGTTTGAGGCGACGAGTGCGCCATCCACGCGAAACGACTGCCGTCTTCTCCTACCCAGTCACTCGTCGCCTCTTCAACGCCCCAGTGTTAGCTGTCGTTGATCTAGGTAAGTGTAAGACACTCAAAAAGAGTTGATGCGGGTCCTCGTCTGTATGCGTCAGCGGCGTGGATTGGTCACTTCGGAACAGGTGATCCAATTTCCTGCTGTGAGCTGTGCCTTGTTGCCGACGTGCACGGTGTGGAGGTACGAACAAGCTTTCATAAAAGGTAGCAGTTGACAATACGATTATTACAGAACAATAAAACAAACTGATTGGTTCTCAAAGTGGAAGAAGTCATTGGTGACAACACATATTGCATACATTTTGACATTGAGCTTTAGGGTAGGAAGTGACTGTTACTCAAAGTAATTCTATTATCAAATGGTGATTAATTTCAAAATAAGTGCTAAAAGTTAAATAATTAATACTAGAGATGTTAAGTAGAGCTTGCTTTAACAAAGGCTTAAGTAAAAATAATACAAAGATACCAAATTACATAAACCTTGACATAAACTGAATAGTGATCAAAATAAGCATCTTATTTAAAATATACAAACTCTAACAAGCATTATTATATCGAATTTTGATTGATTAAAATATCCAAGAAATGTCCTTCATAATATTAGTAATAAAATTACATTTTGGCCAGTTCATTTATCAAAATGGGTAATTTTGTCTATAAAGAGTAATATTACTTACAAAAAGTGCAGCTCCTGATCGACATGAGTCGGCTCATCTAGATCTACACTTTTTGTAAGCCTATTTAGAGGTCTGTAGTGTTGAAAGAGTTAATAGTTCAATACAGGCAAGGAACTATCCGGAATCACACATAATTAACTCATTTAATGTTTCTATGCTGAGACAAGTTGAGATGCATTTCTATTTTTGGTGTCTTTTAGGAAGGCCAAGTGGATTGTAATGGCTTTCTTTATTGATGCAGAGTGCATTATGGGATGTGTGTGTATTCTTATTGTCATTACAGTCACATTAAATCCTGTATATTAATTCCATTAAAGTTCAATAATGTCTATGGGCATGTAACTATTGCAAAGTTTTAGAATGTCTGTATTAGAATGTGTCTGAGTTAATTATAGTTGAAGAAAAAGTTGGCAGTTTCTTAAAGATGTTGGTGCACCAAGTACCGGTTAACTGCTGAAGCCTGCCCAGGAATGGTGTTGTTAGGTAAACTGCCTGGTGGCGATATAGCCCAAAATAGTGCTGATGCAAGCTTAAACCTGAAGAAACAAATGTATTAGAATGTGAACCTGAGCTCCAGATAAGGCATATATGTGTAATTACGCATTGAAAATATTAGAAAACGCATTGAAAATAAAATTCCAAATCATTGTCAAGCATATAAACTTCCTTTTGCAAAACACAATATCTCGTCATTTTTTAAGCAAATTGATCCGAAAGTTACCACTGGGCACCCCAAGCACCCGAGTTATTGACAATGGCATTGGCATGCGCTATGCATGAAACAAAGTTGATACCAATGCGACCCCGATTTGTCCCAAACAGCAGAGTATGCTGCCAAGTCCATTATTGACGACATATTGACTAGTGTGATGCCTGCAGTGCATTACAAGTTTGTGTACATAAGAAGTTTTATAGATACAGTATAAATGACTATGACCTACATTGGTATGAATCCAAATATAGATGATGAGGTTATTCACCAGATGCATTGGTAATTTACGTTATAAATTTCAAAAGTTAAAAAATTTATTTTATGAATGGGTTTAGGGTCTAACTTTGGCAAACATTTCTTGAAAACTTTTAACCCCTGCTGTAGTTCAAGTCATCATGGTTAATTACAATGTAAGTAGTAGTTTATTATTAGTCCCCAATTAAACCCTTTCTGGATGATTTTTTTATGCCTATAAATCAAATGTATGCCAGTCTTGTGTGCATCGATAATTGGCTTGCAAAGACTACTAATTTTGATTGCATTTTGTTCAAACTGGTTATATTTTGTTAGTGATTTCTGTTAAAAAAAGTCTGCCTCCGTGGTCAAGTGCTTAAGGTCGCTGACTTGTATACCACTGTAACCTATCATCACTGATGGTCACGGGTTCGAGCCCCGCTCAGACCGTGTCTCATTTATATAAAAATGTTGGCAGTTTCTTACGGAGGTTGGTGCACCCAAGTACTGGTTAACCGCTGGAGCCTGCCCAGGAAAGGTGTTGTTAGGTAAACTGCCCGCCGGCGATATAGCCCAAAATGGTGCTGATGCAGGCGTAAAACCCGAAAAATATAACATAACATAACTGTTAAAAAAACCAGGTCAAATAAAAGTTTTTTGGAACATTGCAGAACTCTTAATTTTGACCAAAATTTGGTTCAAATATGCTCACAAGTTGCATTTTGATGACACTTTTGCATACAAAACAAAAATTTCAAGAACGTTTGGTAAAAAGTCAATTTTGATCAAACTTGGGTACAATTTACATTTTGATGAAAGCTTGGTTTATTTCACTAATTGGCCGTATCTCATAACAATCTAACAGGGCGCGTTCACTAGACTTTGAAAGTCAATAGTCAATGACCCTTGAGGTAAAAATCTCAAGATTCAAGCTGGATTTTTTAAGAGTCAAACTGGATTTTTCAAGAGTCAATATGCATATTATAGATAACATTTTCCCAACCATATAATAACCTCTGGACCAAGGTGTGTCTTGGGTGCAACCAGTAATTTTGTTATCATAATTAGAGAAAACATGGACTAGTTTGCTTTGCATCTGGGTTTAGAACCGTACAAGTATTTTAGTTTCATGTTACTTTATGGTGTCCGTGGTCCAGTGGTACATGTAGAGCAATGGATTTGGAATAGAATGGTCCGAGTTTCATACTCGGTCAGGCCATAGGATAATGTCATTGAGCAAGGCACCTCACACAAATTGCTTAGTACTGGTTAACCACTCAGGTCAACTAATCCTGCCCAGGAGAGCATGTATACGTCCCCCCCCCCCCTCCGCAAGTTGTTTGACATAAATGTATCATACATAAATACAATATTGTAGCAATTGTTGAAAGATTAGCATTTAGTTTAAGAATATACTTACTTACACTTACATGTACAGTGTACTTTACCTTTGTTTCAAACATCTGTTAAGGATCTATAGTTTAACATGCTTCCTGAAAAATACAATCTTGGAATGATCTGGTTATGAAGTTATTTGCTAGTTGTGTCAGATGAGTGACCCAGTGCCACTTGTTCCTCTTGCTTAGTAGTTTTGTGAGAGGAGATTAAGGAGAACCACCAGGCGTCTTGTCACTAATTGCATTCAAATGACTACCGTGTTTACAGATGTATAATGCGCTATCGTGTATAACGCGAACCTACTTTTTAGCACGAAAACGGGAAGAATAACGGAATTCCCGTGTATGCCACGCATCATAAAATAGCATTTTCAAAAGCCAATATCTCTCATGATACGATATTTTTCCCGTAAAAATAAGATAAAATCATGCAGGCCTATGTGCAGATGTGCATGGTACTGAAATATAATCATGCTGTATGGGTTTTATAATCCCGTAAGCTGCAGGATGCGTTGTTTCTGTTTTCGCCATTCCCAGATAGACGATACCCCGATGCCGTATTCTCTTCCCGCTTTTCTATTGCCGTGGGCCTCTGTATATTTAATAACGGAGAGCTTCTCTCTGGCGGTGTATGAGTTTCGGACTTTACCCACCGTATGATGACATACTGTATGCTGTATGTGACAATAACTGAGATTTGACAATTGATGAGTTGTATTCTGAGTGATAGATATCAACCAGAGGAGTTAACTGCTTGCCTAATGACAACTTCTATGACATTGCATTAAATATGCATCAAGCGATAATTCTCAAAATTGTCAACACATACTCAAACTGGGGAACGGACAATATCCCCCCGGACAATATCCCCCCCGTATATTTTGACCCAGGCGGACAATATCCCCCCCATCAAAAAGACAGGGCGGACAATATCCCCCCCGTAGAAAATCACAGGGCGGACAATATCCCCCCATCAAAAAGACAAGGCGGACAATATCCCCCCCGTAGAAAATCACAGGGCGGACAATATCCCCCCCGGACATTATCCCCCCTTATAAACTTATAAATTAACGCAAATTAACAAGCTTTATTTTATTTCTGTATAAGTAAACGTCGACATCAAGGGGTGTTTCTATCATCTCACCCAGAGTACCTGGAGACGAGTACAAGCGGAAGACCTCGCCACTGAGTACTGAGAAAACGACGAGCTGAAGCAGTTTGTCGGAATTATTGACGGCCTGGCATTCCTGCCGGTTGACGAGGTTGTCGAAGGAATGACGGCACTGAAGGACCTTGCGCCAGACTCTTTGATGCCAATGATAGACTATTTCGACAACACATATGACAGCGGCGGCTACAACTCGGTTAGGGGACCCAATGGAATCATCAGAATGCGCCATACACCACCGCGCTTTCCACCACCCACATGGAATGTACATGAAACTACAATAATAACAATTGCGAAAGTTGGAATAACTCATTTAGACATTTAGTTGGACATAGTAATCCCAGTCTGTGGACAGTACTCTCCTGTCTGCAGAAAGACCAGACAGCCGTGAACACCGAGATGGAACGTCAGCGGACTGGACAACCATCGGCCAAA
This sequence comes from Archivesica marissinica, assembly GCA_014843695.1. Taxonomy (NCBI): domain Eukaryota; kingdom Metazoa; phylum Mollusca; class Bivalvia; order Venerida; family Vesicomyidae; genus Archivesica; species Archivesica marissinica. The sequence continues at coordinate 33,490,593 of CM026404.1, read as the reverse complement.
CGCGCTAAGAAGACGAGCGTTTCTCTCCAGAAGAGACTTAACAAATTATGCCGCCAGTACCGGGATGGAGCGAAAACGACAGCCAGTTTCCTGTTCGCGATTGGCGAGTGTATAAGACTGTGAACAATTCTTAGGTTTCGCCACTATGTGCTAAATGACAAGTCTCAATTAGCACTTTCGTGAATAAGACTATAATAAACACCAAAATTCACACAAAATATCGCACTGTCCTACATCATTATTTATCATGCTTATGTGCTTGTATACGGAAATGAAGGTTGTTAACCCATTCTTGTTAGTTACTCTTTCTCCGTCCTATGATTTTCTACGGGGGGGATATTGTCCGCCCTAGGATTTTCCACGGGGGGGATATTGTCCGCCTTGTATTTTTGATGGGGGGGATATTGTCCGCCCTGTCTTTTTTGACGGGGGGGATATTGTCCGCCTGAGTCAAAATATACGGGGGGGATATTGTCCGGGGGGGATATTGTCCTACACTCACTCAAACTTCTCAACACCTGCTCAAAGTTCTTAACACCTTCTCAAATATGTCCATGCAAACTTCAAAACACGTCCAACTAATTAACAGGGGCCCCCCCATTGTAATGGTTTCCTAAACAGTGTTACAAACAATTTGTTAAAAGCTAACACATTATTTGTATTTGTTTTTAAGAATTACATTTTAATATTTCTCATAAAGAAACAAATAAACAGGACCCATTCAATATAATAGCCAACTGTATGCCTCAGAATGCTCCAGAATCCGCCATTTTATACCTAAACAAAAAATTTCCAGGGACCCCACCAACACAAGGGGGATACACCCTCCCGTACCCTCCCCAACTTCAAGCCCCCCTAACCCAATATCCTGGAGCCGCCCCTGCTGGCTTCGCCCCGCCCCCTATGCATGTTACTGGACAAAATCTTGTGTGAAAATGTAAATTAAAAAAAGATTTTATTATGTTTTGGTTTTACAATTTTCACACGAGATTTTGTCCAGTAACATGCACTTGCGCATTCATTATAAGCACTCCTTCTATACTGGTCATACTGTATATATTTAACCCTATATTGTACAACTTTATTAAAGAACAAACACCATGTAAGGATGCAATCATGTGCTTTCTCACTTCTCCCAAAAATCTGACCTAGAATGAACCCTGATATCTCCAATGTTTGTTCCAATAATGTCACTAGACAACATTTTTCTCATGAACCAGTGGTTAGATTATGATGCTTTGGTCAGTAACTATATCCACTAAGTTTGTTCAAATAGAGCAAAGTAAAAGACTAAATGTAGGTAAACTTAATGGAACACACTTAACCCATTCTACAAGAAGTAACTCACATGGACAGGTGCTGCATGATATTTCTTACTGTTTCCCCCAGACTGAAAAAAGGGCAGGCGCAGGTAGAAAAAAGGGCATTTTTATTATTGCCTGTCCTCACAAAGGCACAATTGACAAGGTCTTATTATGTCATTTTGAGTACGAAACATTTTGAGGACGAATCAATTTTGCAAATTGTGTATTACAATTCAAAATATATTATAGGTGTGTTTTCCAAGATAATTATCTAAACAAAAATGTAAGCCAGAAAACAATAATACATTTACATTCATTTATCCCCAATGACCGTAATATCGGTGAATACTAATAAGCGGTGATATTAGAATAAATCCAAATGAAGCGCACATGTTCATTTTGTGCATACTATTGACAATTTCCGTCAGCTTTCTGCAACTGTCCATAGCAAAAACTAGCTGAAATGTCATTTCTACGGGTAAATTTACCGTAATTTATTCAAAACTTGTTTTTTCCTCTTACACTCGTAAGTTTGTGTTCATGTTGTCAATATTTAGGTGAATTTCAATGGATTTGTTATCTATCGGCTGCATTTGACATTTGTAAGGTGCCCGCTACTCATGTGACATCACGTGATTGCCTTATATGGCATTTATTGCTACTGGTATAAACTTGTGAGGTGAAATTTACATCGTCACCGGTTATTGGTATCACCGCGTAAATAAAAGATGGAGGCATGTGCTGTTGCTTTCACTTTGTTTTTGATTTAATTATGATTTATTTCCTACTAACTAATATTGCATACAATAAAATAAATATGATTATGCTTAATTGAGAGTGAACATTATTTGCACAGCCTCGTTTTGGAACAAAAATACACAGGCTATTGCTTATGTCACCGGTTACCGGTATACCCAGGATAAATAGAAACTTACATATAAATATAATGGCGGCATAATTGACATCCGTTGGCGTAATTTCCGACCGGTGCAATGGGACAATCCACATGCTGTGATATGTCAGTAAACTTACAACAGTTACAGGCATATTATTATATAAAAATAACTTTTACAACATTATAGAAGATCTAATTATGTTCCATTGTTGACACAGGAAATAAGTAACGTAATGTAAGGGAGGTAATTTTTCTATCATAAATGCAAATAATGTGATAATATTTAAAACTAAGCACCATATATGATAACACTGATTAATACAGTCAAACCTGCCCAAGAGAATACCTCAATAAAGATACCATCTGTCCTAAGAGGCCAAATTAGGTGTGCATTGAGGTAATAACTAATAAGCGTGTTTGCTTCAGGTGCGAAGGGCCCGGTGTGTTTGCGCCCAGCCATTACGATTGTGTCCTAAAGCAATGCAATTCCACCTTGCCTCTCTCCCTCGTGGCGATGGATTCCATCAGGAATGAGTTCTCGAGAGGGATTAATATAAGTTTTAAGAACTTGTTTCGCAATGAAGCTAACATAAATTTGTATTATAAACTAAAATTCCATAAATATCCCAACTTCAAATTGTTCTCATCTCAAGATTCTCAAAGTTAATAATTCCTTAGACATTGAGATATTGTTTCTGAATATTAAATAAAACATATATCGTATGTTGACATGTTTTCGATACGAACATGTTTTTGATACTCTTCGTCTCGTGAATTTAAATTGGACTAGAAGTACAATGACGACATTCATTGTTTATGTACGATATTCGTACACTGCATCATTCACTCCGCTGAGGTAGTTTTCCAATATGCGTCACAGGAATCATTCTAGAGGGCGATGTGGGCGAAATTGTCGCCCTAGGGACCCTGACTTCGCCCTATGGGGGCCCCACTTCTCCTTTTGGTTTTTACGATTTTCAAACAAAATGTTGTCTAGTAAGATAACTGGCCCATTATAAAGGACTCCTTCTATTCAAATGTTGTATTTAATGGTTGGTTGTACTGTGCATTTTAACCCTATTTTGCAGAAGTATATTAAAGAACACCATTTAACCCATACCCTGATATATACGTATTTCTACGTGTTATCGGCCACCTGATATATACGTATTTCTACGTGTTATCGGGCACCTGATATATACGTATATATACGACCATACCAGTCACCTGATATATACGTGTTTTTACGTGTCCGTTTTAAATCCATCATTTTCGCTACTTAAATACGGCAGAAAAGCGGTCAAAATATGTTTCCATAAACAACAAGAACATATCTATAAACGTCTGCAGTTAGAATGAAAATAAATCTAAAAATAGCAATTACTCAGGGCAAACCCATTCATTAGCTTGCATAAAAATATCTAGGTATTTGGTAAATTTCCACAGTGCTAATTCACAGGCCAATTCATGTGTATGGTCTAAAATTAGAATTGGATTGAAATTAGAACATTTATCATGTGACATTATGATGCATTAAATGGGTTCCCTGGTGGGGGGGGGGGGGTGCAGGTGTTTGAAATTTGTTTGAAGTTTCTGTTGTATGACCCGGCTATAGATCAAAGTGCATGTAAGTCATAATGTTATGCAAGCATGATGTTTTTTGCTATACAGTATACATGGCCGTAGGGTAATAACATTTGGGTTCAAAGGTTTTAATGCTAATTACCGACTAATGTCGGCATGACAACAGTTTGACAGGAAGCATCCAGTTCGAAATACACAGGGCGGTGTCTTAGGAACTTGTTGATATCAAAGGATGTGTGTTGTAGCCTCATGGAATGGCTAATGTTGCCAGCTAAACAGAGGGTAATAAACCCATGTGGGTGGAGTCTTTAATCAGAAAGTCCAATTGATTTAGGAAATTGATTTAATCAACTTAGGTTGCCACGCCCTTTTCCATGCACTATTAACTATTAAATAAACAAATATAGTCGAATATAATAATTATTCTCCAAAACCTGCATGTCCAATATTTACACCTCCATATCTAAGTAAATACTAAAAAGTTTCTTTTAAAAATTATATCGTTGAAAACATCATTTATTTTTCTAAATTTTTTATTCTTACCATAAATATATTAAAGTAAGTTTTTATCAGGGAAAACAGGGTTAAACATGATAGGGGTCATTTTATCAGTTTTTCCTGAAATACCTTATGGGGACAGGGTACAGTTATTGGTCTCTTATCTATTGGTAGCTGATAAGCTATTACATAGTTACTGTATTGGGCTGTAGAACCTGATATGACTTTTTATTATGAGGGAGAGGGTTAAGGAAGCGATCACGCGCTTTCTCACTTCTCCCAAAAATTCTGACCTAGAATAAACCCTGGCATCATAAAATAAATGAATAATCCTTCTTTTCATAACTAGTATAAAAAATAATATGTTTTACTATTACTGTTCATCAGTTGCATAGCAACTGCATTTTTAAACAAAGTGTATGAAGATGAGGCTGTTTTCTAACAGAGTTCGGGAGTTTGATATCGGCTGTAAGTCTACATGATCATCGCTGGTCTGTATATAAGACACGGAATTTATTAACCAAATTAGATACACAAAGATGACATACAAGGAACGGATCGTTGCATGATCTCGAAAATAAGATACAGAATTAACTGTTTCTATGATATTTAGAAGAGTATAGACATTAAGAGAAAGATAACTTATGAAAGTTAATTGAGTATTTAAAAATAAATACCAGTAATAAGATTATTCAGCCAAGATATGGAACATATTTAGTTCCGGTGAATAAAATCTATTATTGTGAGACGAAGGTTATTGAAGCGGAAACATTGATGAGATTGTATGGAGAGAGTAATTACGGATTAATGAGATTAGGGCTTATCGGGACAATTAACGATAAACGACTAAATTCTGACTTAAACAAATAAAATAAAAATTGAATTAAGCAGAGATATGTGCATGAGATATAACACAGAAATAAAGAAACTACGGAAGAATAATATTATATATAAGAAAGACAAACCACTGTGTTGTGTTATTATTGTGAGACCGAACTTACAAATACCCTTAGACTACTCCAGCGAATCTATGATAGGTTAGACCCTGGCAGAAGCTCAACTGAGACATTGAGAGATAAATAGAAGTGTGGGTCACCACACCCACTGGGGGCTCCTCAGCCACAAACATTGGGGGACAACGTGTTCGCCACATAGGGTGTCTCAAAAAAGGTCATGCCTTATATGTGTTTACTAAAATTAAGAGAACTTGTCAGGAATATTAATATCCTTATTATATTTGGACATTTATGGGTTATTAGTATTACAGATCAGACCAACACCATGTATCCCTTGGTACAGGATGTACTCATCTACTGCCATGCCAAATGCCTACCAGGCAGTTAGAGAGCTCAATGAAAATATTATGTATGAAAATTTGAGCCAAGAGCAATCTCAAAGTAAGAAGTTTGATGAAAGTAGGGCCAGAGAGTGCAATGACAAATGGCCCAATTCAACAATCCTCCGGCCAGATGGCCACGATTCCTTACTATCCGGATTATAGTACTGTCCGTTTTACTTATTACCGGCTCAATATTTAACTCGTTGATAACGGAATTATTGTTTGGCCTTCATGCCATGCAGTCTAGCGCGCCATGCAGTCTAGCGCGCCATGCAGTCTAGTCTAGCGCGCCATGCAGTCTAGCGCGCCGATGACTGTGCTGCCCGCCTGTCACTTTTAGCGGATGAAAACCCTTTTGTATGGTTAAACGGCATGTTAAATCAAACTTATGGTTATTTTGTTGTGATTGGACAGGCGGTGTGAGCGTAAAATGTACAAATCGTAATAATTTTCTACCGCGAACGTCTTTAAGCATATTTTATTTCCTCTTAAATATACATAATCAGCATTCTTCTTCTGATGATTTATTTATGTTTTGAATTTCTATTAAATCAATATAAAACTATGACAATTATCGTACATGCCTGCTAGGCCCCCATGCCCCATTGCTTTGGCGGGAAAGATACATAATGCATGACGCAGTCAGTTAAAAACACTGGAATATATCTTGAGCAAAGTCAATGTTTCCCTTAGGCTACATAGTGCATAGGTTGACATTTCACAGCATATTGATGTAAACCTTTAAACATTGTGTTAACACGTAATTTTTATATCTGTAAATATACAAACCAGATATCGCCATAACCAGTGCTAGCAACTCGCTTGCCCAACAGATATACCGAAAAATTTGCTAAAAGCCCCATACTGATCGATAACAATTCGTTTCACCGTACCCAAGGCCGCCATTGATAAACAACATGTGACCAGAACTACAAGCAAGCGCTTGTCTGACCAAGATCACTTCCTCTTTTCGAGGGTCATGTCTAAGACATGAACATAGCGGCCTAGTGGGGTTGGTGGGTAGGGAAATTAAGTTTATGGCGATATCTGGTTTGTATATTTACAGATATAAAAATTACGTGTTAACACAATTTTTAAAGATCTGTTACATATCAACCAGATATCGCCATAACCAGTGCTGACTATAACTGAAAGGAGGTGGGACGAAATACGGACAAGAAACGAACCTACATAGCTGCAGCATGATATAGGAACTATAACTCACCCGCTAAACGTCAGCTAACGGTCATCAACAGGGCTTATAGCGTGAAGGCCCCAGATGACTGGTCAATTAACGTACTTCCAGTTAACCAGACGGTTCAAGAAGCCAGAACATTACCTAGGACGTAAGTCCCTTGGCACAGCCAAAAACGTTTGTAAGCAAAACGTACGACCGAACGGCGAACGTGAATACATACAATAAGCTGAAGCACATAATGTTAGGCTACATAACGAAATTAACGGTTAAATAGAGAACACGCACCTAATCGGACGAAACTGAACGAGAGGTGATAACAGACTGGGCAGCCACTAAGGGACCCAAGGCAAACAAACCACGTGCATGTGGCAGTGTGTTCATAAATAAAACTGTATAAACGAGCTCTCTGAACTCCAATAACCTGCCCTTAAAATCTTCTCTAAGGGGACATTATTGAGCCATGCCCATGACGTAGACAGAGTCCTAACCTCATGGGCATTGACATGGTCAGGACATGATTCCTGCTCCCCGGAGAGACTGTAGGCTAACTTAATCGTCTCTACAATCCAACGGGAAATAGTAGACGCCGACACCTCCTTTGTCCAGTTATGACGAAAGGAGATGAATAGTCTATGGCGACCATTCCGTATGTGAGACACCCTCTTAAGATAGGCTTTGAGGACTCTGACAGGACAAAGCTGAACGGCACTGTCGTCAGTATCACGAGGAAGGGCTGGTATAGTAATACCGGTGTGTACCACAGACAGAAGTTGATTCTTAGCAAGAAAACCCGGATAGGTATGCAGCTCAACAGCCGACTCGTGTGTGAAATTAACACATGCTTCGTCGGCTGATAAAGCGTGAATCTCACTCCGCCTGCGACCAGACGCTAAGGCAATAAGAAATACTGTCTTAAAAGTCAGAAACTTTAACGAACAAGAAGTTAATGTTTCAAAGGGAGGTTTGGACAGGACACCCAGAACCAATGGAAGATTCCATTTTGGAACTGGAGAAGACACCTTAGGTTTCTCCAGTTCCAAACTCCTGATAGCATTAGATATTACAGGCTGGTTACTGTAGTTAATGTCCGAGAAATGCCTAAGCGTAGTAGCAATAGCCGACCTATAGCCTTTAATTGCTACTGGCGTAAGATTCCTCACCTCAAATAAATATATGAGAAATTCAGCAAGTAAGTTTACTGAAGGACTGAAGGGATCCACTTGCCTTCCGACACACCAATCCAGCCACACTTTCCACCTATACCCATAAACTGAGTTGGTGGAGGTGCGTTTCGATGAACAGACTCGCTTGGCAACCTGTTCAGAAAAGCCCTTCTCCTGCATGCATCGTTGCATAGAACGAATGCGTGCAGATGGAGCATGGCCGGATTGGCATGGTACAACCGAGACCGAGGTTGACACAGTAGGTCGCTCCTGTGTGGAAGACAGATGGGGATTTCCACCAGAAGTGACAACAGAAGACTGAACCACGGCTGGCCCGGCCAAAGTGGAGCAATCAATAACACCAGACACAACTCTGTGCTGATCTTGAGTATCACCCGAGACAGCAGCGGAAAAGGGGGGAATGCGTAAGCGTGCATGCCCTCCCAAGCCATGCTCAAAGAGTCTACCCCCATAGCCAAGGAGTCGGGAACTGGGGAGACGTACGTCGGAAGCTGGTGGTTCAACCTGGTGGCGAACAGGTCGACATGCGGTGTCCCCAAGCAACTGAAAACATGTTTGAGAATGCCCGCATGCAGAGTCCATTCCGTATGCACTATTCCGCCCTGACGCGAGAGACTGTCTGCTTTTTTAAAGATCTGTTAGAATGTTCAGTTTCCCCGGAAGGAAACGAGCTCTCAGAGTGACAGAGTGATTGGCACACCAGGTCAAGATCTTGATCGACAGAAGACAAAGTTTCCTGGACCGTGATCCCCCCTCCTTATTCACATATGACGCCACTGTGGTATTGTCCGTTGCTACAAGCACACAGCGGCCTTCTACAACACTGACAAACTGTTTCAGCGCCAGAAACACTGCTCGTAGTTCGAGTGTATTGATATGGCAATGGCGCCAATACACCGACCACTTGCCGGACGCCACCTGGTCTTCCAGGTGGGCTCCCCAACCGATGAGGCTGGCATCCGTAAAAAGATGGATGTCCGGAACTGGTGGATGGAGGGGAACCATGGAGTACAGAAACTCCTGATCCAGCCACTGAGAGACCGCAGACCGGAACCATTGACCTAATGCAATTGTTCGGTCCCACGAATCTGACTCCTGTGACCCCCGGGACTTGGTCTCCCATTGCAGGAGGCGTTTCCGCGCACGTCCCTGTGGCATAAGTCGTGCCATAGACTCCATCTGGCCTAGAAGGCCGTGTCTGTGCTGAAGCAACATGTGCTTGTTGCATTGACATTATCGAACCTCGGATCTGTGCAATACTATCCAAGGACGGCCCTATCAACCCCTGAGAGAGGTTGAACCGAGCTCCCAGGAACACAAATACCTGTGTCGGTTCCAGCTCTGACTTTTCCCAATTGGGAATGAACCCCATGCGAAGAGTATGTGACATGACTATTCGCATGTGAGTTGTAGCCAATTCCTTGGAGTTGGCAGGCTGAAGCCAATCGTCCAGGTAAGCGTGCAGCCGAATGCCCCGCTGATGAATAAAGCGGAGCATGGCCTTCACTACTCGAGTGAACACATAGGGAGCCATACAAAGGCCGAATGGAAGCGCCCGAAACTGGTACACCACCCCTTGAAACGCAAATCGAAGGTAGCGTCTGGACCTGGGGTGGATAGCTGTATGGAAGTAGGCATCCTTCAGGTCCAATGACGTGACCCAGTCTCCCTGGTTCAAAGATAGTCTGACTTTTTTCTAAAGTCTCCATCTTGAAGTGTGGGGACAATATCGACCTGTTCAATTGGGAAAGGTCGATAATGGGTCGCCAACCTCCCTTCTTCTTGCGAACAAGAAATAGCCTGCTGAAAAAGCCTGACGGGTTGTGCCGATCGGTTACCCGTTCTATGGCTTGTTTCCGAAGTATGGTCTTTATCTCGTTCTGGAGAACCCGAAGCTTCTCCTGGTTCGACGGGGTGGTTTCCATATGACTCAGGGGTAGTCTTCGAAGTCTGGGATGGACACAAAACTGAATTCGATACCCACTCCGGATAACTGAACGTGTCCATGCATCCGAAGTTATTTTCTCCCAGGCCTTGGAGAAAAACCGAAGCCTTCCACCAGTGGGAATTTCCGGTTTTGGAATGGGCAACCTGATGCCATTGAGTATGGTCAAAGGTTGCACTGAGGCCTGGGAGACGGAGTAGGCATCCCTATCTCTGACTACCCTTCCGCCCATGCTTCGCCTGGCTAGCCTTCTTTTTAAATATAGGCTTAGATACAGCCAGACTTGGCAAAGGAGGGACACTGCCCACGGGCAATGTGACGGACGATACCTTGGCCACAGGGTGAATAGAAGGATTAACCTTGGACTTAGACACCCTTAGCTTAGGTACTGGCGCAGCAGCTGCCCTCTGCAATGACTTGTGCACACTGTCGTCCTTGTAAGACTGAACAGCGCCAAGTAATTGCGGCCCAAATAGAGTGTGACACTCAATGGGCTGCACACGCAGGGAGGATTTGACCGACTCGTCTAAACAAGATTTAGACAAATACGCATCTCTCCTAGCGAGAGTGGGTCCAGCTGCAAGCCGGGTCAGTATCTCCAAGGTGTGGGACTGGGCAGTTGCCATCACCTGTAGATACTTAGTAATTTCTCGTTGCCTTTCCTCTGAAGGAGGCTCAGAGAGAGCAGACAAAACTCCGCACAGAAACAGTTCTGAATGCGAGACTGTCTGAATCCCAGCTCGTGCCAATCGCTCCCATCCCTCAAGAGTCGGAAAGGTGACTACCTGAGAAGTAGGATTAGAGCTACCCTGCTTCACTACTTCTCGGAAAGAAGGATTGATAGGAGGAGGCTTGATCACAAGATGTTCTTGGACCTCATACGAATGAGGTTGAAAAACCTTTGGTTTACTAAGTGATGGAAATTTACCGACTGGTAAAGCTTTTGGGAGAAAAGGCAAGGCCTTGCCCTGCAATACTCCCTCACCCTGAATTCTGGAAGTAAGATCTTCCAGACACGTCTGCACTCTCCTACACTGAGGGAGCGCTGACGCAGGTGGTGACGGCTGGTTGGCCTTGAAAAAGTCCAAGGCAGAGGCGCCAACTTTGACCCTTGGAATAGGCAAAGGAGGGCAGATGGTATAACCAAGCTGGTCTCGAAGCATACCAATGGCTTCGTCATAGGTGGGTGGAAGTCTGTTCTCTTCCACCTCATCCACCTCAGAATCATTACCAATAGTCTCCCCATGGTCGGGGTGAATGGTAATGGAATCCATCGTGCCATGGTCTAGCATTGTCCCATTGTCAACTGTGGAGCCCAAGGCCCCCTGGCTAGTCACATAGACCGATGGGCCATGGGTATCCCTAGCTTCCTGAGAAGCCAAGGGACCCAAGCCTAGCTTAACCGTGGGGTATGATTCTGACACCTACGTCGTAGGGATCAGGATCAGGGACCGTGGCGGAGACAACAGAAGGCCTGGTTTGCAAGCCTCTAATGTTTCACTGTTGGCATGAACCAACCCGATCAACTGAGACAAAGTCGTCAGTTGATCACTGTTCAGCCCGCTCAGATCTGGAACTCTTCTATCCTTGTCTACAGCCGAAAACCCTGAAAAGGGAGTGCTAGACGGTGAAGACCTAAGTCCTCTAGGATAGTGAGTCCTAGACCTGCTGCGAGATCTAGAACGGCCAATAGAACGATCATGTCGATGCCTGTGGCGATACGACGAGTCATCCCTACGGCCATGTGTAGGTCGATGGCTTGACCTATGGCATCTATCACGCTCGTGAGAACGTGAACGATGACCATGGCTACGGTAGCTTCGCGATCTATGCCTCGACAAAGAACGCTTACTACCTGCACTAGGTGAGCGACTGAAACCACCACTATGGCTCCCGGAAAAGTCACTGTCAGTACCAGAGGTACCCTGTGAAGAAAGGGTATGAGCCTTACTCCTCCAGTGTGGTGAAGTCGCCCTGTGTGGAGTAGATCTCCGGGTAGGAGAACGAACCCCACAGCTAGTGCTGGGCCCACGGCTCCTAGGCTCAAGAAGAGCCTGGGAAGCAACTGCATCCGCGGAATCACCGAGTCTAACTGAGTTATTAGCTACAGTTGTGTGACCCGGGACCCTAGAGTCCTCGGCGTAGAGACTCCTAGATACAGCCGCCTTTTTTACCGTGGCCCTGTCTAGTGCTTTCTGGTGTTTAGACCATAGAGTACCAGACCACTCTATACATACCTCGCATGTAGACTCCTGTGTGCAGGAACGGCAGTCCCTGCACAGTGGGTGAACATCCCAATTAGGGAGGAACTTAGCACACTCCCGATCCCCGTTACCAGGGCACTTCCTGGAAAGAGACATGGTGGCACACAACTACAGAGGAGTATGCAATACAACGAACAACAACATACTTTATCATTATGTATATTACTTTATCTTTATGTATATTACTTTATCTTTATGTATATTACTTTATCTTTATGTATATTACTTTATCTTTATGTATATTACTTTATCTTTATGTATATTACTTTATCTTTATGTATATTACTTTATCTTTATGTATATTACTTTATCTTTATGTATATTACTTTATCTTTATGTATATTACTTTATCTTTATGTATATTACTTTATCTTTATGTATATTACTTTGACCTTTTATTGTGGTAACTGCTTTGAGAGCTTTTTAGAGCTTTTACTTTTTTGATGAGTGTATGTTTTCTCGCTCTCAAAGTACCTTATGGCCGAGTATATGTGTTATGCTGGGAATGTTGTAGGCAGTCAGCAATATCGATGCAACATCTTAGGCCAAACCAACAAAAACCCCTGTTTTTTTACCTTGATGTTTTTTTAATGAAATTTTGGGAAAAAATCAATAAAAACAAATTCAAAATTTCGTTTTTTCACATTATTCTGTGCCGACCAACACTATTATTTTTGGCATGAAACAATATACACAGGGTTTTTTTTTTTGGTCTTACCTTATTTGTTAAAATTACTGTTTCTGATGTCAAAAACGAGGTCAAGTCAAATGATAACATTTAACCTTTAGTATGCTATAGGCATCAGGGACAGTTTGAATAACATGTTACAAGCCCTACTTTCTATGAAAAATAAGACAAATATTACACATTTGTTATCTGCTCATTTCGCCTACAGCATGCTAAAGGTTAAACAACATTGTCTCATGAAACAATTGTGTATATGTAGGAATGTTACAACATATCCGTTAAACAAGTTTTTTTATGAACCAATTGTAGACAATTTACCACAATTATTTACTAGTACTTACACTATTGACTACAAATTTGTTTAAATGAGTCAGTGTTCAAAAAACGTGTGGAAAACGGCCTGGGGCCTCGTAGGCTGTCGTGTTAACCTTCACCATTAAGAATTAGTCTTGTCTGCCGATTATTAATATGGGTTATTGTGTTTGGCTGCATCGGTATGTGGGCTCAATCTGTGCCAGTGTGTGTGGGCTCAATCTGTGCCAGTGTGTGGGGTCAATCTGTGCCAGTGTGTGTGGGATCAATCTGTGCCTGTGTGTGTGGGATAAATATGTGCATGTGTGTGGGGTCAATCTGTGCATGTGTGTGGGATCAATCTGTGCCTGTGTGTGGGCTCAATCTGTGCCTGTGGGCTCAATCTGTGCATGTATGTGGGCTCAATCTGTGCCTGTGTGTGGGCTCAATCTGTGCATGTGTGTGGGATCAATCTGTGCCTATGTGTGGGCTCAATCTGTGTCTGTGGGCTCAATCTGTGCATGTGTGTCGGCTCAATCTGTGCATGTGTGTGGGCTCAATCTGTGCATGTGTCTGGGCTCAATCTGTGCCTGTGTGTGGGCTTAATCTGTGCCTGTGTGTGGGGTCAATCTGTGCCTGTGTGTGGGCTCAATCTGTGCATGTGTGTGGGGTCAATCTGTGCCTGTGTGTGGGGTCAATCTGTGCATGTGTGTGGGCTCAATCTGTGCCTGTGTGTGTGGGCTCAATCTGTGCATGTGTGTGGGCTCAATCTGTGCATGTGTGTGGGATCAATCTGTGCCTGTGTGTGGGCTCAATCTGTGCATGTGTGTGGGATCAATATGTGCCTGTGTGTGGGCTCAATCTGTGCATGTGTGTGGGCTCAATCTGTGCATGTGTGTGGGCTCAATATGTGCCTGTGTGTGGGCTCAATCTGTGCATGTGTGTGGGCTCAATCTGTGCCTGTGTGTGTGGGCTCAATATGTGCATGTGTGTGGGCTCAATCTGTGTATGTGTGTGGGCTCAATCTGTGCCTGTGTGTGGGCTTAATCTGTGCCTGTGTGTGGACTCAATCTGTGCCTGTGTGTGTGGGCTCAATCTGTGCCTGTGTGTGTGGGCTCAATCTGTGCCTGTGTGTGGGCTCAATATGTGCCTGTATGTGGGCTCAATCTGTGTATGTGTGTGGACTCAATCTGTGCATGTGTGTGGGCTTAATCTGTGCATGTATGTGGGCTTAATCTGTGCATGTATGTGGGCTTAATATGTGCATGTATGTGGGCTTAATCTGTGCATGTATGTGGGCTTAATCTGTGCATGTATGTGGGCTTAATATGTGCATGTGTATGGGCTCAATATGTGCATGTGTATGGGCTCAATTTGTACATGTGTGTGGGCTCAATCTGTGCATATGTGTGGGCTCATTCTGTGCATGTGTATGGGCTCAATTTTTGCATGTGTGTGGGCTCAATTTTTGCATGTGTGTGGGCTCAATTTTTGCATGTGTATGGGCTCAATTTTTGCATGTGTGTGGGCTCAATCTGTGCATGTGTGTGGGCTCAATTTTTGCATGTGTGTGGGCTCAAATTGTGCATGTGTATGGGCTCAATCTGTGCATGTGTGTGGGCTCAATTTGTTCCTGTGTGTGGGCTCAATTTGTTCCTGTGTGTGGGCTCAATTTGTTCAAGAGAGTTTATGGATACATGTATATAGAGAGTTTATGGATACATGTATATAGAGAGTTTATGGATACATGTATATAGAGAGTTTATGGATACATGTATATAGAGAGTTTATGGATACATGTATATAGAGAGTTTATGGTTACATGTATATAGAGAGTTTATGGATACATGTATATATAGAGTTTATGGATACATGTATATAGAGAGTTTATGGATACATGTATATATAGAGTTTGCCTGTGCAGAAGCTTTTTTTGCCTGTGCAGATGCGGTTCAAATTTGTGGAGATGTCGATAAGATCTGTGATCATGGTGGTCAGTGAGATGTTCCTTCCGAAAAAAGGTACGAGTCAAAAATACGCCCATTTGCGGATCTGACCAGAAGCTGGATTTATGAATGCCATACACATATCATTGTATTGTCAGACGTGACAATAGATTGATTGAAACATGACAACAGATTGGGAAGGTTATAATTGTCAATAGTAACAATTCAGTTTTAATGATTCCGCTGTTTTAACATTGTATATTTGGATCATGAAGTTGTACTGTTTGTCTGTTGCATAGCTTGGCTTAACCCGCTTCTCACCAATGCAACCCGGGTTCGATCCTCGGACCGGGTAGTATGTGAGATGGTACGGTGGTCGCCACACTAATGACCAGTGGTCATTAGTGTGGCGACCACCGTACCATCTCACATACTCATTGACCACATAATTATACGCTTTCATCTGCGCTAACGAGAGTGATTAATATAAGTTGTTAAAACTTGCTCCGCAATTGTTGCAAAATAAATCTAGGATCAGGTAACATTCTTTCTGTGCCGTCTGATCTGGCTCTATGTTGCTTGCAAAAGCGACTTTTATTGTGATTGGCAAGGGTTAAGATCCGTAAATGTTGTTTGTCAGAATTACTTTTTTTGTTTGCCAGTTGTAAGCCCAGGTTAATTGTGGCCCAGTATGATGTCAGAAGACTAACAGTGTTGCCAGATATATTTCAGTTAAATGTAAGTTTATTGCCACATTGACAGTAAATTTGCTAGAATGTAGTTTCCATTAGAGTATCCACTCGCATATCTAGATGACGATGCTTAGATAGACACAATTTGAAGTTGAGATATTTGTAGAATTTTAGTTTATAATACAAATTTATTTTACCTTCATTGTGAAACAAGTTCTTAAAACTTATATTAATCCCTCTCAAGAACTCATTTGAAGTCATTTCTGATGGAATCCATCGCCACGAGGGAGAGAAGAGGCAATGTGGAATTTAAATGCCTTGACTAAGGACACAATCAATCGTAATGGCTGGGCGCGAACACTCTGGGCCCTTCGCACCTGAAGCGAACGCGCTATCACGACTTCCACAATTTTAGCTAGTTATTACCTCAATAAACATTAATTTGGCCTCTTAGGACAGGTGGTATCTTTATTGAGGTATTCTCTTGGACAGGTGGTATCTTTATTGAGGTATTCTCTTGGACAGGTGGTATCTTTATTGAGGTATTCTCTTGGACAGGTGGTATCTTTATTGGGGTATTCTCTTGGACAGGTGGTATCTTTATTGAGGTATTCTCTTGGACAGGTGGTATCTTTATTGAGGTATTCTCTTGGACAGGTGGTATCTTTATTGAGGTATTCTCTTGGACAGGTGGTATATTTATTTAGGTATTCTCTTGGACAGGTGGTATCTTTATTGAGGTATTCTCTTGGACAGGTGGTATCTTTATTGAGGTATTCTCTTGGACAGGTGGTATCATTATTGAGGTATTCTCTTGGACAGGTGGTATCTTTATTGAGGTATTCTCTTGGACAGGTGGTATCTTTATTGAGGTATTCTCTTGGACAGGTGGTATCTTTATTGAGATATTCTCTTGGACAGATGGTATCTTTATTGAGGTATTCTCTTGGACAGGTGGTATCTTTATTGAGGTATTCTCTTGGACAGGTGGTATCTTTATTGAGGTATTCTCTTAGACAGGTGGTATCTTTATTGAGGTATTCTCTTGGACAGGTGGTATCTTTGTTGGGGTATTCTCTTGGACAGGTGGTATCTTTATTGAGGTATTCTCTTGGACAGGTGGTATCTTTGTTGAGGTATTCTCTTGGACAGGTGGTATCTTTGTTGGGGTATTCTCTTGGACAGGTGGTATCTTTATTGAGGTATTCTCTTTGACAGATGGTATCTTTATTGGGGTATTCTCTTGGACAGGTGGTATATTTATTGAGGTATTCTCTTGGACAGGTGGTATCTTTATTGAGGTATTCTCTTGGACAGGTGGTATCTTTATTGAGGTATTCTCTTGGACAGGTGGTATCTTTATTGAGGTATTCTCTTGGACAGGTGGTATCTTTATTGAGGTATTCTCTTGGACAGGTGGTATCTTTATTGAGGTATTCTCTTGGACAGGTGATATCTTTATTGGGGTATTCTCTTGGACAGGTGGTATCTTTATTGAGGTATTCTCTTGGACAGGTGGTATCTTTATTGAGGTATTCTCTTGGACAGGTGGTATCTTTATTGAGGTATTCTCTTGGACAGGTGGTATCTGTATCTTTATTGGGTATTCTCTTGGACAGGTGGTATCTTTATTGAGGTATTCTCTTGGACAGGTGGTATCTTTATTGAGGTATTCTCTTGGACAGGTGGTATCTTTATTGAGGTATTCTCTTGGACAGGTGGTATCTTTATTGAGGTATTCTCTTGGACAGGTGGTATCTTTATTGAGGTATTCTCTTGGACAGGTGGTATCTTTATTGAGGTATTCTCTTGGACAGGTGGTATCTTTATTGAGGTATTCTCTTGGACAGGTGGTATCTTTATTGAGGTATTCTCTTGGACAGGTGGTATCTTTATTGAGGTATTCTCTTGGACAGGTGGTATCTTTATTGAGGTATTCTCTTGGACAGGTGGTATCTTTATTGAGGTATTCTCTTGGACAGGTGGTATCTTTATTGAGGTATTCTCTTGGACAGGTGGTATCTTTATTGAGGTATTCTCTTGGACAGGTGGTATCTTTATTGAGGTATTCTCTTGGATAGGTGGTATCTTTATTGAGGTATTCTCTTGGACAGGTGGTATCTTTATTGAGGTATTCTCTTGGATAGGTGGTATCTTTATTGAGGTATTCTCTTGGATAGGTGGTATCTTTATTGAGGTATTCTCTTGGACAGGTTTGACAGTATTATCATATTTAGTTTTTAAATATTATCACAATATTTGCATTTTTCATTTTTATGATAGAAACATTACCTCCCTTACATTACGTTACTTATTTCCTGTGTCAACAATGATGTTAATGAATACACATGAACATAATTAAATCTTCTATAATGTTGTAAAAGTTATTTTAATATAATAATATGCCTGTAACTGTTGTAAGTTTACTGACGAGATACATAGATTTCCAACAGTTTTAAAGAAAAAGTAGGAAAATTGGCATGTTACAAATTAATTCATAAAAAAAACCTGAAACCATTAATATCCCAATTTTATTTAATGTTTTACTTAGGCATACATTGAAATAATGAAATATATTTGAAATTATATCCTAAATATTACATGAAAAATACAAAAAATCTCACCAAAATCAAGTACTCGGAAGATGGAAAAGTCATGATTTAGGATTATTGTATTCTAAATATGCATATTTTATGTTTGTAGTTACATGCAATTATGATTAATAGTCATATGTAACATATTAGTATATCAATACACACAAAAATGTCATAATAATTGCAAATATTTTTTTATTTTACTTTTGTCGCCAGAAATTATTGGCCGAAATGGAAAATAGGCATGTTATAAAAAAATTAATAAAAAAAAAACAAAGTCATTAGCATGTCAATTTTATTTCATATTTTGGTTAGTAATACATAGACTAGTGATGTACCAAGTATGAACAAATTCTATTATTGTAAACTTTTTTTACAAAACTGTAGAGAACGCCTTTAAAATGTCCAATTGTTTTCAGGGAACTAGTTCCAATCTTTCACTGGTGTGCCCATAGAAATACAGACTTGAGCTGGAATCCAGAAATGGCCAGGTCAATCTACACTGAGCAAAATTTCTAATTGGTCACCTAGGTTTTATTCATATTTCTGGAAAACGGATAAGGCAACAATATAAATCATTGATATTTTATAAAGCATTTCATTATGCACGTTTTCTGAAAAAATTATAACAATCTAAAAAATGGTTCAAACATAACAACGATTTAAATGTAGTCACCCTCCAATCAAAAAGTCACACAATGTTAATATCTGGTGTGGCCTCCTTGTGCATCAATTACAGCGCGACAACGAGCTCGCATCGAAATGATGTATCGCTGTAAATATCGCTGTGTGATGGTCTGCCATGCCTGTTGGATAATTATACCCAATCCACGAAGCTGTGGCAACTTACGTATGCGACGTTTGAGAAGATCCCACACGTTCTCAATAGGGTTCAGGTCAGGACTTTTCGATGGCCACGGAATTACTCTAACCTGGTTGAGTTGCAACATTCCTTGGGTTGCTCTTGCAGTATGACAAGGCGCATTGTCCTGTACTAGCATCATGCCACGATTAACTCTAAAATGCGGCAGAAGTACAGGGGTGATAATTTGATCCTGGTAACGTCTGGCTGTGAGGTTACCATCAACTGACACTGCCGGTGTTTTCGTGTGCATGGACGTCGGTAGATACGCGTACGGCCGTCGGTACCTCTCAATTTTACGCGAGTTTCGTCGACGAACAAAACATTGGCCCAGTCTGCACGGGTAAACCGAAAATGCTGTCTAGCCCAGCGTAGGCGTGCATAGCGGTATCTTAGGGTAAGAGTTACACCCTTTATTGGTCGTCGGCACCTCAAACCTACCTCGCGCAGTCGATTTCTCACTGTCTGTGGGGCGATATTACGTCCATGTGAGCCCATGATTTGCCTTGCAGTCCCGGTGGAGGAGGTAAAACGATCTCGTAAATGACTGAGAGTTATGTACTTGTCCTGTCGCCTTGTTGTTACCCTGCGTTTTGGGTGCCGTCGGCGGTCGTTCACACTTCCGGTAGGGGTACATTTCCCCCATAGGCTCTGTATGGTAAACATTCGTCTGTTGAACATCCGTGCCACCTGAAATAATAATGAATCATGTTAGTTTTGTTATGAAAACATGTTTTTAGATAGATATAATATGTTTTTATGCAAATAAGTCATTAATTACATGTTCGGTATCTTACCTGCCGAATACTGGTGCCTGCTGCAATCATCCCAACAGCGCGGCCACGCTCTTCTATGGTCATTCTGGCCATTTTATGTGTTTTTCAAGTTGTAAAAACGTTATCGAACATATGCACAATTTGGCCATAATGTGTTTATTTTAATTGTGGCGATCGATACAGTGTATACTTATAATGTAATATACAAAGATTTATATCATTCCGAAAATCAGTTGTTATGGTATTAAATTTCATAGTGACCAATTAGAATTTTTTTTAAGTGTATTTACATAGTTGAAATTCTGCAACAATATTTGCTTCCCATATTATCCCCCCCCCCCCCCCTGGATGTTCCAGCGGGGATGTGGTATATACTATTATGTTGGACAGGGTTTTATGTTTTTATGTTATTTGGTCAACATGTTTGCATTTAATTACTAAACTATGCACTTTATAATTTATATACATTGACTCACTACACTATCTGAGTGTGTATTATGTGCAGTGTGAGTTTTCAATCATCCTCCTATTACATTTATATGTAATAGTTGTTCTTGATAAGAATATGCTTTTGTGGCAAATCTTGCTTATAGAGTCACTAACATGGACCTCCTGTCCTTGAGATTAGATCAGTCTATAATTACATCAAATTAGAGAACACCAGACCATACAGCTGAATTATGGGAGTATGCAGAGTGAGATGCAGAGTGACCGTGACCCTCTTGTAGGAAGAAAGCTTCAAGTAGGCTTCTGTTACAAAAATGCTATTATTGTGCCATAGATTTGAAATTTGATTAATGTTCTTGCTGCTTACCTTTCTGCAACTACCTAGGGAAACAGTGAACAGAACAAGTCTGACAGTTTCCTGATAAATGATGTTATATGAATGTATAACAGAATCAGTTAGATATTATAGTGAAATAGTTGCTGTATTATGTGGATGATCAGATCTGCTCATTGTCACCAGCCTCTCTATAGATTTTCAGTTACTATGGTAACCGGAACAATTTATATAGCAATCAAAATGTACCGTATGTCAAATAAAGTAATGAAAGATGATAGTTGAATCTTTAATGCGTCAAAGCACTTTGTTCGCATTCACAATGAACACTGTACAGTCATACTTGTATTAAAAGACCACCCAAGGGACATCCAAAAAGTGGTCTCTGTACAAGATTGGTCTCTTAACCCTTTCAACACCACAGACCTCTAAATTGGCTTACAAAAAAGTGTAGATCCAGATGAGCCGGCTCATGACGAGCCGTCTCATCAGGATCTGCACTTTTTTCAAGTAATATAACTATTTTTAGAAACAAAATTACCCATTTTGATAAATGAACTGATCCAAATGTAATTTTGTTATTAATTTATTGGTCTAAAAATATCATGGACCAGTCCATGTCAGTTACTTGGTGTTGAATGGGTTAACCCACCAAATAAATTAAATGGAATGTGCAAGAAACATGGATCCAGATTAGCCACAGCTGATCAGGATCTATGTTGTTTGCTATTCAGACAAGTGCTTTAGCTCCACTATCCGAATAGTTCTGTGCCGTCTGATCTGGCGCTATGCTGTTTACAAAAGCAACTTTAGTTGTGATTGGCAGGTTATGGGTTAATACAATAATGTAATTTGCTTATTAACAGCATCAGCAGGAATTAAAAATGTGGTCTCTGAATACACCGGCTCCGTGGCCTAGTGGTTAAGGCGTCCGCCTACAGAGTTGGAGGTCGATTGGTTCGAAACTTGTAAGGGGTTTGTTCTGATATGGCCGATTTGTGAGCCGCCAGCTAGTTAAATAATGGTTACCGATTGCCTATCAGCCTGTCGCCTGGTCTACAAGGATAGGAGTCGAGAAATACTGATGTTAAAACAAAGGTGTCTCATAAGTCATTTCAAGGTCTGTGCGTTACGCTAGTATAGCTCAGAATGAATGTCTGGTGTACACCACAAAGGTGTGTGCGCGAATTATCGGTGTGTATAATGTTGATCACATGACTGAGTGTGTGTCCAGTGTGATATAGCGTGACAGTTTGTCAGTTCTATGCTAGACATAGATCGGACCACATGTAATTTTGCTATTCAAATTCGAATCGCCATTGGATCCATGAATGGAGTTCCACGTTGATTTAAACGTTAATCAGATTTAATTAAGAATGGTTATTGTAAGCGTCTTATAATGTATCGTAAACGAATATGTAAACATTTTCGTACTTATAAAATATATGAAACATTGTTGAGGTGCATTGTTGAGGTGCATTGTTGAGATGCGTGGATACAGTTTTCCAGAGTATTTTACATTATTCGCATTATTATTAATAAATTTTTACCTTTGGTTTTTACACTGGTCCTGTATATCTCGCAGTCTGTGTACGTCTGTATGTTTCATATATTCGACTATACATGTGTGTGTGTGTGTGTATATATAGCAGTCAAAGATATTGATCTAATATGGGGCATTGTACTCAAATTGCATTAAATGATTGCAAGTCTAGCTCTGTTTTGTGTAGTTCAGTTAAGACATAATGTGCTGACCCACTCAATAGGGGTGACACTATAATAAACAAACACACTTTCACACAAATGTCATGGTCTCTGAATACACTTTGTCTCTAAATAACAGCCATGATTTTGTGCTACACAAGTGGCAGCCGTGATCTCTCCACCAAGGTTGACTGTGTTACAATGTTTGTGTACAAGTGGCAGCCATGATCTCTCCACCAAGGTTGACTGTGTTACAATGTTTATGTACAAGTGGCAGCCGTAATCTCTCCACCAAGGTTGACTGTGTTACAATGTTTGTGTACATGTACTGCACAAGTGGCAGCCGTGATCTCTCCACCAAGGTTGACTGTGTTACAATGTTTGTATACATGTACTGCACAAGTGGCAGCCGTGATCTCTCCACCAAGGTTGACTGTGTTACAATGTTTGTGTACATGTGCTGCACAAGTGGCAGCCGTGATCTCTCCACCAAGTTTGACTGTGTTACAATGTTTGTGTACATGTGCTGCACAAGTGGCAGCCGTGATCTCTCCACCAAGTTTGACTGTGTTACAATGTTTGTGTACATGTGCTGCACAAGTGGCAGCCGTGATCTCTCCACCAAGGTTGACTGTGTTACAATGTTTGAGTACATGTGCTGCACAAGTGGCAGCCGTGATCTCTCCACCAAGGTTGACTGTGTTACAATGTTTGTGTACATGTGCTGCACAAGTGGCAGCCGTGATCTCTCCACCAAGTTTGACTGTGTTACAATGTTTGTGTACAAGTGGCAGCCGTGATCTCTCCACCAAGGTTGACTGTGTTGCAATGTTTATGTACAAGTGGCAGCCGTGATCTCTCCACCTAGGTTGACTGTGTTACAATGTTTGTGTACATGTGCTGCACAAGTGGCAGCCGTGATCTCTCCACCAAGTTTGACTGTGTTACAATGTTTATGTACAAGTGGCAGCCGTGATCTCTCCACCAAGTTTGACTGTGTTACAATTTTTATGTACAAGTGGCAGCTGTGATCTCTCCACCAAGGTTGACTGTGTTACAATGTTTATGTACATGTGTGGCAGCCGTGATCTCTCCACCAAGGTTGACTGTGTTACAATGTTTATGTACATGTGTGGCAGCCGTGATCTCTCCACCAAGTTTGACTGTGTTACAATGTTTATGTAAAAGTGGCAGTCGTGATCTCTCCACCAAGGTTGACTGTGTTACAATGTTTGTGTACATGTGCTACACAAGTGGCAGCCGTGATCTCTCCACCAAGTTTGACTGTGTTACAATGTTTATGCACAAGTGGCAGCCGTGATCTCTCCACCAAGGTTGACTGTGTTACAATGTTTGTGTACATGTACTGCACAAGTGGCAGCCGTGATCTCTCCACCAAGGTTGACTGTGTTACAATGTTTGTATACATGTGCTGCACAAGTGGCAGCCGTGATCTCTCCACCAAGGTTGACTGTGTTACAATGTTTGTGTACATGTGCTGCACAAGTGGCAGCCATGATCTCTCCACCAAGTTTGACTGTGTTACAATGTTTGTATACATGTGCTGCACAAGTGGCAGCCGTGATCTCTCCACCAAGTTTGACTGTGTTGCAATGTTTATGTACAAGTGGCAGCCGTGATCTCTCCACCAAGGTTGACTGTGTTGCAATGTTTGTATACATGTACTGCACAAGTGGCAGCCGTGATCTCTCCACCAAGTTTGACTGTGTTGCAATGTTTATGTACAAGTGGCAGCTGTGATCTCTCCACCTAGGTTGACTGTGTTACAATGTTTATGTACATGTGTGGCAGCTGTGATCTCTCCACCAAGTTTGACTGTGTTACAATGTTTATGTACAAGTGGCAACTGTGATCTCTCCACCAAGGTTGACTGTGTTACAATGTTTGTGTACATGTGCTGCACAAGTGGCAGCCGTGATCTCTCCACCAAGGTTGACTATGTTACAATGTTTATGTACAAGTGGCATCCGTGATCTCTCCACCAAGGTTGACTGTGTTACAATGTTTGTGTACATGTGCTGCACAAGTGGCAGCCGTGATCTCTCCACCAATTTTGACTGTGTTACAAAGTTTATTTACAATTGGCAGCCGTGATCTCTCCACCAAGGTTGACTGTGTTACAATGTTTGTGTACAAGTGGCAGCTGTGATCTCTCCACCAAGGTTGACTGTGTTACAATGTTTATGTACATGTGCTGCACAAGTGGCAGCCGTGATCTCTCCACCAAGATTGACTATGTTACAATGTTTATGTACAAGTGGCAGCCGTGATCTCTCCACCAAGGTTGACTGTGTTACAATGTTTATGTACAAGTGGCAGCCGTGATCTCTCCACCAAGGTTGACTGTGTTACAATGTTTATGTACATGTGTGGCAGCCGTTATCTCTCCACCAAGTTTGACTGTGTTACAATGTTTATGTACAAGTGGCAGCCGTGATCTCTCCACCAAGGTTGACTGTGTTACAATGTCTATGTACAAGTGGCAGCCGTGATCTCTCCACCAAGTTTGACTGTGTTACAATGTTTGTGTACATGTGCTACACAAGTGGCAGCCGTGATCTCTCCACCAAGGTTGACTGTGTTACAATGTTTGTGTACATGTGCTGTACAAGTGGCAGCCGTGATCTCTCCACCAAGTTTGACTGCTACAATGTTTGTGTACATGTGCGGCAGCCGTGATCTCTCCACCAAGTTTGACTGTGTTACAATGTTTGTGTACATGTGTGGCACAAGTGGCAGTTCTGGCAACATCTTGAATTATAATGGAACTGGATTGTGACATAATGGCAATCGAGATATACAACTCAGGGCTCAAGCTAGACTCCAATTTTTGGGAGAAGTGAGAAAATTTAGGGAGAGGTGGGGAGACTATGAATGTTCACCCGACTGCAAATAGTGAACCCGTATTTAGTCGAGGTTTGCAGGATTAAAGAACTAATGTATGTAGCATTGGGTTTATGTAATGTTGATCCTATACAGAATCGGTGTACATCAACCAAACATTTGCAGTAATACATTATTTCATTTTTAGAATTTACAATTACAATAGCCAAAATTAATTTTATGTATTTTGAAGGAAGTATGTTGTATATACAATTGTTCCAGTTTAAATACAAGTTTATTGAAATTGTAGTAATGAATTTCTTACATGAAACCAAGACAACAAATATCACTTGGAGAAATGCAAACACCCACGCTCTGCACTTAATTTATAATAGCAAACACCCGTGCTCTGCACTTAATTTATAATAGCAAACACCCGCGCTCTGCACTTAATTTATAATAGCATCTTTTCATAATACATGTAATTGTCTGTATTTGCAGAACAATAAACATTAGTTACAATGATGTCATTACTTCCTGCATGATTCTACAACTGGCTATCAATTAAGAAATAATAAGTATCAACCATGGTATATCGCAGCTCATCATCGTTTGTCGTTCTTATGCGTAGAAATATATCACATGATTCTAACACGACTTACTTCTAATAATTTTAGACGAGAATCAAAGGAGTATTTTCTTCAAACGCCGTGCTACTCTGCTGCATTTGGCTTTCGAAATTTCCTCCCGCGTAAGGGGTGATGACGTTATTTTTTATGGAAAATATCAATCTAGTGCATAAATGAACAAAAGTTGTAACTGATCAATAATTTTATTTATTTTGTCAAATAAAACTGTACAGAATAGTAACTGAAACGTTACTTAACAGAAATACAAGATGGACAAGAGATTATCTGATTCTAAACATAGCTCACTTCCGCAAATTCCCACTATAGTATTTACAAACATCACGTGACTTTCATTCATAAAACTTTACACGCATTGTATAAATGGAATAGCCAAAACACGGTGCGCGTGCAGCATAGTTCAAGGTAGGTATATCGCAGAATAACCCGAGGTAGATTTTACTCTAAAAGTATGTATGTTATTAGCTGGGTCGTGTTAGAATTTTATGTACACGGCATACATGTAGGCACTGAAATAATTGGTAAACCAGACATGACCACAGAATGTTACCTTGACCAGAGTAATTTTCCATAAATAGCTTTGGAACTTTCCAGTGAATTGATTGTTTTATTAGATAATTTTCGCACATATTTTCAACAATAGCTAAATTGGCATTTATCAAAGTTAATTGTATTTTACCATTGATTGTTATAAATCGGTTTCATGTGTCATACAAAATCGATAATTTGCATAATATCATCTGGCTATTTATGTTAATTAGGATGTGAATTATGTCAAGATGTTTTACATCCTCATTGCTGATTGACGTTACATATTGATTGTATTAAGTTTATTAACCGGATGTCCGGGAGGGGGATTATCTTATGCCTCGCGGGCTGTATTTCACCTTTTGTGTGTTTCGAGACTCAAAATTTAGTGACATACGGATTACCATTAATTAGCAAGTATGCCCTCCAGAAATAAGGCGAAATGGATGTCGCCCTGATGTCTATTGTCGGCGAAGTCACGCAAAATAAAGCGACCACTTAGCCCGAATCGCCCTCTTACACCATTTAGTTTAATCACTCTTATGAACTCATTCCTTATGCAATATATTGCCATGAGGGAGAGAGAAGAGGCAATGTGTAGGCTAATTTATTTGCATTGTCTATAAAGGTACAATCGGCTACAGCTGGGTGCAAATTCTGGGTCTCTCACGTTTGGAGTGAACGTGCTACCATTACGTTATCATGACGTTGCCAAAATTGTAAAGATAAGAGAGTTTAAAGCAACACTATATCTGTGAAAAAAACAAAATTTTACAGATTTTAATTTCCTATTAAACAGCATAATTCTTTCCAAATATTAATGCCGCATAATCTTAGTATTTCAGTTAATAAACTAACGTCATACATGATATATATGACGTTTGTTGACATAACTAAATGATTTAGTTATTATCGTGGATACATTTATGGTACACATTTACCTCACATTTGTGCTTACCCATATTTATTTTTTAGACACATCTGATTTAGATTATCTCTAAACGACAGTTTCACATGTTTAGTATATACTTCATTAATAAACAAACGTCAATTCAGGAGCGTGGCTGACCGTTCTATGTAATCCTACTAAAACTTTTGAAAGACTGTAAATAGTGGTTGAAAGTTAGTGTTTCAATTATTTCAGAAGAATTTATACGATAGTACATAATTATAGCAATGCTATTTATACGTAAAAATGGCAATTACTCTGCATCATGTTGCTTTAAATAGCCTCGTAATTCTATATAACAATAAGATTTAATTACTCAATTATTTGTTTAATTTATCAATTAATTGTTATTCATATTGTGTACGGTGAAATCATTTATCATTCCCGGCTGTGGTATATTTGTAACTATCGTTCCTGGCTGTGGTATATTTGTAACTATCGTTCCTGGCTGTGGTATATTTGTAACTATCATTCCCGGCTGTGGTATATTTGTAACTATCGTTCCCGGCTGTGGCATATTTGTATCTTGCGTTCCTGGCTGTGGTATATTTGTAACTATCGTTCCCGGCTGTGGTATATTTGTAACTATCGTTCCCAGCTGTGGTATATTTGTAACTATCGTTCCCGGCTGTGGTATATTTGTAACTATCGTTCCCGGCTGTGGTATATTTGTAACTATCGTTCCCGGCTGTGGTATATTTGTAACTATCGTTCCCGGCTGTGGTATATTTGTAACTATCGTTCCCGGCTGTGGTATATTTGTAACTATCATTCCCGGCTGTGGTATATTTGTAACTATCATTCCCGGCTGTGGTATATTTGTAACTATCGTTCCTGGCTGTGGTATATTTGTAACTATCGTTCCTGGCTGTGGTATATTTGTAACTATCGTTCCCGGCTGTGGTATATTTGTAACTATCGTTCCTGGCTGTGGTATATTTGTAACTATCGTTCCTGGCTGTGGTATATTTGTAACTATCGTTCCCGGCTGTGGTATATTTGTAACTATCGTTCCCGGCTGTGGTATATTTGTAACTATCGTTCCTGGCTGTGGTATATTTGTAACTATCGTTCCCGGCTGTGATATATTTGTAACTATCGTTCCTGGCTGTGGTATATTTGTAACTATCGTTCCCGGCTGTGGTATATTTGTAACTATCGTTCCCGGCTGTGGTATATTTGTAACTATCGTTCCCGGCTGTGGTATATTTGTAACTATCGTTCCCGGCTGTGGTATATTTGTAACTATCGTTCCCGGCTGTGGTATATTTGTAACTATCGTTCCCGGCTGTGGTATATTTGTAACTATCATTCCCGGCTGTGGTATATTTGTAACTATCATTCCCGGCTGTGGTATATTTGTAACTATCGTTCCTGGCTGTGGTATATTTGTAACTATCGTTCCTGGCTGTGGTATATTTGTAACTATCGTTCCCGGCTGTGGTATATTTGTAACTATCGTTCCTGGCTGTGGTATATTTGTAACTATCGTTCCTGGCTGTGGTATATTTGTAACTATCGTTCCCGGCTGTGGTATATTTGTAACTATCGTTCCCGGCTGTGGTATATTTGTAACTATCGTTCCTGGCTGTGGTATATTTGTAACTATCGTTCCCGGCTGTGAAAGTAACTATCGTTCCTGGCTGTGGTATATTTGTAACTATCGTTCCCGGCTGTGGTATATTTGTAACTATCGTTCCCGGCTGTGGTATATTTGTAACTATCGTTCCCGGCTGTGTATTGTAACTATCGTTCCTGGCTGTGGTATATTTGTAACTATCGTTCTTGGCTGTGGTATATTTGTAACTATCGTTCCTGGCTGTGGTACTATCGTTCCTGGCTGTGGTATATTTGTAACTATCGTTCCCGGCTGTGGTATATTTGTAACTATCGTTCCTGGCTGTGGTACTATCGTTCCTGGCTGTGGTATATTTGTAACTTGCATTCCCGGCTGTGGTATATTTGTAACTATCGTTCCTGGCTGTGGTACTATCGTTCCTGGCTGTGGTATATTTGTAACTATCGTTCCTGGCTGTGGTACTATCGTTCCTGGCTGTGGTATATTTGTAACTTGCATTCCCGGCTGTGGTATATTTGTAACTATCGTTCCTGGCTGTGGTATATTTGTAACTATCGTTCCCGGCTGTGGTATATTTGTAACTATCGTTCTTGGCTGTGGTATATTTGTAACTATCGTTCCCGGCTGTGGTATATTTGTAACTATCGTTCCTGGCTGTGGTACTATCGTTCCTGGCTGTGGTATATTTGTAACTTGCATTCCCGGCTGTGGTATATTTGTAACTATCGTTCCTGGCTGTGGTACTATCGTTCCTGGCTGTGGTATATTTGTAACTATCGTTCCTGGCTGTGGTACTATCATTCCTGGCTGTGGTATATTTGTAACTTGCATTCCCGGCTGTGGTATATTTGTAACTATCGTTCCTGGCTTTGGTATATTTGTAACTATCGTTCCTGGCTGTGGTATATTTGTAACTATCGTTCCTGGCTGTGGTATATTTGTAACTATCGTTCCTGGCTGTGGTATATTTGTAACTATCGTTCCTGGCTGTGGTATATTTGTAACTTGCGTGTAAGTAATGTGTAAATACAACAACTGCCGGTGGACAACTTGTAATTAGCACAGTTATAAAGTGATATTGGACATCTTAATTTCACTAACAATATGCTGGCTGATGTAAAGATGAGAATATTGGATGTGAAGTTTGGTTGTTTGTATGTTAAGATATGCTCTCAATTGACATGCTTTAGTGGACAGACAGACAGACACTTCTTATGCCTTTCATTAGACCCGAGCTCCCGGGTTTTGACGCACGAAAATTGATAAAGACGCATATTTGACTCTTGGTGAAAATGCCCTGAGAGTCATTTTGACCCGGGGCGTTGATCGGTCATGCGTCATCCAATATTTTCTCTCATCCGAGTAATTATCAAAATCTGTCTGTTTTCAAGGTCGAAGACCGTAACGGTAATCGTTCATATATAAAACGCAGTTATTGACCCGGGGCGTTGATCGGTCATGCGTCATCAAATATTTTCTCATCGGAGTAATTATCAAAATCTGTCTGTCTACGAGGTCGAAGACCGTAATCTTTCATATATAAAACGCAGTTATTTTCATCAAAAGTCTGCTGCATTTTGGTTTTGAACACGAGGGACTCGCATGCAAACTTTAGTATCAAAGGGAAATAAATCTTTAATAACGTTTCTCTAATACCTGTACGGCTCGGTATTTTTCCGGTAAAAATTAGTTTTTATCACCTTTAGCAAAGTTTTGCAAACAACCAATTACCGTTTGTGTTGTTTGCCATCATATGTGCTGCTAATCATGAGAACTGAGAAGTTTAAGTAGGTGTTGACATTATGTGTATTGTCAATGTACAATCGGCATAGATAAAACGGTGTTTTTGTAACAGTGTATTGTCAAGAATAAGTTGTCTGCTAATTGAGAAGCTTATAGTGGGCCACTGATATAGAAAATATACGCCGGAATCGTTTGATGATGTCGGTGAGTAAAAGTACTTTTGCTATTGTTTGTTACAGATTTCTATGGGGTATTCATTGTGTGCACCACCCATTAATCATTTCATTGTTTCTACATTATTCCTTCATTTTCTGGAGAATAGTCCTAAATCATTCTTAGTTATATTTTCAATCAGATCGGAGATAAGAAATTAAAGAGTATCAGTTTTAGAAATTAAATCTTAAATATGGTTCAGAAAACCCTTAGTCACTTCAGAATTGGCACACCCAGCAAACGTAAGCTGAGTGATAGTGATAGTGTTAGTGAACCTGGGACACCTAAACGCCATAAAGTAGACTGTGACACTCCTAAGTCTAAAATGAAAAGAAAATTCAGGCCTGAGTGGCTTAATGAATTTAAGTGGCTGGAAATGAAACAAACTGATGATCAGATTCTGTTGTATTGTACTTGGTGTAGAGATGCTAAAAAGAAAAATCCCTTCGCTAACAGTGGTAGCACGAACCTACAAAAAAGTGCTCTTGATCGCCATGCAAACAGTAACCCTGAACATGTTGAAGTTGTTTGTGCTCAACAAGTTGTAAAGTCAAAACAAACTGTCATGGATGTTATTGAAATTCTGGAAAAAAAGCAGACTATTGAAAATGCCCAGTCAAAGGAAGTACAATTGAAGACGATGTACTTTGTTGCCAAGAATAACTTACCACTGCGCATCCACAATGAGCTAGTTAGTCTCCAGAAGGAGAATGGGTGCCAGCCTCTACAAGACAGTGTGAACATCTACACCAGCGCCGGTATTCACAATGATATGATAGATGCAATAAACTCTGAGCTGGTAGATGACATAAATAAAGACATCAACTACAGTGACTTTGTGGGTGTAATTGTAGATGAAACCACAGACATAACTATCCACAAGAAACTTAACATATACTTTAAGTGTTTTAAGTCTGGCACATCTGAGCCCGTGGTGCACTTTGTGGACTGTGTTCCAGTGGTAAATGGAAAGGCTGAGACACTAGTACAGGAAATAGAGAATGTTTGTGTCAACATGGGACTGGATCTTATGAAAGTTGTATCAATGGCTAGCGACGGTGCAAGTGTTATGACTGGCCGTAAAGGTGGTGTTGGTGCGCTTCTTCGGAAAAAAAACCCCAGGCTAGTGCTAATCCACTGTGTAGCACATCGACTGGCTCTGTGTGCTGGGCAGGCATGCAGGGATGTGGCAGCATTCAGTGAGTATCATGATAACGTCAAGCAGGTCTACAGATACTTCCACAATTCAGCTGTTAGGTACAACACACTACGTGCAATGGAGACTGTGTTAAATGATGAACATGGTGACACAAAACATGTGACCCTTAAGGAGCCAGCAGCCACTCGGTGGTTATCTCTTGAAAGTGCAGTGAAAGCCATATACCATAGTTACCCCGCCCTCTTGATGGCACTTGAAAATGAGGGTGTAAGTGAGGCCAAAGGTATATTGAAGCGTGTCAAAAGTGTGTCATTCCTACTGAAAACAGCATTCTTGGTGGATATATTATTACCTGTGAACAAACTGTGCAAAGTCTTTCAGAAGGATGAACTTGATATTGATATTGTCAGCATGAATGTTCTCGCTACGAAAGAAACACTTGAAGCTTACAAGATCAAAAGTGGAACAACACTTCAAGCGGTGTATAGTGAAGTCACTACTGGGAAATACAAGGGAGTGAAACTTAACGATACTCCTCAACTACGCATGGGATTTCAAAACAGTGCTGATAAATACATTGATACTATCATTGACAACATCAACTCTCGGTTTGAGGAGTCATCCATGGACAAATTGGTTTTGCCAACCGTGTGTTAAACCCAAAGCTGCTTCCCGTGTCCACTGTTGCCATCTGTGAATATGGTGAGGACAATTTAGAGTCCATCATCGACTGGCTTGGCCCAGTTGGTGAGGCTCCTGGCCTTGTAAATCCAGAACGCATGAGAGCGGACCACATTCAATTGAAAATGACCATCAAACACATGCGAGGAAAAACACTGAAAACTGTGTGCCAGGACTTAATTGAACATTATGATGACATATTGCCAGATTACTGTGTGTTAGCTAAGTACATGTTAACTGCACCTCTCACCAGTGTTGCCTGTGAGAGAGGGTTTTCAACCCAGAATAGACTCAAAACGAAAGCAAGATCAGGCATGTCCCATGACAAGGTAGCAAAACTTATCAGAATCATAGAGGAAGGGCCAACAGTAACAGATTTCCCGGCTGGAAAGGTTGCCCGCAGATTTGACAAAATGTGCAAGCGTAAGAAATGAAACAGTAACTTCAAACGTGCTCAGTAAAGTGATTGAATTAATGATTTGTGTCTTGAATAAAGTTTACAAAACTGTTTTTCATAAAAATAAAATACATATTTATTATAAACCTGTGTTCGTTTTGGTTAAAGTACAGTCATGTATTAGTAGAGAAAGGTCTGGCTTGGTCAGCTCACACATTGGTCTAGAGTGCATTGTATGATCGAGAAAAAAAAATACATATACGTAAAGTACCAACATGCATATATTTGACTCTTGAAAATTCCAGCTTGACTCTTGAAAATTCCTGTTTGACTCTTGAGATTTTGACCTCAAGGGTCATTGACTCTTGAGTTTCAAAGTCTAGTGAACGCCCTGTTATGCTGTGTTTTTGATGGTGAAATGATTGTTGGTAGTGGTGATGTTTGGTTGTTTTTTCTATGCAAATTTATATTTTAGCTTGATTGCGAATCAAGTTCTTACATTATATTAACCCATTCAACACCAAGTAACTGACATGGACTGGTGCATGATATTTTTAGACCAATAAATTAATAAGAAAATTACATTTGGACCAGTTCATTTATCAAAATGGGTAATTTTGTCTAAAAATAGTAATATTATTGGCAACAAGTGCAGATCCTGAGACGGCTCATAGTGAGCTGGCTCATGTGGATCTACACTTTTTGTAAGCCTATTTAGAGGTATGTGGTGTTGAAAGGGTTAATAGATAAATTAAGAGACAGATATATGTGACCCGCCATATCAAAATCAGTCGTAAGTCGGGATTATCGTAAGGCAGATAATTACATTTTAAGTCAACAAAATGGTATTTTAACAATTTTCAGATTATTGTATAATGGCATTTTATAATCATTTATCTTTATAATAAATGTGATAGAAGCACGTATTTGTGTAATTTAAGGCATTAAAAACACATTTTAATTAGCTTGGTGTTAATTGCCATTGTTATTAATCACAGTGAAACAAAAGATCTAAGCCGGGTAGGCGGTATTTTCCGATTGTCCCGCGATTTGGCCCCATGTATTTGGTACCGAAATAAACTAGAGATGACGTATTTTCAGCTGATGCTATTCTTGAAGTAAGATCTTATATGCTTCCAACTAATAAAATGGCTTTAAATCGATCGAATTTTATCCAAAATCTCTTCGGTTGCGACGTAAACGTGATTCCCACTCATCCATTGGCCGATAAACACCACGTGATCTGCAAGTGCGCATTTTCGGTGTGATTTCATGACGATTATTCATTATATAGCTTAATATTTAGATTTATTTTGATGCAAATCAGTCATATATAGGTAAATGGTAAACCTAGACAAGTGTAGAACCTTTATCTGCTGATTTGTTGTGTGAAATTTTAACACACGTTTATCGGTACCCGTGTTTCGTGTAGCCCAGTATTTCGGACATACATGTATTTAATATAAATTCTAAAATAATACTTCACCTGAATCCAAAAGTTCATTCATTCTTTTATAATTGTGACTGAATTCAGTTTATGTTTCATAATATTAGAAAATAATTTTTCACTGTGAACCAGGTTTTCATCCATTTTCTAATTCAGAGCTGCACACTATACAAGGTTACTTTACTTCCCACAAAAAGCCATAAATTACCCCCTAATCCTTTCCTAAAACAACACAACTGATAAGGGAAAATGTTTTAATGTAAACATTTAAATAGATCAATGAAACGGTGTCTTCCTGAAACCCCCACTTTTCAAATTTTGATAACAAAAAAAGTGGGTGTTTCAGGAATTTTGCTTTTTCCAATTAACACCTTCCTACGGCCTTAGGTCAAATTATAGCTATGGTCTGTTTCTTAGGATGATTTAATAAAACAAGACAAGTTTTTTATACATTTATATCATCTTTAAACACAGATTCATCTGCAGTACTCATCAGTCAATCAATCACTAATGATGAATCAGTCAGTCATTCACTTGAGGTGAAGAAGTTGCGATGCTGCGTCAGAGTATTCCATCGCCGTCATGTCTCCGTTTTCCAAACGTGTTTTCAGGGCTGCTATACTTTCTTTTTTTGACTGGACGAACGCCCCCTGCCTGGTATTGAAGAACCCTAATGTAGCAAGCAGCTTCAATCCGCTGTAGTATGGAAATGATACCGAAGATGTTTGGATGGGCATGTCGTACGGCCTTCTTCAATTTACTGTGCCACCCTTCACAATGGTTTGTTGTCCTGGGACCCACAGTTGTATAATGATTCCAAAGTGGCTTATCACCCTCAACCCACTGTTCTGTTACGTAGTCTGTGAAGGCAGTAACGCTCGCAGGAAGATCCTCCTCCCCTATGGCCACTAACGCTTGAAACCAAATGTCCTCTACCTCAGCTATTGGAACTAATGGCAACACCGATGCTCGTCTAACCAGTCGATGGATTGTGTCATTTTCCTTGTAGGCTGTAGAGAGTCCTAAAGCTTGAACTTTTCGCCAAACGCACTGTGTGTAATGAAAAAAGCAAGCTTTCATATTGGTGTCTGGAAAAACTCTCTGTGCGCCGTTACGGGAAGCCACCTCGTGGTCTAGAAATACAGTTTCAGGTTGAAGTTCAAAACCGTACTCCTCACATTTCTGTTTTAGTTGGCTGAAAAATGTCACGTAGACGTCAGTTGATTTTCCTGGGAGAAACGCGAATACTAGCGGATACATTTCACCGTCAATAAATCCATGTAACGTAAACAACTGGTGAAATAAACTTGGGCACGTGTAAAATGTTCCGTCGGCGTAAATAGTGTTGGCTGCACACAGATGTTGTAGTCCAGTTCTAGTTGCGAAGACGAGCATTTTGTTGTTTTCGTCGATGTTGATTTGAAGGAATTCGCCGCCTGCTTTTGTCTGTGTCCATTCTCCTTCTAACTGGATGTTAGCAGTTGACGTTGGAAGTACGGGACGAAGTTTACTCCGCTCTTTGTACAGTGCAGTCTTACACGTTTGGAACGTTGGTATATGTCTTGCCACTTGTTCTGTCTCTTCATCCCAATCTTTTCCGCGGATGTTGGCAATTTCTTCCTCGTAGATTGTTGGAATAGGGGTAAGTTCATCCCGACAACGTTTGCGAATATCTCCCATGATGTTTCTAATGTAATTGTCTACGTTATTGGGCGGGTGTGTGTGGTTGTCAGTATGTTTGGTTAATCTACCATCAACTGTTGTTGCCCTTGTTCCGCATCCTTGTTGACAACATGACCAATAAATACGATCAGGTGTACGTGATTTCATCTGAAGGGAAAAGTTTGTATACAGACAGAGGAAGGACACATATCATATTGTGTATAGACAGACAGACGGACGTACTGACAGACGGACAAACACCATATTGACAGACGGACAAACATCATATCGTGTTAAGACAGACAGACGGACAGACATTATATTATGTAAATACAGACAGACAGACGTACAGACATTATATTATTTAAATACAGACAGACAGTCGGACGGATGGACTCACAACACATTGTGTACAGACAGACGGACAGACATTATATTATGTAAATACAGACAGACAGATGTACATACATTATATTATTTAAATACAGACAGACAGACGGATGGATGGACTCACAACACATGTACAGACGGACGGACAAACATCATATTGTGTTAAGACAGACAGACCGACAGACAGACGGATGGACTTACAGACAGACAGACAGATGGACGAACATACATCACATTATATAGACAGACAGACGGACACACATCAGGAGAGAAAGAAAAAAGTATACTTACATTAAATCTGAATCCACCTATCAAAAGACTTTCACCACCTTTCTGATTATTAACAAATCGTATTTGTACTTGTGCATTAGCCATTATGTTACATGTATCTAGGATAATCGTGTACACAAATGAAACTAAATTATATCAGTATCAATTTATATAAAAATTAATGGTCTTGTATCTTGTTTTTAATACATTAATTATCGCCTTTAATATACTCAAATAAATATTTCTTTGTTTAGATATTGCTCTGTTGAATTTATATGAAACATCAAAGTATTCAAAAAGATAAACAGTAAACTTAAATACCAATAAATTAACACTATTGATTGCAAACTATTAATCTTATTTCTTTAATAACCTCATTATCGTGTATCAATTATCAGTTTTAATTAAGAAAACTGCTTGCAAACTGTTAATCTTGTCTTTTTCAATGTATCAATTATCAGTTTTAAACTATAACTAATATATTTTAAAAAAAGATCAAAGAAACCTAATTAATCTTAATTAATTGATATAAACTGTTATACTTTGATATAATAATAATAATAATAATTAATTGGCAATTCTGATTATTTAATATCAATATTAATTTATGGTCCTAATAATATTAATGTATTTAGACATAATTTATCAAATCTTAAATTATAAATATTTTACATTTATATCTCCTTATGCAGCAAATATTACACCAATAGGTAAAACAGACTATAGTCCGTAACCATGGGTTACATAAATTAAAAGTGGGTGTTTCAGGAATTTGAAAATTAAAATGTGGGGGTTTCAGGAATATGAAAATTAGAAAGTGGGTGTTTCAGGAATAAA
>CM026404.1:33432735-33449583 GCA_014843695.1 Archivesica marissinica | reverse complement strand
TTGTCACAAACAACAAAGTTAGTACATGCCTTGTCACAAACAACACAGTTAGTACATGCCTTGTCACAAACAACACAGTTAGTACATTCCTTGTCACAAACATCACAGTTAGTACATTCCTTGTCACAAACAACACAGTTAGTACATTCCTCAACACAAACAACACAGTTAGTACATTCCTTGTCACAAACAACACAGTTAGTACATTCCTTGTCACAAACACCACAGTTAGTACATTCCTTGTCACAAACAACACAGTTAGTACATCCTTGTCACAAACAACACAGTTAGTACATTCCTTGTCACAAACAACACAGTTAGTACATTCCTTGTCACAAACAACACAGTTAGTACATTCCTTGTCAC
The DNA here is from genome assembly GCA_014843695.1 of Archivesica marissinica. Classification (NCBI taxonomy): domain Eukaryota; kingdom Metazoa; phylum Mollusca; class Bivalvia; order Venerida; family Vesicomyidae; genus Archivesica; species Archivesica marissinica. The sequence continues at coordinate 33,449,217 of CM026404.1, read as the reverse complement.
AAACATCACAGTTAGTACATTCCTTGTCACAAACAACACAGTTAGTACATTCCTTGTCACAAACAACACAGTTAGTACATTCCTTGTCACAAACAACACAGTTAGTACATTCCTTGTCACAAACAACACAGTTAGTACATTCCTTGTCACAAACAACACAGTTAGTACATTGCCTTGTCACAAACAACACAGTTAGTACATTCCTTGTCACAAACAACAAAGTTAGTACATTCCTTGTCACAAACAACACAGTTAGTACATTCCTTGTCACAAACAACACAGTTAGTAAATTCCTTGTCACAAACAACAAAGTTAGTACATGCCTTGTCACAAACAACACAGTTAGTACATTCCTTGTCACAAACAACACAGTTAGTACATTCCTTGTCACAAACAACACAGTTAGTACATTCCTTGTCACAAACAACACAGTTAGTACATTCCTTGTCAAAAACAACACAGTTAGTACATTCCTTGTCACAAACAACACAGTTAGTACATTCCTTGTCACAAACAACACAGTTAGTACATTCCTTGTCACAAACAACACAGTTAGTACATTCCTTGTCACAAACAACACAGTTAGTACATTCCTTGTCACACACAACACAGTTAGTACATTCCTTGTCACAAACATCACAGTTAGTACATTCCTTGTCACAAACAACAAAGTTAGTACATTCCTTGTCACAAACAACACAGTTAGTACATTCCTTGTCACAAACAACAAAGTTAGTACATTCCTTGTCACAAACAACACAGTTAGTACATTCCTTGTCACAAACAACACAGTTAGTACATTCCTTGTCACAAACAACACAGTTAGTACATTCCTCAACACAAACAACACAGTTAGTACATTCCTTGTCACAAACAACACAGTTAGTACATTCCTTGTCACAAACAACACAGTTAGTACATTCCTTGTCACAAAAAACACAGTTAGTACATTCCTTGTCACAAACAACACAGTTAGTACATTCCTTGTCACAAACAACACAGTTAATACATAACTTGTCACAAACAACACAGTTAGTACATTCCTTGTCACAAACAACACAGTTAGTACATTCCTTGTCACAAACAACACAGTCAATTCCTTGTCACAACAAAACACAGTTAGTACATTCCTTGTCACAAACATCACAGTTAGTACATTCCTTGTCATAACAACACAGTTAGTACATTCCTTGTCACAAACAACATAGTTAGTACATTCCTTGTCACAAACATCACAGTTAGTACATTCCTCAACACAAACAACACAGTTAGTACATTCCTTGTCACAAACATCACAGTTAGTACATTCCTTGTCACAAACAACACAGTTAGTACATACCTTGTCACAAACAACACAGTTAGTACATTCCTTGTCACAAACAACACAGTTAGTACATTCCTTGTCACAAACAACACAGTTAGTACATTCCTTGTCACAAACATCACAGTTAGTATATTCCTTGTCACAAACAACAAAGTTAGTACATTCCTTGTCACAAACAACACAGTTAGTACATACCTTGTCACAAACAACACAGTTAGTACATTCCTTGTCACAAACAACAAAGTTAGTACATTCCTTGTCACAAACAACACAGTTAGTACATTCCTTGTCACAAACAACACAGTTAGTACATTCCTTGTCACAAACAACAAAGTTAGTACATTCCTTGTCACAAACAACACAGTTAGTACATTCCTTGTCACGAACAACACAGTTAGTACATTCCTTGTCACAAACAACACAGTTAGTACATACCTTGTCACAAACAACACAGTTAGTACATTCCTTGTCACAAACATCACATTTAGTACATTACTTGTCACAAACAACACAGTTAGTACATTCCTTGTCACAAACAACACAGTTAGTACATTCCTTGTCACAAACAACACAGTTAGTACATACCTTAACACAAACAACACAGTTAGTACATTCCTTGTCACAACCAACACAGTTAGTACATTCCTTGTCACAAACAACACAGTTAGTACATTCCTTGTCACAAACAACACAGTTAGTACATTCCTTGTCACAAACAACAAAGTTAGTACATTCCTTGTCACAAACAACACAGTTAGTACATTCCTTGTCACAAACAACACAGTTAGTATATTCCTTGTCACAAACAACAAAGTTAGTACATGCCTTGTCACAAACAACACAGTTAGTACATTCCTTGTCACAAACATCACAGTTAGTACATTCCTTGTCACAAACAACACAGTTAGTACATTCCTCAACACAAACAACAAAGTTAGTACATTCCTTGTCACAAACAACACAGTTAGTACATTCCTTGTCACAAACAACAAATTTAGTACATTCCTTGTCACAAACAACACAGTTAGTACATACCTTGTCACAAACAACACAGTTAGTACATTCCTTGTCACAAACAACACAGTTAGTACATTCCTTGTCACAAACAACACAGTTAGTACATTCCTTGTCACAAACATCACAGTTAGTACATTCCTTGTCACAAACAACACAGTTAGTACATTCCTTGTCACAAACAACACAGTTAGTACATTCCTTATCACAAACATCACAGTTAGTACATTCCTTGTCACAAACAACACAGTTAGTACATTCCTTGTCACAAACAACACAGTTAGTACATTCCTTGTCACAAACAACACAGTTAGTACATGCCTTGTCACAAACAACACAGTTAGTACATTCCTTGTCACAAGCAACACAGTTAGTACATTCCTTGTCACAAACAACACAGTTAGTACATTCCTTGTCACAAACATCACAGTTAGTACATTGCTTGTCACAAACAACACAGTTAGTACATTCCTTGTCACAAACAACACAGTTAGTACATTCCTCAACACAAACAACACAGTTAGTACATGCCTTGTCACAAACAACATAGTTAGTACATTCCTTGTCACAAACATCACAGTTAGTACATTCCTTGTCACAAACAACACAGTCAGTACATTCCTTGTCACAAACAACACAGTTAGTACATTCCTTGTCACAAACATCACAGTTAGTACATTCCTTGTCACAAACAACACAGTTAGTACATTCCTCAACACAAACAACACAGTTAGTACATTCCTTGTCACAAACAACACAGTTAGTACATTCCTTGTCACAAACAACACAGTTAGTACATGCCTTATCACAAACAACACAGTTAGTACATTCCTTGTCACAAACAACACAGTTAGTACATTCCTTGTCACAAACAACACAGTTAGTACATTCCTTGTCACAAACAACACAGTTAGTACATACCTTGTCACAAACAACACAGTTAGTACATTCCTTGTCACAAACAACACAGTTAGTACATTCCTTGTCACAAACAATACAGTTAGTACATTCCTTGTCACAAACAACACAGTTAGTACATTCCTTGTCACAAACAACACAGTTAGTACATGCCTTGTCACAAACAACAAAGTTAGTACATTCTTGTCACAAACAACAACGTTAGTACATTCTGGTCACAAACAACACAGTTAGTTTCTGGTCACAATCAACACAGTTAGTACATTCTGGTGGTTAACACGCTGGACTGGTAATCCAGGGATAGCTGGTTCGAACACTTGTCGGACCCTAATAAAATTAACACTCTTTCAGATGGTACGTTAAGCCGAGGTCTCATGTCGGTGCTTTACACTGTGCACGTAAAATAACCAGAGGAGACTCTGGAGTGGGTCTCTGTCTGTATCATTGCACTATCCTCCAATAATCTAAAATGACTAATCTCTTCAGGAGGCGTCACTCATAGGGGCAACCGGTAGCGACAATAAATAAATGCAAAGCACACACACACCCAATGTCAATCAAGCCCGTCTACTTGGCTCTACCCAATGTTCATTGACTACTCATGGATGTCAGCATGCTAATGCTATACCCTCAATTTCAGATTTGATAAATGGTGATCGAGAGCAATGCCGACTAGGAGACAAGGAGAAACAGTTGTATCCTAAATGTCAGAGCAAGATGGAGGTAATATAGCAAGTTTCTTAACGCATTTTAGCATTTATTGTCGCACGCTAATTCATGATTACGCTAATATAAACCATTTTCATGGCTATATATTTATTGTGTATTACTTTCTTTTAAGTTGCTCAGATATACATGTAATGTGTCTTATTATTTACAAATGAACATAAACGTTTAATGTTAAAACAATATGAAATGTTGATATATGTGACCCACCATGACAAAATCAGTCTAAGTCGGAAAAAATAAATAATGAGTTAACTATACCATCATATATAAGTATAAGCTTTCTAGTGATATCAGTATCATTCATGTAGCTCGTTTCAATCCAAAGTTATGACCATTTGAATAATGGACTTCGCGCGATTAATATTCCGAGAAAACGGCTGTCAAAGATTTTCAGAAATTCTGACTTATTTTAACAAAATTTGGAGATGCAGTGAAATCAAAACAACATAGCAACCAATATGTTCCACATGACACAACTAGTCATGTTTGGTATCAAATTAAAGGTAAATGTCCATTCTTTAAAATGCCACTTTGCTGAACTTTGTAGTATACAAAAAAAAAAAAAATAATAAAAATAAATTAAAAATTTTTTTTTATTGACTTAAATTTTATTTACTTAAACCAATATATCCTGAAAGGATTATTCTGACTTTTCAGAGTACATGTAGCAATCTCCATGTCTTTGTAGATATTCTAGTTTTATGGCCCCTGTATATTGCTTTGATTAGTCTGATCTGACAGTGCCTAGGGCATAAGTGGAAACCTGCTGTTATATAATCCTGTTAATTGGATCATAGTACACAGTAGCAGTGTTTCATTGATCAATTAAAATGCACAATTCCCCTTATCAGTTGTGTTGTTTTAGGAAAGGATTAGGGGGTAATTTATGGCTTTTTGTGGGAAGTAAAGTAACATTGTATATTGTCACATTGTGCAGCTGTGAATTAGAAAAGGGGTCAAAAGCTGGTTCACAGTGAAAAGTAAACACTTATTTTGTAATATTATGAAACATAAAAGCTGAATTAAGTCATAGTTATTAAAAAATGAATGAACTTTTGGATTCAGGTGAAGTATTATTTTAGAATTTATATTAAATACATGTACGTCCGAAATACTGGGCTACACCAACCACAGGTGCAGATAACGGTGTGTTAAAATTTCACACAACAAATCAGCAGATAAAGGTTCTACACTTGTCTAGGTTTACCATTTACCTATATATGACTGATTTGCATCAAAATAAATCTAAATATTAAGCTATATAATGAATAATCGTCATGAAATCACACCGAAAATGCGCACTTGCAGATCACGTGGTGTTTATCGGCCAATGGATGAGTGGGAATCACGTTTACGTCGCAACCGAAGAGATTTTGGATAAAATTCGATCGATTTAAAGCCATTTTATTAGTTGGAAGCATATAAGATCTTACTTCAAGAATAGCATCAGCTGAAAATACGTCATCTCTAGTTTATTTCGGTACCAAATACATGGGGCCAAATCGCGGGACAATCGGAAAACACCGCCTACCCGGCTTAGATCTTTTGTTTCACTGTGATTAATAACAATGGCAATTAACACCAAGCTAATTAAAATGTGTTTTTAATGCCTTAAATTACACAAATACGTGCTTCTATCACATTTATTATAAAGATAAATGATTATAAAATGTCATTATACAATAATCTGAAAAATGTTAAAATACCATTTTGTTGACTTATAATGTAATTATCTGCCTTACGATAATCCCGACTTACGACTGATTTTGATATGGCGGGTCACATATGTAATCGTAAAACTAAAGACACCTTTTTTTATTGTTTCCACCGCTATCGGGTATTTCTGTCACCATACAATTGTGCATATTTGTGAACGTCAGCGTGCATCAACTGTAATGCCACCAGTGTAGGATGCCGGGACATAGAGGTACATCATTGTCAGTGCACAACAACCACCAAACCACAAACACACATGCATCAACTGTAATGCCACCAGTGTAGGATCCGGGACATAGGGTACATCATTGTCAGTGCATCAACTGTAATGCCACCAGTGTAGGATGCCGGGACATAGTGGTACATCATTGTCAGCATGCATCAACTGTAATGCCACCAGTGTAGGATGCCGGGACATAGAGGTACATCATTGTCAGTGTGCATCAACTGTAATGCCACCAGTGTAGGATGCCGGGACATAGTGGTACATCATTGTCAGCATGCATCAACTGTAATGCCACCAGTGTAGGATGCCGGGACATAGAGGTACATCATTGTCAGTGTGCATCAACTGTAATGCCACCAGTGTAGGATGCCGGGACATAGTGGTACATCATTGTCAGCATGCATCAACTGTAATGCCACCAGTGTAGGATGCCGGGACATAGAGGTACATCATTGTCAGTGTGCATCAACTGTAATGCCACCAGTGTAGGATGCCGGGACATAGTGGTACATCATTGTCAGTATGCATCAACTGTAATGCCACCTGTGTAGGATGCTGGGACATAGAGGTACATCATTGTCAGTGTGCATCAACTGTAATGCCACCAGTGTAGGATGCCGGGACATAGAGGTACATCATTGTCAGCATGCATCAACTGTAATGCCACCAGTGTAGGATGCCGGGACATAGGGTACATCATTGTCAGCATGCATCAACTGTAATGCCACCAGTGTAGGATGCCGGGACATAGAGGTACATCATTGTCAGCATGCATCAACTGTAATGCCACCAGTGTAGGATGCCGGGACATAGTGTACATCATTGTCAGCATGCCTCAACTGTAATGCCACCAGTGTAGGATGCCGGGACATAGAGGTACATCATTGTCAGCATGCATCAACTGTAATGCCACCAGTGTAGGATGCCGGGACATAGAGGTACATCATTGTCAGCATGCATCAACTGTAATGCCACCAGTGTAGGATGCCGGGACATAGAGGTACATCATTGTCAGCATGCATCAACTGTAATGCCACCAGTGTAGAATGCCGGGACATAGAGGTACATCATTGTCAGCCTGCATCAACTGTAATGCCACCAGTGTAGGATGCCTGGACATAGAGGTACATCATTGTCAGTGTGCATCAACTGTAATGCCACCAGTGTAGGATGCCGGGACATAGTGGTACATCATTGTCAGCATGCATCAACTGTAATGCCACCAGTGTAGGATGCCGGGACATAGAGGTACATCATTGTCAGCATGCATCAACTGTAATGCCACCAGTGTAGGATGCCGGGACATAGTGGTACATCATTGTCAGCATGCATCAACTGTAATGCCACCAGTGTAGGATGCCGGGACATAGATGTACATCATTGTCAGCATGCATCAACTGTAATGCCACCAGTGTAGGATGCCGGGACATAGAGGTACATCATTGTCAGCATGCATCAACTGTAATGCCACCAGTGTAGGATGCCGGGACATAGAGGTACATCATTGTCAGTGTGCATCAACTGTAATGCCACCAGTGTAGGATGCCGGGACATAGTGGTACATCATTGTCAGCATGCATCAACTGTAATGCCACCAGTGTAGGATGCCGGGACATAGAGGTACATCATTGTCAGTGTGCATCAACTGTAATGCCACCAGTGTAGGATGCCGGGACATAGTGGTACATCATTGTCAGCATGCATCAACTGTAATGCCACCAGTGTAGGATGCCGGGACATAGAGGTACATCATTGTCAGCATGCATCAACTGTAATGCCACCAGTGTAGGATGCCGGGACATAGAGGTACATCATTGTCAGCCTGCATCAACTGTAATGCCACCAGTGTAGGATGCTGGGACATAGAGGTACATCATTGTCAGTGTGCATCAACTGTAATGCCACCAGTGTAGGATGCCGGGACATAGTGGTACATCATTGTCAGCATGCATCAACTGTAATGCCACCAGTGTAGGATGCCGGGACATAGAGGTACATCATTGTCAGCATGCATCAACTGTAATGCCACCAATGTAGGATGCCGGGACATAGTGGTACATCATTGTCAGCATGCATCAACTGTAATGCCACCAGTGTAGGATGCCGGGACATAGCTGTACATCATTGTCAGCATGCCTCAACTGTAATGCCACCAGTGTAGTATGCCAGGACATAGAGGTACATCATTGTCAGCCTGCATCAAATGTAATGCCACCAGTGTAGGATGCGGGGACATAGAGGTACATCATTGTCAGTGTGCATCAACTGTAATGCCACCAGTGTAGGATGCCGGGACATAGTGGTACATCATTGTCAGCATGCATCAACTGTAATGCCACCAGTGTAGGATGCCGGGACAGAGAGGTACATCATTGTCAGCATGCATCAACTGTCTGTAATGCCACCAGCGTAGGATGCCGGGACATAGAGGTACATCATTGTCAGTGTGCATCAACTGTAATGCCACCAGTGTAGGATGCCGGGACATAGCTGTACATCATTGTCAGCCTGCATCAACTGTAATGCCACCAGTGTAGGATGCCGGGACATAGAGGTACATCATTGTCAGCATGCATCAAATGTAATGCCACCAGTGTAGGATACCGGGACATAGATGTACATCATTGTCAGCATGCCTCAACTGTAATGCCACCAGTGTAGGATGCCGGGACATAGAGGCACATCATTGTCAGCATGCATCAACTGTAATGCCACCAGTGTAGGATGCCGGGACATAGAGGTACATCATTGTCAGTGTGCATCAACTGTAATGCCACCAGTGTAGGATGCCGGGACATAGTGGTACATCATTGTCAGTATGCATCAACTGTAATGCCACCTGTGTAGGATGCTGGGACATAGAGGTACATCATTGTCAGTGTGCATCAACTGTAATGCCACCAGTGTAGGATGCCGGGACATAGAGGTACATCATTGTCAGCATGCATCAACTGTAATGCCACCAGTGTAGGATGCTGGGACATAGAGGTACATCATTGTCAGCATGCATCAACTGTAATGCCACCAGTGTAGAATGCCGGGACATAGAGGTACATCATTGTCAGCCTGCATCAACTGTAATGCCACCAGTGTAGGATGCCTGGACATAGAGGTACATCATTGTCAGTGTGCATCAACTGTAATGCCACCAGTGTAGGATGCCGGGACATAGTGGTACATCATTGTCAGCATGCATCAACTGTAATGCCACCAGTGTAGGATGCTGGGACATAGAGGTACATCATTGTCAGCATGCATCAACTGTAATGCCACCAATGTAGGATGCCGGGACATAGTGGTACATCATTGTCAGCATGCATCAACTGTAATGCCACCAGTGTAGGATGCCGGGACATAGCTGTACATCATTGTCAGCATGCCTCAACTGTAATGCCACCAGTGTAGTATGCCAGGACATAGAGGTACATCATTGTCAGCCTGCATCAAATGTAATGCCACCAGTGTAGGATGCGGGGACATAGAGGTACATCATTGTCAGTGTGCATCAACTGTAATGCCACCAGTGTAGGATGCCGGGACATAGTGGTACATCATTGTCAGCATGCATCAACTGTAATGCCACCAGTGTAGGATGCCGGGACAGAGAGGTACATCATTGTCAGCATGCATCAACTGTCTGTAATGCCACCAGCGTAGGATGCCGGGACATAGAGGTACATCATTGTCAGTGTGCATCAACTGTAATGCCACCAGTGTAGGATGCCGGGACATAGCTGTACATCATTGTCAGCCTGCATCAACTGTAATGCCACCAGTGTAGGATGCCGGGACATAGAGGTACATCATTGTCAGCATGCATCAAATGTAATGCCACCAGTGTAGGATACCGGGACATAGAGGTACATCATTGTCAGCATGCATCAACTGTAATGCCACCAGTGTAGGATGCCGGGAAATAGAGGTACATCATTGTCAGCCTGCATCAACTGTAATGCCACCAGTGTAGGATGCCGGGACATAGAGGTACATCATTGTCAGCCTGCATCAACTATAATGCCACCTGTGTAGGATGCCGGTACATAGAGGTACATCATTATCAGCATGCATCAACTGTAATGCCACCAGTGTAGGATGCCGGGACATAAGAGGTACATCATTGTCAGCATGCCTCAAATGTAATGCCACCAGTGTAGGATGCCGGGACATAGTGGTACATCATTGTCAGTGTGCATCAACTGTAATGCCACCAGTGTAGGATGCCAGGACATAGAGGTACATCATTGTCAGCATGCCTCAAATGTAATGCCACCAGTGTAGGATGCCGGGACATAGAGGTACATCATTGTCAGCATGCATCAACTGTAATGCCACCAGTGTAGGATGCCGGTACATAGAGATACATCATTATCAGCATGCATCAACTGTATTGCCACCAGTGTAGGATGCCGGGACATAGGAGGTACATCATTGTCAGCATGCCTCAAATGTAATGGCACCAGTGTAGGATGCTGGGACATAGAGGTACATCATTGTCAGTGTGCATCAACTGTAATGCCACCAGTGTAGGATGTCGGGACATAGAGGTACATCATTGTCAGTGTGCATCAACTGTAATGCCACCAGTGTAGGATGCCGGGACATAGAGGTACATCATTGTCAGTGTGCATCAACTGTAATGCCACCAGTGTAGGATGCCGGACATAGGTACATCATTGTCAGCTGATCACGTATGCCACCAGTGTAGGATGCCGGGACATAGAGGTACATCATTGTCAGTGTGCATCAACTGTAATGCCACCAGTGTAGGATGCCGGGACATAGAGGTACATCATTGTCAGTGTGCATCAACTGTAATGCCACCAGTGTAGGATGCCGGGACATAGAGGTACATCATTGTCAGTGTGCATCAACTGTAATGCCACCAGTGTAGGATGCCGGGACATAGAGGTACATCATTGTCAGCATGCATCAACTGTAATGCCACCAGTGTAGGATGCCGGGACATAGAGGTACATCATTGTCAGTGTGCATCAACTGTAATGCCACCAGTGTAGGATGCCGGGACATAGAGGTACATCATTGTCAGCATGCATCAACTGTAATGCCACCAGTGTAGGATGCCGGGACATAGAGGTACATCATTGTCAGTGTGCATCAACTGTAATGCCACCAGTGTAGGATGCCGGGACATAGAGGTACATCATTGTCAGCATGCATCAACTGTAATGCCACCAGTGTAGGATGCCGGGACATAGAGGTACATCATTGTCAGCATGCATCAACTGTAATGCCACCAGTGTAGGATGCCGGGACATAGAGGTACATCATTGTCAGCATGCATCAACTGTAATGCCACCAGTGTAGGATGCCGGGACATAGAGGTACATCATTGTCAGTATGCATCAACTGTAATGCCACCTGTGTAGGATGCCGGGACATAGAGGTACATCATTGTCAGTGTGCATCAACTGTAATGCCACCAGTGTAGGATGCCGGGACATAGAGGTACATCATTGTCAGCATGCATCAACTGTAATGCCACCAGTGTAGGATGCCGGGACATAGAGGTACATCATTGTCAGTGTGCATCAACTGTAATGCCACCAGTGTAGGATGCCGGGACATAGAGGTACATCATTGTCAGCATGCATCAACTGTAATGCCACCAGTGTAGGATGCCGGGACATAGAGGTACATCATTGTCAGTGTGCATCAACTGTAATGCCACCAGTGTAGGATGCCGGGACATAGAGGTACATCATTGTCAGCATGCATCAACTGTAATGCCACCAGTGTAGGATGCTGGGACATAGTGGTACATCATTGTCAGTGTGCATCAACTGTAATGCCACCAGTGTAGGATGCTGGGACATAGAGGTACATCATTGTCAGCCTGCATCAACTGTAATGCCACCAGTGTAGGATGCCGGGACATAGAGGTACATCATTGTCAGCATGCATCAACTGTAATGCCACCAGTGTAGGATGCCGGGACATAAGAGGTACATCATTGTCAGCATGCCTCAAATGTAATGCCACCAGTGTAGGATGCCGGGACATAGAGGTACATCATTGTCAGCATGCATCAAATGTAATGCCACCAGTGTAGGATACCGGGACATAGAGGTACATCATTGTCAGCATGCATCAACTGTAATGCCACCAGTGTAGGATGCCGGGAAATAGAGGTACATCATTGTCAGCCTGCATCAACTGTAATGCCACCAGTGTAGGATGCCGGGACATAGAGGTACATCATTGTCAGCCTGCATCAACTATAATGCCACCTGTGTAGGATGCCGGTACATAGAGGTACATCATTATCAGCATGCATCAACTGTAATGCCACCAGTGTAGGATGCCGGGACATAAGAGGTACATCATTGTCAGCATGCCTCAAATGTAATGCCACCAGTGTAGGATGCCGGGACATAGTGGTACATCATTGTCAGTGTGCATCAACTGTAATGCCACCAGTGTATGATGCCGGGACATAGCTGTACAACATTGTCAGCATGCATCAACTGTAATGCCACCAGTGTAGGATGCCGGGACATAGTGGTACATCATTGTCAGTATGCATCAACTGTAATGCCACCAGTGTAGGATGCCGGGACATAGAGGTACATCATTGTCAGCATGCATCAACTGTAATGCCACCTGTGTAGGATGCCGGGACATAGAGGTACATCATTGTCAGTGTGCATCAACTGTAATGCCACCTGTGTAGGATGCCGGGACATAGAGGTACATCATTGTCAGCATGCATCAACTGTAATGCCACCAGTGTAGGATGCCGGGACATAGAGGTACATCATTGTCAGCATGCATCAACTGTAATGCCACCAGTGTAGGATGCCGAGACATAGAGGTACATCATTGTCAGTGTGCATCAACTGTAATGCCACCAGTGTAGGATGCCGGGACATAGAGGTACATCATTGTCAGCATGCATCAACTGTAATGCCACCAATGTAGGATGCCGGGACATAGTGGTACATCATTGTCAGTGTGCATCAACTGTAATGCCACCAGTGTAGGATGCCGGGACATAGAGGTACATCATTGTCAGCATGCATCAACTGTAATGCCACCAGTGTAGGATGCTGGGACATAGTGGTACATCATTGTCAGTGTGCATCAACTGTAATGCCACCAGTGTAGGATGCCGGGACATAGAGGTCATCATTGTCAGCCTGCATCAACTGTAATGCCACCAGTGTAGGATGCCGGGACATAGAGGTACATCATTGTCAGCATGCATCAACTGTAATGCCACCAGTGTAGGATGCCGGGACATAAGAGGTACATCATTGTTAGCATGCCTCAAATGTAATGCACCAGTGTAGGATGCTGGGACATAGAGGTACATCATTGTCAGCCTGCATCAACTTAATGCCACCAGTGTAGGATGCCGGGACATATAGGTACATCATTGTCAGCCTGCATCACCTGTAATGCCACCTGTGTAGGATGCCGGTACATAGAGGTACATCATTATCAGCATGCATCAACTGTAATGCCACCAGTGTAGGATGCCGGGACATAAGAGGTACATCATTGTCATCATGCCTCAAATGTAATGCCACCAGTGTAGGATGCTGGGACATAGAGGTACATCATTGTCAGTGTGCATCAACTGTAATGCCACCAGTGTAGGATGCCGGGACATAGAGGTACATCATTGTCAGTGTGCATCAACTGTAATGCCACCAGTGTAGGATGCCGGGACATAGAGGTACATCATTGTCAGCATGCATCAACTGTAATGCCACCAGTGTAGGATGCCGGGACATAGAGGTACATCATTGTCAGTGTGCATCAACTGTAATGCCACCTGTGTATTAGTCATTCTGGATTCTTCCCTTCTATGAAACCTGTGGTAAGGATCCAGAAACTTCCTTTCTATGAAACCTGTGGTAGGAATCCAGAAACTTCCCTTCTATGAAACCTGTGGTAAGGATCCAGAAACTTCCTTTCTATGAAACCTGTGGTAGGAATCCAGAAACTTCCCTTCTATGAAACCTGTGGTAAGGATCCAGAAACTTCCTTTCTATGAAACCTGTGGTAGGAATCCAGAAACTTCCCTTCTATGAAACATGTGGTAAGGATCCAGAAACTTCCTTTCTATGAAACCTGTTGTAGGAATCCAGAAACTTCCCTTCTATGAAACCTGTGGTAAGGATCCAGAAACTTCCCTTCTATGAAACCTGTGGTAAGGATCCAGAAACTTCCCTTCTATGAAACCTGTGGTAAGGATCCAGAAACTTCCCTTCTATGAAACCTGTGGTAAGGATCCAGAAACTTCCCTTCTAGGAAACCTGTGGTAAGGATCCAGAAACTTCCCTTCTATGAAACCTGTGGTAAGGATCCAGAAACTTCCCTTCTATGAAACCTGTGGTAAGGATCCAGAAACTTCCCTTCTATGAAACATGTGGTATGGATCCAGAAACTTGCCTTCTATGAAACCTGTGGTAAGGATCCAGAAACTTCCCTTCTATGAAACCTGTGGTAAGGATCCAGAAACTTCCTTTCTATGAAACCTGTGGTAAGGATCCAGAAACTTCCCTTCTATGAAACCTGTGGTAAGAAGGCAGAACACATGCACATGTGCTTAGTGTATATTTTTCTGTAATGTTTCAGTGGATGAAGCAGATGTGGCAATCGGACCAGTGCTATGCTTCGTACGGTGTTGACGGCTCTACTTGCTCCTTTATAATGTATCTCAGTGAGGTAATGTACTTTCATGGATTTATCTTACCAAGTCAATCACTGTCTCACAGCAGCTGTTGGTGTGAATCTGAATCGAGTAAACAGGCACCTGGATCATTTGGCATTGCAACAAGTATTTAAATGTTATATAGTCCATATACCGGTAGTTGTATATCAGTTAGAAACTTGTGCCAAACCAACACCTTGTGTTGTTCCTGAATCAACGATTATAATTATCTGACATAGAGGCTGTGTATATACCATTTACTAGACAATCAACAAGAAGTTTTAGCATATGTTCATTGTTGCATTTCTGTTTTGATATACCTTCAATATGCTTGTATGCTTTGTCATAAGTCAACCTTATTACATTTAAGTCATGCGCTCTACATTATAGCAGTGTCACATAATCTTTTTTAATAAAAACAAATTTATAATAATTTATTTTATTTTGGAAACTAAACCTGTACTGCGTTGTTATCATCAATTATTGCTTTGATCATTTATCTCACTCATGTGTTGATTGATTATCTCACTCATGTGTTGATTGATTATGTCACTCATGCGTTGATTGATTATCTCACTCATGCGTTGATTGATTATGTCATTCATTTGTTGATTGATTATGTCATTCATTTGTTGATTGATTATCTCACTCATGTGTTGATTGATTATGTCACTCATTTGTTGATTGATTATGTCACTCATTTGTTGATTGATTATCTCACTCATTTGTTGATTGATTATGTCACTCATTTGTTGATTGATTATCTCACTCATGTGTTGATTGATTATCTCACTCATGTGTTGATTGATTATCTCACTCATTTGTTGATTGATTATCTCACTCATTTGTTGATTGATTATCTCACTCATTTGTTGATTGATTATGTCACTCATTTGTTGATTGATTATGTCACTCATTTGTTGATTGATTATGTCACTCATTTGTTGATTGATTATGTCACTCATTTGTTGATTGATTATCTCACTCATGTGTTGATTGATTATCTCACTCATTTGTTGATTGATTATCTCACTCATGTGTTGATTGATTATCTCACTCATGTGTTGATTGATTATCTCACTCATTTGTTGATTGATTATCTCACTCATTTGTTGATTGATTATCTCACTCATTTGTTGATTGATTATGTCACTCATTTGTTGATTGATTATGTCACTCATTTGTTGATTGATTATGTCACTCATTTGTTGATTGATTATGTCACTCATTTGTTGATTGATTATCTCACTCATGTGTTGATTGATTATCTCACTCATTTGTTGATTGATTATGGATTAGGCCATCGTGTTTATTTCTTGTAGATTAGGCTATGGTTGTATTGTGTGTCATCATGCTATATTTCTTGTAGATTAGGCTA
This sequence comes from Archivesica marissinica, assembly GCA_014843695.1. Classification (NCBI taxonomy): domain Eukaryota; kingdom Metazoa; phylum Mollusca; class Bivalvia; order Venerida; family Vesicomyidae; genus Archivesica; species Archivesica marissinica. The sequence goes on along the minus strand of CM026404.1, from coordinate 33,433,232 downwards.
TGGTTGTATTGTGTGTCATCATGCTATATTTCTTGTAGATTAGGCTATGGTTGTATTGTGTGCCATCATGCTATGTTATTTCTTGTAGATTAGGCTATGGTTGTATTGTGTGCCATCATGCTATATTTCTTGTAGATTAGGCTATGGTTGTATTGTGTGCCATCATGCTATATTTCTTGTAGATTAGGCTATGGTTGTATTGTGTGTCATCATGCTATATTTCTTGTAGATTAGGCTATGGTTGTATTGTGTGTCATCATGCTATATTTCTTGTAGATTAGGCTATGGTTGTATTGTGTGCCATCATGCTATTATTTCTTGTAGATTAGGCTATGGTTGTATTGTGTGCCATCATGCTATATTTCTTGTAGATTAGGCTATGGTTGTATTGTGTGCCATCATGCTATATTTCTTGTAGATTAGGCTATGGTTGTATTGTGTGTCATCATGCTATATTTCTTGTAGATTAGGCTATGGTTGTATTGTGTGCCATCATG
>CM026404.1:33414091-33431735 GCA_014843695.1 Archivesica marissinica | reverse complement strand
GACCATGAATGTCATTGCTAGTCTGTACATAGGTTGACCATGAATGTCATTGCTAGTCTGTACATAGGTTGACCATGAATGTCATTGCTAGTCTGTACATAGGTTGACCATGAATGTCATTGCTAGTCTGTACATAGGTTGACCATGAATGTCATTGCTAGTCTGTACATAGGTTGACCATGAAGGTTATTGCTAGTCTGTATATAGGTCGACCATGAAGGTTATTGCTAGTGTGTATATAGGTCGACCATGAAGGCTACTAGTGATACCGAGTCTGTGTAGAGATAGACGGATATGTGGATCTGCAAGTCTACTAGTAACTTTCTCATGTTTAATGTACAACAGTGGTATAATACAATTGTATAAGTACGGCTGAATTGGGTCCAACAGAGAGTATGATACCGGTTGTCCATATAAGCGACGCCTCCTGAAGAGATTAGTCATTTTAGATTTTTGGAGGATAGTGCAATGATACAGACAGAGACCCATTCCAGAGTCTCCTCTGGTTCTTTTACGTGCACGGTGTACAGCACCGACACGAGACCTCTGTTTGAGAAGAAGAATTATATAAGACTCTGTCTTCCATTCTAATCCTGTTTCTGTATTCTGATTATGCGTGGTGTATGCATTGTTCAATATGCATTATATTGGGAAATAAAATATGTTTAAACTAGACCTCTGTTTAATTCCCATCTGAAAGACCTTTATTTAGGAATTGTGTTGAGTGTAGTTATATACACGTGCTATAACTACATGTGTGAGATAGAGCTGAAAATCAGTGGCTAATTGAACTTGATAACTAAAATATAATACATGAAAGAATAATAATAACTTTTTAATTCGTTCTGACATAAATAGATTCAATTTGATGAGCCGGTTGTCGTAAGTAATAGTAATTTGTATGTACAGTTGTATACTCGTATAGCATGTCGTCTACTGTGCATGTTTGGGATATGCTCAAACGGATAGCCCAGGTGATCCAGCAACGCCAACAGCTGTTACAGGCGGGGTGGGAGGGAGGGCGGGTATCCAACAGAAGTGTATTGCTACCAACGTGTTGTTGATGCGCCGCAGATACTAATACTAGTAGTTGATTGATGTTCGACGCTGCTACACCCGATATTAATTTTATGAATTGCATTTTGAAAGTATTTGGGTTTAAATCAACAACTGGTTCGAGTATAGTGCAGCTTTGCATACTGAGTCATCAAGTATTCCAAAATGAATGAATTCCTATAAAAAGAAACCCTTTCAGTTTCGCACTCGTTTATCGCAGGTTCGACCACCCGTCTGACCCTAATACAATTAACAGTTTCAGATGGGACTTTAAACCGAGGTCTAGTGTCAGTGCTGTACACCATGCACGTAAAAGAACCATAGGAGACTGGAATGGGTCTGTCTGTATCATTTCACGATCCTACTTCAAAGGTCGAGGTCGCAACTATCCTTGATTGGAACCTCGCATGACTCGAACTATTATTCACGGACCCATCGAGTTCGAGGCAACGACCTTCGACTGTATGTTGTTGCAGAGTCACTGCGTTATAGTAGAAGTATATTGTTCATGTATAGCGTTCCATTGCCCTGTGTGGTTCTAGAATATAGGTAATTGTATAGCGTTCTATTGCCCTGTGTGGTTCTAGAATAGTAGGTAATTGTATAGCGTTCTATTGCCCTGTGTGATTCTAGAATATTTGGTAATTGTATAGCGTTCTATTGCCCTGTGTGATTCTAGAATATTTGGTAATTGTATAGCGTTCCATTGCCCTGTGTGATTCTAGAATAGTTGGTAATTGTATAGCGTTCCATTGCCGTGTGTGATTCTAGAATAGTTGGTAATTGTATAGCGTTCCATTGCCCTGTGTGATTCTAGAATAGTTGGTAATTGTATAGCGTTCTATTGCCCTGTGTGATTCTAGAATAGTTGGTAATTGTATAGCGTTCTATTGCCCTGTGTGATTCTAGAATAGTTGGTAATTGTATAGCGTTCTATTGCCCTGTGTGATTCTAGAATAGTTGGTAATTGTATAGCGTTCTATTGCCCTGTGTGATTCTAGAATAGTTGGTAATTGTATAGCGTTCTATTGCCCTGTGTGATTCTAGAATAGTTGGTAATTGTATAGCGTTCTATTGCCCTGTGTGATTCTAGAATAGTTGGTAATTGTATAGCGTTCTATTGCCCTGTGTGATTCTAGAATAGTTGGTAATTATATAGCGTTCTATTGCCCTGTGTGATTCTAGAATAGTTGGTAATTGTATAGCGTTCTATTGCCCTGTGTGATTCTAGAATATTTGGTAATTGTATAGCGTTCTATTGCCCTGTGTGATTCTAGAATATTTGGTAATTGTATAGCGTTCTATTGCCCTGTGTGATTCTAGAATAGTTGGTAATTGTATAGCGTTCTATTGCCCTGTGTGATTCTAGAATATTTGGTAATTGTATAGCGTTCTATTGCCCAGTGTGATTCTAGAATATTTGGTAATTGTATAGCGTTCTATTGCCCTGTGTGATTCTAGAATATTTGGTAATTGTATAGCGTTCTATTGCCCTGTGTGATTCTAGAATATTTGGTAATTATATAGCGTTCTATTGCCCTGTGTGATTCTAGAATAGTTGGTAATTATATAGCGTTCCATTGCCCTGTGGGATTCTAGAATAGTTGGTAATTATATAGCGTTCCATTGCCCTGTGTGATTCTAGAATAGTTGGTACATGTATAGCGTTCCATTGCCCTGTGCAGTTCTAGAATAGTTGGTAATTATATAGCGTTCCATTGCCCTGTGTGATTCTAGAATAGTTGGTACATGTATAGCGTTTCATTGCCCTGTGCAGTTCTAGAATAGTTGGTAATTATATAGCGTTCCATTGCCCTGTGTGATTCTAGAATAGTTGGTAATTGTATAGCGTTCCATTGCCCTGTGCAGTTCTAGAATAGTTGGTAATTATATAGCGTTCCATTGCCCTGTGTTGTTCTAGAATAGTTGGTTATTATATAGCGTTCCATTGCCCTGTGTTGTTCTAGAATAGTTGGTAATTGTATAGCGTTCCATTGCCCTGTGTGATTCTAGAATAGTTGGTAATTATATAGCGTTCCATTGCCCTGTGTTGTTCTAGAATAGTTGGTACATGTATAGCGTTCCATTGCCCTGTGTTGTTCTAGAATAGTTGGTAATTGTATAGCGTTCCATTGCCCTGTGCAGTTCTAGAATAATTGGTAATTATATAGCGTTCCATTGCCCTGTGTGATTCTAGAATAGTTGGTACTTATATAGCGTTCCATTGCCCTGTGTGATTCTAGAATAGTTGGTAATTATATAGCGTTCCATTGCCCTGTGTGATTCTAGAATAGTTGGTAATTATATAGCGTTCCATTGCCCTGTGTTGTTCTAGAATAGTTGGTTATTATATAGCGTTCCATTGCCCTGTGTTGTTCTAGAATAGTTGGTAATTGTATAGCGTTCCATTGCCCTGTGTGATTCTAGAATAGTTGGTAATTATATAGCGTTCCATTGCCCTGTGTTGTTCTAGAATAGTTGGTACATGTATAGCGTTCCATTGCCCTGTGTTGTTCTAGAATAGTTGGTAATTGTATAGCGTTCCATTGCCCTGTGCAGTTCTAGAATAATTGGTAATTATATAGCGTTCCATTGCCCTGTGTGATTCTAGAATAGTTGGTACTTATATAGCGTTCCATTGCCCTGTGTGATTCTAGAATAGTTGGTAATTATATAGCGTTCCATTGCCCTGTGTGATTCTAGAATAGTTGGTAATTGTATAGCGTTCCATTGCCCTGTGCGGTTCTAGAATAGTTGGCAATTATATAGCGTTCCATTGTCCTGTGTGATTCTAGAATAGTTGGTACTTATATAGCGTTCCATTGTCCTGTGTGATTCTAGAATAGTTGGTAATTATATAGCGTTCCATTGTCCTGTGTGATTCTAGAATAGTTGGTACTTATATAGCGTTCCATTGTCCTGTGTGATTCTAGAATAGTTGGTACTTATATAGCGTTCCATTGTCCTGTGTGATTCTAGAATAGTTGTTAATGCATATATACATTGGTGTCACCCCTATGTACCTGAAGGTGCGTCCTCTGTATCTGGATGTACGCCTCTGTATCTGGAGGTACGTCCTCAGTTCCTGGAGGTACGTCCTCTGCACCTAGAGGTACGTGCCCTGTACCTGTATTTACTTCCTCTGTACCTGGATGTACGCCCTCTGTACCTGGATATACGTCCTCTGTACCTGGAGGTACGTCCTCTGTACCTGGATGTACGTTCTCTGTATCTGAATGTACGCCCTCTGTATCTGGATGCACGTTCTCTGTACCTGGATGTACGTTCACTGTACCTGGATGTACGTCCTATGTACCTGGAGGTACGCCCTCTGTACCTGGATATACGCCCTCTGTAGCTATAGGTACTCCCTCTATACATGGATGTACGTTCACTGTACCTGGATGCACGTCCTCTGTACCCGGATGTACGTCCTCTGCACCTAGAGGTACGTCCTCTGCACCTAGAGGTACGTGCTCTGTACCTGAATTTACTTCCTCTGTACCTGGATGTACGCCCTCTGTACCTGGATATACGTCCTCTGTACCTGGATGTACGTCCTCTGTACGTGGATGTACTCCCTCGGTACCTGGATGTACGTCCTCTGTACCTGGATGTACGCCCTCTGTACCTGGATGTACGTCCTCTGTACCTGGATGGATGTACGTCCTCTGTACCTGGATGTACGTCCTCTGTACCTGGATGTACGTCCTCTGTACGTGAATGTACTCCCTATGTACCTGGATGTACTCCCTCTGTACCTGGATGTACGCCCTCTGTACCTGGATATACGTCATCTGTACCTGGAGGTACGTCCTCTGTACCTGGATGTACGTTCTCTGTATCTGAATGTACGCCCTCTGTATCTGGATGCACGTTCTCTGTACCTGGATGTACGTTCACTGTACCTGGATGTACGTCCTATGTACCTGGAGGTACGCCCTCTGTACCTGGATATACGCCTTCTGTACCTATATGTACTCCCTCTATACATGGATGTACGTTCACTGTACCTGGATGCACGTCCTCTGTACCCGGATGTACGTCCTCTGCACCTAGAGGTACGTCCTCTGCACCTAGAGGTACGTGCTCTGTACCTGAATTTACTTCCTCTGTACCTGGATGTACACCCACTGTACCTGGATATACGTCCTCTGTACCTGGATGTACGTCCTCTGTACGTGGATGTACTCCCTCGGTACCTGGATGTACGTCCTCTGTACCTGGATGTACGCCCTCTGTACCTGGATGTACGTCCTCTGTACCTGGATGGATGTACGTCCTCTGTACCTGGATGTACGTCCTCTGTACCTGGATGTACGTCCTCTGTACGTGGATGTACTCCCTATGTACCTGGATGTACTCCCTCTGTACCTGGATGTACGCCCTCTGTACCTGGATGTACGCCCTCTGTACCTGAATTTACTTCCTCTGTACCTGGATATACGCCATCTGTACCTGGATGTACTCCCTCTATACATGGATGTACGTTCACTGTACCTGGATGCACGTCCTCTGTACCTGGATGTACGCCCTCTGTACCTGGATGTACGCCCTCTGTACCTGGATGTATGCACTCTGTATCTGGATATACGCCCTCTGTACCTGGATGTACGTCGTCTGTATCTGGATTTACGACCTCTGTACCTGGAGGTACGCCCTCTGTACCTGGATGTATGCACTCTGTATCTGGATATACGCCCTCTGTATCTGGATATACGCCCTCTGTACCTGGATGTACGTCCTCTGTATCTGGATGTACGCCCTCTGTACCTGGATGTGCGTCATCTGTACCTGGAGGTACGCCCTCTGTACAAGGATGTACGTCCTCTGTACCTGGATGTACGCCCTCTGTACCTGGATGTATGCACTCTGTATCTGGATATACGCCCTCTGTACCTGGATGTACGTCCTCTGTATCTGGAGTTACGCCCTCTGTACCTGGAGGTACGCCCTCTGTACCTGGATGTATGCACTCTGTATCTGGATATACGTCCTCTGTATCTGGATATACGCCCTCTGTATCTGGATGTACGCCCTCTGTACCTGGATGTATGCACTCTGTATCTGGATATACGCCCTCTGTACCTGGATGTACGTCCTCTGTATCTGGATGTACGCCCTCTGTACCTGGATGTACTCCCTCTATACATGGATGTACGTTCACTGTACCTGGATGCACGCCCTCTGTACCTGGATGTACGCCCTCTGTACCTGGAGGTACGCCCTCTGTACCAGGATGTACGTCCTCTGTATCTGGATGTACGCCCTCTGTACCTGGAGGTACGCCCTCTGTATCTGGATATACGCCCTCTGTACCTGGATGTACGTCCTCTGTACCTGGATGTACGCCCTCTGTACCTGGATGTACGTCCTCTGTATCTGGATGTACGTCCTCTGTACCTGGATGTACGCCCTCTGTACCTGGATGTACGTTCTCTGTACCGGGATGTACGCCCTCTGTATCTGGATGTACGTCCTCTGTACCTGGATGTACGTCCTCTGTACCTAGATGTTCGTCCTCTGTACCTGGATGTACGTCCTCTGTACCTGGATGTATGCACTCTGTATATGGATGTACGCCCTCTGTATCTGGATGTACGTCCTCTGTACCGGGATGTACGCCCTCTGTATCTGGATGTACGTCCTGTGTACCTAGATGTTCGTCCTCTGTATCTGGATGTACGTCCTCTGTATCTGGATGTACGTCCTCTGTACCTGGATGTACGTCCTCTGTACCTGGATGTACGTCCTCTGTACCCGGATGTACGTCCTCTGCACCTAGAGGTACGTCCTCTGCACCTAGAGGTACGTGCTCTGTACCTGAATTTACTTCCTCTGTACCTGGATGTACGCCCTCTGTACCTGAATATACGTCCTCTGTACCTGGATGTACGTCCTCTGTACGTGGATGTACTCCCTCGGTACCTGGATGTGCGTCCTCTGTACCTGGATGTACGCCCTCTGTACCTGGATGTACGTCCTCTGTACCTGGATGGATGTACGTCCTCTGTACCTGGATGTACGTCCTCTGTACCTGGATGTACGTCCTCTGTACGTGGATGTACTCCCTATGTACCTGGATGTACTCCCTCTGTACCTGGATGTACGCCCTCTGTACCTGGATATACGTCCTCTGTACCTGGAGGTACGTCCTCTGTACCTGGATGTACGTTCTCTGTATATGAATGTACGCCCTCTGTATCTGGATGCACGTTCTCTGTACCTGGATGTACGTTCACTGTACCTGGATGTACGTCCTATGTACCTGGAGGTACGCCCTCTGTACCTGGATATACGCCCTCTGTACCTATATGTACTCCCTCTATACATGGATGTACGTTCACTGTACCTGGATGCACGTCCTCTGTACCCGGATGTACGTCCTCTGCACCTAGAGGTACGTCCTCTGCACCTAGAGGTACGTGCTCTGTACCTGAATTTACTTCCTCTGTACCTGGATGTACGCCCTCTGTACCTGGATATACGTCCTCTGTACCTGGATGTACGTCCTCTGTACGTGGATGTACTCCCTCGGTACCTGGATGTACGTCCTCTGTACCTGGATGTACGTCCTCTGTACCTGGATGTATGCACTCTGTATATGGATGTACGCCCTCTGTATCTGGATGTACGTCCTCTGTACCGGGATGTACGCCCTCTGTATCGGGATGTACGTCCTCTGTATCTAGATGTTCGTCCTCTGTATCTGGATGTACGTCCTCTGTATCTGGATGTACGTCCTCTGTACCTGGATGTTCGTCCTCTGTACCTGGATGTACGTCCTCTTTATCTGGATATACGCCCTCTGTACCTGGATGTACGTCCGCTGTATCTGGATGTATGCCCTCTGTACCTGGATGTGCGTCATCTGTACCTGGAGGTACGCCCTCTGTACCAGGATGTACGTCCTCTGTACCTGGATGTACGCCCTCTGTACCTGGATGTATGCACTCTGTACCTGGATGTACGTCCTCTGCACCTGGATGTACGCCCTCTGTACCTGGATGTACGCCCTCTGTACCTGGATGTACGTCCTCTGTACCTGGATGTACGTCCTCTGTACCTGGATGTACGTCCTCTGTACCTGGATGTACGTCCTCTGTATCTGGATGTACGTCCTCTGTACCTGGATGTACGTCCTCTGTATCTGGATGTACGTCCTCTGTACTTGGATGTACGCCCTCTGTACCTGGATGTACGTTCTCTGTACCGGGATGTACGCCCTCTGTATCTGGATGTACGTCCTCTGTACCTGGATGTACGTCCTCTGTACCTGGATGTATGCACTCTGTATATGGATGTACGCCCTCTGTATCTGGATGTACGTCCTCTGTACCGGGATGTACGCCCTCTGTATCTGGATGTACGTCCTCTGTACCTAGATGTTCGTCCTCTGTATCTGGATGTACGCCCTCTGTACCTGGAGGTACGCCCTCTGTACCAGGATGTACGTCCTCTGTATCTGGATGTACGCCCTCTGTACCTGGAGGTACGCCCTCTGTATCTGGATATACGCCCTCTGTACCTGGATGTACGTCCTCTGTACCTGGATGTACGCCCTCTGTACCTGGATGTACGCCCTCTGTACCTGGATGTACGTCCTCTGTACCTGGATGTACGTCCTCTGTACCTGGATGTACGTCCTCTGTACCTGGATGTACGTCCTCTGTATCTGGATGTACGTCCTCTGTACCTGGATGTACGTCCTCTGTATCTGGATGTACGTCCTCTGTACCTGGATGTACGCCCTCTGTACCTGGATGTACGTTCTCTGTACCGGGATGTACGCCCTCTGTATCTGGATGTACGTCCTCTGTACCTGGATGTACGTCCTCTGTACCTAGATGTTCGTCCTCTGTACCTGGATGTACGTCCTCTGTACCTGGATGTATGCACTCTGTATATGGATGTACGCCCTCTGTATCTGGATGTACGTCCTCTGTACCGGGATGTACGCCCTCTGTATCTGGATGTACGTCCTCTGTACCTAGATGTTCGTCCTCTGTATCTGGATGTACGTCCTCTGTATCTGGATGTACGTCCTCTGTACCTGGATGTACGTCCTCTGTACCTGGATGTACGTCCTCTGTATCTGGATATACGCCCTCTGTACCTGGATGTACGTCCTCTGTATCTGGATGTATGCCTCTGTACCTGGATGTACGTCCTCTGTACCTGAGTTACGCCCTCTGTACCTGGATGTACGTCCTCTGTACCTGGATGTACGCCCTCTGTACCTGGAGTCCTCTGTATCTGGATATACGCCCTCTGTACCTGGATGTACGTCCTCTGTATCTGGAGTTACGCCCTCTGTACCTGGAGGTACGCCCTCTGTACCTGGATGTATGCACTCTGTATCTGGATATACGTCCTCTGTATCTGGATATACGCCCTCTGTATCTGGATGTACGCCCTCTGTACCTGGATGTATGCACTCTGTATCTGGATATACGCCCTCTGTACCTGGATGTACGTCCTCTGTATCTGGATGTACGCCCTCTGTACCTGGATGTACTCCCTCTATACATGGATGTACGTTCACTGTACCTGGATGTACGCCCTCTGTACCTGGAGGTACGCCCTCTGTACCAGGATGTACGTCCTCTGTATCTGGATGTACGCCCTCTGTACCTGGAGGTACGCCCTCTGTATCTGGATATACGCCCTCTGTACCTGGATGTACGTCCTCTGTACCTGGATGTACGCCCTCTGTACCTGGATGTACGCCCTCTGTACCTGGATGTACGTCCTCTGTACCTGGATGTACGTCCTCTGTACCTGGATGTACGTCCTCTGTACCTGGATGTACGTCCTCTGTATCTGGATGTACGTCCTCTGTACCTGGATGTACGTCCTCTGTATCTGGATGTACGTCCTCTGTACCTGGATGTACGCCCTCTGTACCTGGATGTACGTCCTCTGTACCTGGATGTACGCCCTCTGTATCTGGATGTACGTCCTCTGTACCTGGATGTACGTCCTCTGTACCTGGATGTTCGTCCTCTGTACCTGGATGTACGTCCTCTGTACCTGGATGTATGCACTCTGTATCTGGATGTACGCCCTCTGTATCTGGATGTACGTCCTCTGTACCTGGATGTACGCCCTCTGTATCTGGATGTACGTCCTCTGTACCTGGATGTTCGTCCTCTGTATCTGGATGTACGTCCTCTGTACCTGGATGTACGCCCTCTGTACCTGGATGTACGTCCTCTGTACCTGGATGTACGCCCTCTGTACCTGGATGTACGCCCTCTGTACCTGGATGTACGCCCTCTGTACCTGGATGTACGTCCTCTGTACCTGGATGTACGCCCTCTGTACCTGGATGTACGCCCTCTGTACCTGGATGTACGTCCTCTGTACCTGGATGTACGTCCTCTGTACCTGGATGTACGTCCTCTGTACCTGGATGTACGTCCTCTGTATCTGGATGTACGTCCTCTGTACCTGGATGTACGTCCTCTGTATCTGGATGTACGTCCTCTGTACCTGGATGTACGCCCTCTGTACCTGGATGTACGTTCTCTGTACCTGGATGTACGCCCTCTGTATCTGGATGTACGTCCTCTGTACCTGGATGTACGTCCTCTGTACCTGGATGTATGCACTCTGTATATGGATGTACGCCCTCTGTATCTGGATGTACGTCCTCTGTACCGGGATGTACGCCCTCTGTATCTGGATGTACGTCCTCTGTACCTAGATGTTCGTCCTCTGTATCTGGATGTACGCCCTCTGTACCTGGAGGTACGCCCTCTGTACCAGGATGTACGTCCTCTGTATCTGGATGTACGCCCTCTGTACCTGGAGGTACGCCCTCTGTATCTGGATATACGCCCTCTGTACCTGGATGTACGTCCTCTGTACCTGGATGTACGCCCTCTGTACCTGGATGTACGCCCTCTGTACCTGGATGTACGTCCTCTGTACCTGGATGTACGTCCTCTGTACCTGGATGTACGTCCTCTGTACCTGGATGTACGTCCTCTGTATCTGGATGTACGTCCTCTGTACCTGGATGTACGTCCTCTGTATCTGGATGTACGTCCTCTGTACCTGGATGTACGCCCTCTGTACCTGGATGTACGTCTCTGTACCGGGATGTACGCCCTCTGTATGGATGTACGTCCTCTGTACCTGGATGTACGTCCTCTGTACCTAGATGTTCGTCCTCTGTACCTGGATGTACGTCCTCTGTACCTGGATGTATGCACTCTGTATATGGATGTACGCCCTCTGTATCTGGATGTACGTCCTCTGTACCGGGATGTACGCCCTCTGTATCTGGATGTACGTCCTCTGTACCTAGATGTTCGTCCTCTGTATCTGGATGTACGTCCTCTGTATGGATGTACGTCCTCTGTACCTGGATGTACGTCCTCTGTACCTGGATGTACGTCCTCTGTATCTGGATATACGCCCTCTGTACCTGGATGTACGTCCTCTGTACCTGGATGTACGTCCTCTGTACCTGGATGTACGTCCTCTGTACCTGGATGTACTCCCTATGTACCTGGATGTACTCCCTCTGTACCTGGATGTACGCCCTCTGTACCTGGATGTACGCCCTCTGTACCTGAATTTACTTCCTCTGTACCTGGATATACGCCATCTGTACCTGGATGTACTCCCTCTATACATGGATGTACGTTCACTGTACCTGGATGCACGTCCTCTGTACCTGGATGTACGCCCTCTGTACCTGGATGTACGCCCTCTGTACCTGGATGTATGCACTCTGTATCTGGATATACGCCCTCTGTACCTGGATGTACGTCGTCTGTATCTGGATTTACGCCCTCTGTACCTGGAGGTACGCCCTCTGTACCTGGATGTATGCACTCTGTATCTGGATATACGCCCTCTGTATCTGGATATACGCCCTCTGTACCTGGATGTACGTCCTCTGTATCTGGATGTACGCCCTCTGTACCTGGATGTACTCCCTCTATACATGGATGTACGTTCACTGTACCTGGATGCACGCCCTCTGTACCTGGATGTACGCCCTCTGTACCTGGAGGTACGCCCTCTGTACCAGGATGTACGTCCTCTGTATCTGGATGTACGCCCTCTGTACCTGGATGTACGCCCTCTGTATCTGGATATACGCCCTCTGTACCTGGATGTACGTCCTCTGTACCTGGATGTACGCCCTCTGTACCTGGATGTACGTCCTCTGTATCTGGATGTACGTCCTCTGTACCTGGATGTACGTCCTCTGTACCTGGATGTACGTTCTCTGTACCGGGATGTACGCCCTCTGTACCTGGATGTACGTTCTCTGTACCGGGATGTACGCCCTCTGTATCTGGATGTACGTCCTCTGTACCTGGATGTACGTCCTCTGTACCTAGATGTTCGTCCTCTGTACCTGGATGTACGTCCTCTGTACCTGGATGTATGCACTCTGTATATGGATGTACGCCCTCTGTATCTGGATGTACGTCCTCTGTACCGGGATGTACGCCCTCTGTATCTGGATGTACGTCCTCTGTACCTAGATGTTCGTCCTCTGTATCTGGATGTACGTCCTCTGTATCTGGATGTACGTCCTCTGTACCTGGATGTTCGTCCTCTGTACCTGGATGTACGTCCTCTGTATCTGGATATACGCCCTCTGTACCTGGATGTACGTCCGCTGTATCTGGATGTATGCCCTCTGTACCTGGATGTGCGTCATCTGTACCTGGAGGTACGCCCTCTGTACCAGGATGTACGTCCTCTGTACCTGGATGTACGCCCTCTGTACCTGGATGTATGCACTCTGTACCTGGATGTACGTCCTCTGTACCTGGATGTACGCCCTCTGTACCTGGATGTACGCCCTCTGTACCTGGATGTACGTCCTCTGTACCTGGATGTACGTCCTCTGTACCTGGATGTACGTCCTCTGTACCTGGATGTACGTCCTCTGTATCTGGATGTACGTCCTCTGTACCTGGATGTACGTCCTCTGTATCTGGATGTACGTCCTCTGTACTTGGATGTACGCCCTCTGTACCTGGATGTACGTTCTCTGTACCGGGATGTACGCCCTCTGTATCTGGATGTACGTCCTCTGTACCTGGATGTACGTCCTCTGTACCTGGATGTATGCACTCTGTATATGGATGTACGCCCTCTGTATCTGGATGTACGTCCTCTGTACCGGGATGTACGCCCTCTGTATCTGGATGTACGTCCTCTGTACCTAGATGTTCGTCCTCTGTATCTGGATGTACGCCCTCTGTACCTGGAGGTACGCCCTCTGTACCAGGATGTACGTCCTCTGTATCTGGATGTACGCCCTCTGTACCTGGAGGTACGCCCTCTGTATCTGGATATACGCCCTCTGTACCTGGATGTACGTCCTCTGTACCTGGATGTACGCCCTCTGTACCTGGATGTACGCCCTCTGTACCTGGATGTACGTCCTCTGTACCTGGATGTACGTCCTCTGTACCTGGATGTACGTCCTCTGTACCTGGATGTACGTCCTCTGTATCTGGATGTACGTCCTCTGTACCTGGATGTACGTCCTCTGTATCTGGATGTACGTCCTCTGTACCTGGATGTACGCCCTCTGTACCTGGATGTACGTTCTCTGTACCGGGATGTACGCCCTCTGTATCTGGATGTACGTCCTCTGTACCTGGATGTACGTCCTCTGTACCTAGATGTTCGTCCTCTGTACCTGGATGTACGTCCTCTGTACCTGGATGTATGCACTCTGTATATGGATGTACGCCCTCTGTATCTGGATGTACGTCCTCTGTACCGGGATGTACGCCCTCTGTATCTGGATGTACGTCCTCTGTACCTAGATGTTCGTCCTCTGTATCTGGATGTACGTCCTCTGTATCTGGATGTACGTCCTCTGTACCTGGATGTACGTCCTCTGTACCTGGATGTACGTCCTCTGTATCTGGATATACGCCCTCTGTACCTGGATGTACGTCCTCTGTATCTGGATGTACGCCCTCTGTACCTGGATGTGCGTCATCTGTACCTGGAGGTACGCCCTCTGTACCAGGATGTACGTCCTCTGTACCTGGATGTACGCCCTCTGTACCTGGATGTATGCACTCTGTATCTGGATATACGCCCTCTGTACCTGGATGTACGTCCTCTGTATCTGGAGTTACGCCCTCTGTACCTGGAGGTACGCCCTCTGTACCTGGATGTATGCACTCTGTATCTGGATATACGTCCTCTGTATCTGGATATACGCCCTCTGTACCTGGATGTACGTCCTCTGTATCTGGATTTACGCCCTCTGTACCTGGATGTACGCCCTCTGTACCTGGATGTATGCACTCTGTATCTGGATATACGTCCTCTGTACCTGGATATACGCCCTCTGTATCTGGATGTACGCCCTCTGTACCTGGATGTATGCACTCTGTATCTGGATATACGCCCTCTGTACCTGGATGTACGTCCTCTGTATCTGGATGTACGCCCTCTGTACCTGGATGTACTCCCTCTATACATGGATGTACGTTCACTGTACCTGGATGTACGCCCTCTGTACCTGGATGTACGCCCTCTGTACCTGGAGGTACGCCCTCTGTACCAGGATGTACGTCCTCTGTATCTGGATGTACGCCCTCTGTACCTGGAGGTACGCCCTCTGTATCTGGATATACGCCCTCTGTACCTGGATGTACGTCCTCTGTACCTGGATGTACGCCCTCTGTACCTGGATGTACGCCCTCTGTACCTGGATGTACGTCCTCTGTACCTGGATGTACGTCCTCTGTACCTGGATGTACGTCCTCTGTACCTGGATGTACGTCCTCTGTATCTGGATGTACGTCCTCTGTACCTGGATGTACGTCCTCTGTATCTGGATGTACGTCCTCTGTACCTGGATGTACGCCCTCTGTACCTGGATGTACGTCCTCTGTACCGGGATGTACGCCCTCTGTATCTGGATGTACGTCCTCTGTACCTGGATGTACGTCCTCTGTACCTAGATGTTCGTCCTCTGTACCTGGATGTACGTCCTCTGTACCTGGATGTACGTCCTCTGTACCTGGATGTACGCCCTCTGTATCTGGATGTACGTCCTCTGTACCGGGATGTACGCCCTCTGTATCTGGATGTACGTCCTCTGTACCTAGATGTTCGTCCTCTTTATCTGGATGTACGCCCTGTACCTGGAGGTACGCCCTCTGTACCAGGATGTACGTCCTCTGTATCTGGATGTACGCCCTCTGTACCTGGAGGTACGCCCTCTGTATCTGGATATACGTCCTCTGTACCTGGATGTACGTCCTCTGTACCTGGATGTACGTCCTCTGTACCTGGATGTACGTCCTCTGTACCTGGATGTATGCACTCTGTATATGGATGTACGCCCTCTGTATCTGGATGTACGTCCTCTGTACCTGGATGTACGCCCTCTGTATCTGGATGTACGTCCTCTGTACCTGGATGTACGTCCTCTGTATCTGGATGTACGTCCTCTGTACCTGGATGTACGCCCTCTGTACCTGGATGTACGTTCTCTGTACCGGGATGTACGCCCTCTGTATCTGGATGTACGTCCTCTGTACCTGGATGTACGTCCTCTGTACCTAGATGTTCGTCCTCTGTACCTGGATGTACGTCCTCTGTACCTGGATGTATGCACTCTGTATATGGATGTACGCCCTCTGTATCTGGATGTACGTCCTCTGTACCGGGATGTACGCCCTCTGTATCTGGATGTACGTCCTATGTACCTAGATGTACGTCCTCTGTATCTGGATATACGCCCTCTGTACCTGGATGTACGTCCGCTGTATCTGGATGTATGCCCTCTGTACCTGGATGTGCGTCATCTGTACCTGGAGTTACGCCCTCTGTACCAGGATGTACGTCCTCTGTACCTGGATGTACGCCCTCTGTACCTGGATGTATGCACTCTGTATCTGGATATACGCCCTCTGTACCTGGATGTACGTCCTCTGTATCTGGAGTTACGCCCTCTGTACCTGGAGGTACGCCCTCTGTACCTGGATGTATGCACTCTGTATCTGGATATACGTCCTCTGTATCTGGATATACGCCCTCTGTATCTGGATGTACGCCCTCTGTACCTGGATGTATGCACTCTGTATCTGGATATACGCCCTCTGTACCTGGATGTACGTCCTCTGTATCTGGATGTACGCCCTCTGTACCTGGATGTACTCCCTCTATACATGGATGTACGTTCACTGTACCTGGATGTACGCCCTCTGTACCTGGATGTACGCCCTCTGTACCTGGAGGTACGCCCTCTGTACCAGGATGTACGTCCTCTGTATCTGGATGTACGCCCTCTGTACCTGGAGGTACGCCCTCTGTATCTGGATATACGCCCTCTGTACCTGGATGTACGCCCTCTGTACCTGGATGTACGCCCTCTGTACCTGGATGTACGCCCTCTGTACCTGGATGTACGTCCTCTGTACCTGGATGTACGTCCTCTGTACCTGGATGTACGTCCTCTGTACCTGGATGTACGTCCTCTGTATCTGGATGTACGTCCTCTGTACCTGGATGTATGCACTCTGTATTTGGATGTACGCCCTCTGTATCTGGATGTACGTCCTCTGTACCGGGATGTACGCCCTCTGTATCTGGATGTACGTCCTCTGTACCTAGATGTTCGTCCTCTGTATCTGGATGTACGTCCTCTGTACCTGGATGTACGTCCTCTGTACCTGGATGTACGTCCTCTGTATCTGGATGTACGTCCTCTGTACCTGGATGTACGTCCTATGTACCTGGATGTACGTCCTCTGTATCTGGATGTACGTCCTCTGTATCTGGATGTACGTCCTCTGTACCTAGATGTTCGTCCTCTGTACATGGAGGTATGCTCAATTCCTGGAGTTGAACCCTCTACTAACATGTAGAAGGTCGGTGGTTCTACTTAGATATTCGCTCATGCTTAAAATAATTCATTGATTGAGCTGACTACCAGGGCTTACTTGTGGAAGGTCTCAGTTTGTTCACTTGTGATTGAAATAATTCAATGAGTTTACTTGTACATTACTTGTGATTCCCAAGTTGTTGTTTTACTATATATTTGACCTCTATTAAGCAGCCACCTGTGCTAAGCAGCCACTTTCTGTGATTCCCAAGTTGTTGTTTTACTATATATTTGACCTCTATTAAGCAGCCACCTGTGCTAAGCAGTCACTTTCTGTGATTCCCAAGTTGTTGTTTTACTATATATTTGACCTCTATTAAGCAGCCACCTGTGCTAAGCAGTCACTTTCTGTGATTCCCAAGTTGTTGTTTTACTATATATTTGACCTCTATTAAGCAGCCACCTGTGCTAAGCAGTCACTTTCTGTGATTCCCAAGTTGTTGTTTTACTATATATTTGACCTCTATTAAGCAGCCACCTGTGCTAAGCAGTCACTTTCTGTGATTCCCAAGTTGTTGTTTTACTATATATTTGACCTCTATTAAGCAGCCACCTGTGCTAAGCAGTCACTTTCTGTGATTCCCAAGTTGTTGTTTTACTATATATTTGACCTCTATTAAGCAGCCACCTGTGCTAAGCAGTCACTTTCTGTGATTCCCAAGTTGTTGTTTTACTATATATTTGACCTCTATT
>CM026404.1:33356550-33413091 GCA_014843695.1 Archivesica marissinica | reverse complement strand
ATTTGTAATGTTGAAGTGGAGAAGTCATAAGATGAAGCAAAATAAGGTTTAAATTCAGGTACATAATAGTATATCTGTAGTTTGGTTTTTAATAGCTAGTACCGCGATATACCCATAATGCATCCTATATCTTGTGTTTGTATCTGCTCCGATAATCAGAACCTCACGTAAAACCTTGTTTACTTCTAGTTCCTCATGTAAAACCTTGTTTACTTCTAGTTCCTCACATAAAACCTTGTCTACTTCTAGTTCCTCACTTAAAACCTTGTCTACCTCTAGTTCCTCACGTAAAACCTTGTCTACTTCTAGTTCCTCACGTAAAACCTGGTCTACTTCTAGCTCCTAACGTAAAACCTTGTTTACTTCTAGTTCCTCACGTAAAACCTTGTTTACTTCTAGTTCCTCACATAAAACCTTGTTTACTTCTAGTTCCTCACGTAAATCCTTGTTTACTTCTAGTTCCTCACGTAAAACCTTGTTTACTTCTAGTTCCTCACGTAAAACCTTGTTTACTTCTAGTTCCTCACATAAAACCTTGTTTACTTCTAGTTCCTCACGTAAATCCTTGTTTACTTCTAGTTCCTCACATAAAACCTTGTTTACTTCTAGTTCCTCACATAAAACCGTATTTACTTCTAGTTCCTAATGTAAAACCGTATTTACTTCTAGTTCCTCACGTAAAACCGTATTTACTTCTAGTTCCTAATGTAAAACCTTGTCTACTTCTAGTTCCTCACGTAAAACCGTGTCTACTTCTAGTTCCTCACTTAAAACTGTGTCTACTTCTAGTTCCCATGTAAAACTGTGTCTACTTCTAGTTACTCACGTAAAACCTTGTCTACTTCTAGTTCCTCAAGTAAAACCTAGTTTATTTCTAGTTCCTCACTTAAAACCTTGTCTACTTCTAGTTCCTCACATAAAACCTTGTCTACTTCTAGTTCCTAGCGTAAAACCGTGTCTACTTCTAGTTCCTAACATAAAACCATGTCTACTTCTAGTTCCTAACATAAAATCTTGTTTACTTCTAGTTCCTCACGTAAAACCCTGTCTACTTCTAGTTCCTCAAGTAAAACCTTGTCTACTTCTAATTCCTCACATAAAACCTTGTTTACTTCTAGTTCCTCACGTAAAACCTTATTTACTTCTAGTTCCTAATGTAAAACCTTGTCTACTTCTAGTTCCTCACTTAAAACCTTGTTTACTTCTAGTTCCTAATGTAAAACCTTGTCTACTTCTAGTTCCTAACGTAAAACCTTGTCTACTTCTAGTTCCTAACATAAAACCGTGTCTACTTCTAGTTCCTAACATAAAATCTTGTTTACTTCTAGTTCCTCACGTAAAACCTTGTCTACTTCTAGTTCCTCAAGAAAAACCTATTCTACTTCTAGTTCCTCACGTAAAACCTTGTTTACTTCTAGTTCCTAACGTAAAACATTGTCTACTTCTAGTTCCTCACGTAAAACCGTGTCTACTTCTAGTTCCTCACTTAAAACCGTGTCTACTTCTAGTTCCTCACGTAAAACTGTGTCTACTTCTAGTTCCTCACGTAAAACTGTGTCTACTTCTAGTTCCTCACGTAAAACCTTGTCTACTTCTAGTTCCTCAAGTAAAACCTAGTTTATTTCTAGTTCCTCACGTAAAACCTTGTTTACTTCTAGTTCCTCACAAAAAACCTTGTCTACTTCTAGTTCCTAACGTAAAACCTTGTCTACTTCTAGTTCCTAACATAAAACCCTGTCTACTTCTAGTTCCTCAAGTAAAACCTTGTCTACTTCTAATTCCTCACATAAAACCTTGTTTACTTCTAGTTCCTCACGTAAAACCTTATTTACTTCTAGTTCCTAATGTAAACCTTGTCTACTTCTAGTTCCTCACTTAAAACCTTGTTTACTTCTAGTTCCTAATGTAAAACCTTGTCTACTTCTAGTTCCTAACGTAAAAACCTTGTCTACTTCTAGTTCCTAACATAAAACCCTGTCTACTTCTAGTTCCTCAAGTAAAACCTTGTCTACTTCTAATTCCTCACATAAAACCTTGTTTACTTCTAGTTCCTCACGTAAAACCTTATTTACTTCTAGTTCCTAATGTAAAACCTTGTCTACTTCTAGTTCCTCACTTAAAACCTTGTTTACTTCTAGTTCCTAATGTAAAACCTTGTCTACTTCTAGTTCCTAACGTAAAACCTTGTTTACTTCTAGTTCCTAACGTAAAACCTTGTTTACTTCTAGTTCCTCACGTAAAACCGTTTCTACTTCTAGTTCCTAACGTAAAACCTTGTCCACTTCTAGTTCCTCAAGAAAAACCTAGTCTACTTCTAGTTCCTAACATAAAACCGTGTCTACTTCTAGTTCCTAACATAAAATCTTGTTTACTTCTAGTTCCTCACGTAAAACCTTGTCTACTTCTAGTTCCTCAAGTAAAACCTAGTCTACTTCTAGTTCCTCACGTAAAACCTTGTTTACTTCTAGTTCCTAACGTAAAACCTTGTCTACTTCTAGTTCCTCACGTAAAACCTTGTCTATTTCTAATTCCTCACGTAAAACCTAGTCTACTTCTAGTTCCTCATGTAAAACCGTGTTTACTTCTAGTTCCTCAAGTAAAACCTAGTCTACTTCTAGTTCCTCACATATAACCTTGTTTACTTCTAGTTCCTCACATATAACCTTGTTTACTTCTAGTTCCTAATGTAAAACCTTGTCTACTTCTAGTTCCTAACATATAATCTTGTTTACTTCTAGTTCCTCACGTAAACCTTGTCTACTTCTAGTTCCTCAAGTAAAACCTAGTCTACTTCTAGTTCCTCACATAAAACCTTGTTTACTTCTAGTTCCTAATGTAAAACCTTGTCTACTTCTAGTTCCTCATGTAAACCCTTGTCTACTTCTAATTCCTCACGTAAAACCTAGTCTACTTCTAGTTCCTCACGTAAAACCTTGTCTACTTCTAATTCCTCACGTAAAGCCTTGTTTACTTCTAGTTCCTCACGTAAAACCTTATTTACTTCTAGTTGCTAATGTAAAACCTTGTCTACTTCTAGTTCCTCATGTAAAACCTTGTTTACTTCTAGTTCCTAAGGTAAACCTTGTCTACTTCTAGTTCCTCACGTAAAACCTAGTCTAGTTCTAGTTCCTCACGTAAAATCTTGTCTACTTCTAGTTCCTCACGTAAAACCTTGTCTACTTCTAGTTCCTCACATAAAACCTAGTCTACTTCTAGTTCCTCACGTAAAATCTTGTCTACTTCTAGTTCCTCACGTAAAACCGTGTCTACTTCTAGTTCCTCACATAAAACCTTGTCTACTTCTAGTTACTCACGTAAAACCTTGTCTACTTCTAGTTCCTCACATAAAACCTTGTCTACTTCTAGTTCCTCCCATAAAACCTAGTCTACTTCTAGTTCCTCACATAAAACCTTGTCTACTTCTAGTTCCTCACGTTAAACCGTGTCTACTTCTAGTTCCTAATGTAAAACCTTGTTTACTTCTAGTTCCTCATGTAAAACCTTATTTACTTCTAGTTCCTAATATAAAACCTAGTCTACTTCTAGTTCCTAATGTAAAACCTTGTCTACTTCTAGTTCCTCACTTAAAACCTTGTTTACTTCTAGTTCCTAATGTAAAACCTTGTCTACTTCTAGTTCCTAACGTAAAACCTTGTCTACTTCTAGTTCCTAACATAAAACCGTGTCTACTTCTAGTTCCTAACATAAAATCTTGTTTACTTCTAGTTCCTCACGTAAAACCTTGTCTACTTCTAGTTCCTCAAGAAAAACCTATTCTACTTCTAGTTCCTCACGTAAAACCTTGTTTACTTCTAGTTCCTAACGTAAAACATTGTCTACTTCTAGTTCCTCACGTAAAACCGTGTCTACTTCTAGTTCCTCACTTAAAACCGTGTCTACTTCTAGTTCCTCACGTAAAACTGTGTCTACTTCTAGTTCCTCACGTAAAACTGTGTCTACTTCTAGTTCCTCACGTAAAACCTTGTCTACTTCTAGTTCCTCAAGTAAAACCTAGTTTATTTCTAGTTCCTCACGTAAAACCTTGTTTACTTCTAGTTCCTCACAAAAAACCTTGTCTACTTCTAGTTCCTAACGTAAAACCTTGTCTACTTCTAGTTCCTAACATAAAACCCTGTCTACTTCTAGTTCCTCAAGTAAAACCTTGTCTACTTCTAATTCCTCACATAAAACCTTGTTTACTTCTAGTTCCTCACGTAAAACCTTATTTACTTCTAGTTCCTAATGTAAAACCTTGTCTACTTCTAGTTCCTCACTTAAAACCTAGTCTACTTCTAGTTCCTCATGTAAAACCGTGTTTACTTCTAGTTCCTCAAGTAAAACCTAGTCTACTTCTAGTTCCTCACGTAAAACCGTGTCTACTTCTAGTTCCTCACATAAAACCTTGTCTACTTCTAGTTCCTCACGTAAAACCTTGTTTACTTCTAGTTCCTCATGTAAAACCTTATTTACTTCTAGTTCCTAATATAAAACCTTGTCTACTTCTAGTTCCTAATGTAAAATCTTGTCTACTTCTAGTTCCTCACGTAAAACCATGTCTACTTCTAGGTCCTCACGTAAAACCTTGTTTACTTCTACTTCCTAATGTAAAACCTTGTCTACTTCTAGTTCCTCACGTAAAACCGTGTCTACTTCTAGTTGATCTATTAAAGGACATTCCTAAATTAACTCTGCACTCTAGTGGTGAAAATAACAAACACATATGTAATGGAATTTCATTAAGAATTGTCTCATAATGACATATTCTATTGAAATTCAATGACATATTTCCAGACACAAAGAAAGCTAGGGATGTCAGCAGTTAACCGGTCGAACGTCCGTTAACAGGCTACCTAATCTGGTTATCGTTAAGCATATTCAACCCTTAACCTGCCAATCACAACTAAGTTCGCTTTTGCAGCACAGGAAGTAAAAAATGCCGTAAACCGACCTGTTTTGACATCCCTAAGAGAAACACATTAATAAATTGTTGTCTTAAAATTATTTGAACTATTTATAGACTTGATTTTACCCAGAATGCACAGAGTTAATATGAAGATGTTCTGCGCATTGCTGTTTTTCACGTTTTATTTTGCTCTATCACAATCATACGATGAAAAGTTGGTACAATGAAGCAGGAAATCAATTGAAACAACAACAACTCGGATATTCTAGTTAGTTTTCGTGGTCTGATGTATTTATTACAGTAAAGACAATCATTGTACTAGGTTGCATGGTTTTGAGTTCCTATCATCATTGACTATCAAAATAATGTCAATCAGTGACTGTGAAGTCGGGATGAAGACCGATGAAGATCCACTGACAAAAAACCTTTCATTCAAACTGAGAACATGGAATTTTAATGCAGAACTTGGGACTGACTGGATAATGTCTTTTACAAAGGTCACATTCTGCTAAGCTACTGATGTGTTTCCATTGGTGGAAATCCATTCTGGAATTTAGCCAAGTTTGGGCTGGTTGTGGCAGAATTGAGGTTGTGTTGTTCTGGAATCTTGGCCAGTATGGACATTTTATCTCAGAATTGTGGATGTGTCTTTGGTTCTGGAATTTTGCCAAGTACGGACATGTTGTGGCAGAATTGAGGATGTGTTACCTTTGGTTATGGAATCTTACCAAGTTCGGACATGATGTCTCAAGAATTGATGATATTGTTACCTTTGGTTCTGGAATCTTGCCAAGTTCGGACAGGTTGTGGCAGAGTTTCATGTGTTTGAAGTGGTAGGGGTTACTCCTGTGGTCTTCAAAAGCTCTCATAATCTTATCACTCATCCACTCAACCTGCAGTCAAAAATGCAGTCATCATGACACTTGATCGCATTTTAGTCATGAACAGGTCCACAATGTTCGATTTTGGTGGTACGAAACTTTTCATCACGCCAGCAGAGTTAAGCATAGTTTGTGCCATCTGACACATATTAATGACGAAAACGTGACACGTCTACGTCTTGCAATGGCAAGCCTTGACAATCATCATTACGTCTTCCTGATTTATACTGTATAATTATGATGCGCTAAATGAAAAGGTAAAAGTCGAGTGTATGACATTGTACTGAGGAAAGATGGTAGTCATATATTCCATGTCATAAAGTATACTGAGTCAAAAAAGAAACGATACCTGGTGTTTATGTGTCTATAATTTCAACATTTATTAAGAAGATTCTTTGAAAATTCATAAGATGATAGTCCAACATGCTTGAAAGAGGAGCACATAAAGCATAATGAGCCTCCGAAACTGTCTGCTGCATGATGACGTAATTCGTCGGACAGGGGTCTAATGGAGTTTTCACACAGACGTCAATACCGAGTATGGGCACCATTTGCGTCTCTCACTGCAATGCACCGCCGTCGCATCGAACGGAAGAGTGTCTGAATCTCTTGCTGGTCAATATTTGTCCACTCCTGACGCAAAACATCCCTCAGTTGGGTTAACGTTACCGGCTGACGTCGTCCGACGCGGCGGTCTAACGTATCCCACAAATGTTCTATGGGTGACAAGTCTGGTGACAAAGCAGGCCATGGCAGGGTTTCAATATTGTTCTGCTCCAATAATGTGGTGGAAATCCGAGCAGTATGACACCTGGCGTTGTCCTGTTGGAACAGTGTGACGTTTCTGTTGGCGTTAAAGAACGGCACAACAACTGGCGCAAGGATCTCATCACAGTACTGCTGGGCGTTTAGGTTCCCGTCCACCACTAACAGTTCAGTGCGACTGCCGAAGGTGATACCGCCCCACGCCATAACACTTCCGCCCCCCGAACAGATCGACCTGACGTACACATGCGTCGGCGTAACGTTCACCGCATCTGCGATATACCCACTCTCTGCCATCCGCTCGACGCAAACAGAACCGCGATTCATCGCTAAACATCACCGAATTCCACTGTAACCGAGTCCAGCGAGCATGTTCCGTCGTCTATTCCCGCCGTACGTCACGGTGACGTGTCAGGATGGGTCCAACGTATGGCCGATAGGCACGAATGCCACGTCCACCGAGCCGGTTCCTGACTGTTTGTGCACTGATGCGATTGTTGGTCATCCCAGGAGTAACGGCAGCTGTGTGCGTAGCAGGTAGGAACCGGTCACGTAAATGTGACGTCCGAATGTGACGGTCCTGTTCACGCGTCGTCACATGTGGTCGACCAGATCTTGGACGGTCGTCCACCGATCCATGTGTTCGATAACGTCATGGTAGACATGTTATCGTGATCCGCGTAACCCCGAGTCGATTTGCGACGTCACGCTGACGTAAACCGCCGTCAATCATGCCAATGGCACGCATTCTCTGATTGCGGTTTAGCCTAGGCATTTTGTTAGAGGTAACAATGGGTATGTAAGGTGTTTTTCCTCGATGATAATGCAATACCAGTACAATAACCCGGTTTTCCGATTTGTACATGTGTAGGAAGTTGTCTTTGTTGACGAGCACATGCAAATCGGAAATTCGGCGTTCCAGGATTATCGGGTGTTTATTTACCTGTGTTTATGGTTGGCTGACGTTGCAATAAGATACCCGGTACTGATACGTAATAATATATTAAACCTTTCTATGGTTTTATCCGTTTTACGTCATTTTTAGTTTGGTATCGTTTCTTTTTTGACTCAGTATATATGCTACATGTACAAGATATAAACTTGTCAATAATAAGCTTTTAGCTTTCATTTCAATGCACTTGTATTTATTGTGTACATAATTATTTGTTGTAAACTGTGTTATATAATGTCAAATAAATATGTTTAAACCAATAATAAGCATTGAAACATATTGTGACTTTTGAAAAAGTACGCATTTCAATTCTGAAAATATTAAATATTTCAAGTATGAATTAATATAATTATTTTGATCACGGCATGTTATTGATAAATGATGGATGTTGCATAATTATGTAACCGTACACCACAGTGGTTTGGAGTGGTGTGGAGTGGAGTGGTGTGTGTGGTGTGGAGTGTGTGGTGTGGTGTGGAGTGGAGTGGTGTGTGTGTGGTGTGGAGTGGTGTGGAGTGGTGTGGTGTGGAGTGGAGCAGTGTGGAGTGGAGTGGTGTGGTGTGGAGTGGTGTGGTGTGGTGTGGAGTGGTGTGGGAGTGTGTGGTGTGGTGTGGTGTAGTGTGGAGTGGTGTGGTTTGTGGTGGAGTGGTGTGGTATGTGTAGAGTGGAGTATGTGGTGTGTGTGGTGTGGTGTGGAGTGAAGTGGAGTGTGTGGTGTGGTGTGGTGTGGTGTGGAGTGGAGTGGTGTGATGTGTGGTGGAGTGGTGTGGTGTGTGGTGGAGTGGTATGGTGTGGTGTGGAGTGGTGTGGTGTGGAGTGGTGTGTTGTGGAGTGGTGTGGAGTGTGTGGTGTGGAGTGTAGTGGTGTGTGTGGTGTTGAGTGGTGTGGTGTGGAGTGGTGTGTGTGGTGTGGAGTGGAGTGGAGTGTGTGGTGTGGTGTGGAGTGGGTGGTGTGGAGTGGAGTGTGTGGTGTGGTGTGGTGTGGTGTAGTGTGGAGTGGTGTGGAGTGGTGTGTGGAGTGGAGTGGAGTGGTGTGGAGTGGTGGTGAGTGTGTGTGGTGTGGAGTGGTGTGGTGTGGAGTGGTGTGGAGTGGTGTAGAGTGGAGTGGTGTGGAGTGGAGTGGTGTGGAGTGGTGTGGAGTGGTGTGGAGTGGAGTGGAGTGTGTGTGGTGTGGTGTGGAATGTGTGGTGTGGAGTGGAGTGTAGTGGAGTGTGTGGTGTGGAGTGGAGTGTGTGGTGTGGAGTGTGTGGTGTGGAGTGTGTGGTGTGGAGTGTGTGGTGTGGAGTGTGTGTTGTGGAGTGGAGTGGAGTGTGTGGAGTGGAGTGTGTGGTGTGGAGTGGAGTGGTGGTGGTGTGGTGTGGAGTGTGCGGTGTGGAGTGGTGTGGAGTGGAGTAGAGTGGAGTGTGTGGTGTGGAGTGGAGTGGAGTGTGTGGTGTGTGGTGTGGAGTGGAGTAGAGTAGAGTGGAGTGTGTGGAGTGGAGTGGAGTGGAGTGTGTGGTGTGGAGTGGTGTGGAGTGGTGTGGAGTGGTGTGGAGTGGTGTGGAGTGGTGTGTGTGTGGTGTGGAGTGTGTGGTGTGGAGTGGTGTGGAGTGGAGTAGAGTGGAGTGGAGTGGAGTGTGGTGTGGAGTGGAGTAGAGTGGAGTGTGTGGTGTGGAGTGGAGTGGAGTGTGTGGTGTGGAGTGGTGTGGAGTGGTGTGTGTGTGGTGTGGTGTGGAGTGTGTGGTGTGGAGTGGAGTGTGTGGTGTGTGAGTGTGTGGAGTAGAGTGTGTGGAGTGGTGTGGAGTGGTGTGTGTGTGGTGTGGAGTGTGTGGTGTGGAGTGGTGTGGTGTGGAGTGGAGTGTGTGGTGTGGAGTGTGTGTGTGTGGTGTGGTGTGGTGTGGTGTGGTGTGGTGTGGTGTGGTGTGGTGTGGTTTGGTGTGGAGTGGTGTGGAGTGGTGTGGAGTGGAGTGTGTGGAGTGGAGTGGTGTGGAGTGATGTTGAGTGATGTGGAGTGGTGTGTGTGTGGTGTGGAGTGGTGTGTGTGTGGTGTGGAGTGGAGTGTGTGGTGTGGAGTGGAGTGGAGTAGAGTAGAGTGGAGTGTGTGGAGTGGAGTGGAGTGTGTGGAGTGTGTGGTGTGCGTGTGTGTGTGTGTGTGTGAAGGGATTTAGGAACTCTAAAGGCCTTGTTTGTTTTTGGAGTTTAATGTCGCACCAACAGCCTAGGTCATATGGCGACTCTAGCTATTACTGGTGAAGGAATCCCAGGGTGCCCCATGTAGTAGAACCACTGACCTTTTGCAAGGCAGCTGGATAGCTTCCTCACATGAAACAATTTTGACGCCCCAAGCAATATCTTAACCAGCCACATAGGAAGAAAAATATATGGTCAACACTGCCTGGTCATATTATGGTTTTACTGCATTAACAATTTTGGTTGCTATGTTAACCACCAATTGTTTTACAACATTCAGCTTAGGTCGAACCTAATGTACAGTCTACATGACGAATTCGGTCTGCCGAACAAAATACTTATGGTTGCAGTTACACTTTCTTCCGTATAGAGGATATGACATACAGACATGTTTACATCAGGGCTCAGCCTAGGACAAATGACAAGTGAGAAACAGCAGGATTACGCAATTATATACATTCAACAAAACAGGGTCAAAATACACAAAATATGACAATTAAATATTACCTGAATGACAAGTGTATTACTGGACATTTTTTGTTAAAGATTTTTTATGGAGAATTGGGGGACCCCTCAGGGAGTGAAGTCATGATCCTTAGGTGACTATTTTGCCTATGTCTCCCTCTAGGATGAGCCAATGTACATCTGTACTATGCATAAACTAACAGATTTGAGTACAATTTTTCAGAACTTGATTATTTCTAATGGATTATTGCGTATGTTGGTGCATAGGCAGCTATGTGACTGCCATATGGCCACATTTGGTCACATATACATTTAGTTGCTCAATGATATTGTCATTAACATTGGATTGTCTGTATCTAAATAAGCATGCTCAATAATATTGTCAGATTGTTATAAATACAGAAGAAATATACAGATTATATGCTGCCATTATCAAGGCCTGCATAACCAATATAGCCACAAACCAAGTTGTGACCACAACCAATACAGCCACAAACCAAGTTGTGACCACAACCAATATAGCCACAAACCAAGTTGTGACCATAACCAATATAACCACAAACCAAGTTGTGACCACAACCAATATAGCCACAAACCAAGTTGTGACCACAACCAATATAGCCACAAACCAAGTTGTGATCACAACCAATATAGCCACAAACCAAGTTGTGACCACAACCAATATAGCCACAAACCAAGTTGTGACCACAACCAATATAGCCACAAACCAAGTTGTGATCACAACCAATATAGCCACAAACCAAGTTGTGACCACAACCAATATAGCCACAAACCAAGTTGTGACCACAACCAATATAGCCACAAACCAAGTTGTGATCACAACCAATATAGCCACAAACCAAGTTGTGACCACAACCAATATAGCCACAAACCAAGTTGTGACCACAACCAATATAGCCACAAACCAAGTTGTGATCACAACCAATATAGCCACAAACCAAGTTGTGACCACAACCAATATAGCCACAAACCAAGTTGTGACCACAACCAATATAGCCACAAACCAAGTTGTGATCACAACCAATATAGCCACAAACCAAGTTGTGACCACAACCAATATAGCCACAAACCAAGTTGTGACCACAACCAATATAACCACAAACCAAGTTGTGACCACAACCAATATAGCCACAAACCAAGTTGTGACCACAACCAATATAGCCACAAACCAAGTTGTGACCACAACCAATATAGCCACAAACCAAGTTGTGACCACAACCAATATAGCCACAAACCAAGTTGTGACCACAAACAATATAGCCACAAACCAAGTTGTGACCACAACCAATATAGCCACAAACCAAGTTGTGACCACAACCAATATAGCCACAAACCAAGTTGTGACCACAACCAATATAGCCACAAACCAAGTTGTGACCACAACCAATATAGCCACAAACCAAGTTGTGACCACAACCAATATAGCCACAAACCAAGTTGTGACCACAAACAATATAGCCACAAACCAAGTTGTGACCACAACCAATATAGCCACAAACCAAGTTGTGACCACAACCAATATAGCCACAAACCAAGTTGTGACCACAAACAATATAGCCACAAACCAAGTTGTGACCACAACCAATATAGCCACAAACCAAGTTGTGACCACAAACAATATAGCCACAAACCAAGTTGTGACCACAACCAATATAGCCACAAACCAAGTTGTGACCACAACCAATATAGCCACAAACCAAGTTGTGACCACAACCAATATAGCCACAAACCAAGTTGTGACCACAACCAATATAGCCACAAACCAAGTTGTGACCACAACCAATATAACCACAAACCAAGTTGTGACCATAACCAATATAGCCACAAACCAAGTTGTGACCACAACCAATATAGCCACAAACCAAGTTGTGACCACAAACAATATAGCCACAAACCAAGTTGTGACCACAACCAATATAGCCACAAACCAAGTTGTGACCACAAACAATATAGCCACAAACCAAGTTGTGACCACAACCAATATAGCCACAAACCAAGTTGTGACCACAACCAATATAGCCACAAACCAAGTTGTGACCACAAACAATATAGCCACAAACCAAGTTGTGACCACAACCAATATTGCTTCACGGACCGGACAAATGAGTAACAATATCCCAACAATACTAGTCTGTCCCTAGTAGAAATATCCCAACAATACTAGTATGTCCCTAGTAGAAATATCCCAACAATACTAGTCTGTCCCTAGTAGAAATATCCCAACAATACTAGTCTGTCCCGAGTAGAAATATCCCAACAATACTAGTCTGTCCCGAGTAGAAATATCCAACCAATACTACAGCCTGTCCCTAGTAGAAATATCCAACCAATACTACAGCCTGTCCCTAGTAGAAATATCCAACCAATACTAGTCTGTCCCGCGTAGAAATATCCAACCAATACTAGTCTGTCCCGAGTAGAAATATCCAACCAATACTACAGTCTGTTCCTAGTAGAAATATCCAACCAATACTACAGTCTGTCTCGAGTAGAAATATCCCAACAATACTACAGTCTGTCCCTAGTAGAAATATCTAACCAATACTAGTATGTTCCTAGTAGAAATATCCAAACAATACTACAGTCTGTTCCTAGTAGAAATATCCCAACAATACTACAGCCTGTCCCTAGTAGAAATATCCAACCAATACTACAGCCTGTCCCTAGTAGAAATATCCAACCAATACTACAGTCTGTCCCTAGTAGAAATATCCAACCAATACTACAGCCTGTTCCTAGTAGAAATATCCAACCAATACTAGTCTGTCCCTAGTAGAAATATCCCAACAATACTACAGCCTGTCCCTAGTAGAAATATCCAACCAATACTAGTCTGTCCCGAGTAGAAATATCCAACCAATACTACAGCCTGTCCCTAGTAGAAATATCCAACCAATACTACAGCCTGTTCCTAGTAGAAATATCCAACCAATACTACAGCCTGTTCCTAGTAGAAATATCCAACCAATACTACAGTCTGTTCCTAGTAGAAATATCCAACCAATACTATAGTCTGTTCCTAGTAGAAATATCCAACCAATACTACAGTCTGTTCCTAGTAGAAATATCCAACCAATACTAGTATGTTCCTAGTAGAAATATCCAACCAATACTACAGTCTGTTCCTAGTAGAAATATCCAACCAATACTACAGTCTGTCCCTAGTAGAAATATCCAACCAATACTATAGTCTGTTCCTAGTAGAAATATCCAAAGAAATATCCAACCAATACTACAGCCTGTTCCTAGTAGAAATATCCAACCAATACTACAGCCTGTCCCTAGTAGAAATATCCAACCAATACTACAGCCTGTTCCTAGTAGAAATATCCAACCAATACTACAGCCTGTTCCTAGTAGAAATATCCAACCAATACTACAGCCTGTTCCTAGTAGAAATATCCAACCAATACTAGTCTGTCCCTAGTAGAAATATCCAACCAATACTACAGCCTGTTCCTAGTAGAAATATCCAACCAATACTACAGCCTGTTCCTAGTAGAAATATCCAACCAATACTATAGTCTGTTCCTAGTAGAAATATCCAACCAATACTAGTCTGTCCCTAGTAGAAATATCCAACCAATACTACAGCCTGTTCCTAGTAGAAATATCCAACCAATACTAGTCTGTCCCTAGTAGAAATATCCAACAAATACTACAGCCTGTTCCTAGTAGAAATATCCAACCAATACTAGTCTGTCCCGAGTAGAAATATCCAACCAATACTACAGTCTGTTCCTAGTAGAAATATCCAACCAATACTAGTCTGTCCCGAGTAGAAATATCTAACCAATACTACAGTCTGTTCCTAGTAGAAATATCCAACCAATACTACAGCCTGTTCCTAGTAGAAATATCCAAAGAAATATCCAACCAATACTACAGTCTGTCCCTAGTAGAAATATCCAACCAATACTACAGTATGTCCCTAGTAGAAATATCCCAACAATACTACAGTCTGTCCCTAGTAGAAATATCCAACCAATACTACAGTATGTCCCTAGTAGAAATATCCCAACAATACTACAGTCTGTCCCTAGTAGAAATATCCAACCAATACTACAGTCTGTCCCTAGTAGGAATATCCCAACAATACTAGTATGTCCCTAGTAGAAATATCCCAACAATACTACAGTCTGTCCCGAGTAGAAATATCCAAAGAAATATCCCAACAATACTAGTCTGTCCCTAGTAGAAATATCCCAACAATACTACAGCCTGTCCCTAGTAGAAATATCCAACCAATACTAGTCTGTCCCGAGTAGAAATATCCAACCAATACTACAGCCTGTCCCTAGTAGAAATATCCAACCAATACTACAGCCTGTTCCTAGTAGAAATATCCAACCAATACTACAGCCTGTTCCTAGTAGAAATATCCAACCAATACTAGTCTGTCCCGAGTAGAAATATCCCAACAATACTACAGCCTGTCCCTAGTAGAAATATCCAACCAATACTAGTCTGTCCCGAGTAGAAATATCCAACCAATACTACAGCCTGTCCCTAGTAGAAATATCCAACCAATACTACAGCCTGTTCCTAGTAGAAATATCCAACCAATACTACAGCCTGTTCCTAGTAGAAATATCCAACCAATACTACAGTCTGTTCCTAGTAGAAATATCCAACCAATACTATAGTCTGTTCCTAGTAGAAATATCCAACCAATACTACAGTCTGTTCCTAGTAGAAATATCCAACCAATACTAGTATGTTCCTAGTAGAAATATCCAACCAATACTACAGTCTGTTCCTAGTAGAAATATCCAACCAATACTACAGTCTGTCCCTAGTAGAAATATCCAACCAATACTATAGTCTGTTCCTAGTAGAAATATCCAAAGAAATATCCAACCAATACTACAGCCTGTTCCTAGTAGAAATATCCAACCAATACTACAGCCTGTCCCTAGTAGAAATATCCAACCAATACTACAGCCTGTTCCTAGTAGAAATATCCAACCAATACTACAGCCTGTTCCTAGTAGAAATATCCAACCAATACTACAGCCTGTTCCTAGTAGAAATATCCAACCAATACTAGTCTGTCCCTAGTAGAAATATCCAACCAATACTACAGCCTGTTCCTAGTAGAAATATCCAACCAATACTACAGCCTGTTCCTAGTAGAAATATCCAACCAATACTATAGTCTGTTCCTAGTAGAAATATCCAACCAATACTAGTCTGTCCCTAGTAGAAATATCCAACCAATACTACAGCCTGTTCCTAGTAGAAATATCCAACCAATACTAGTCTGTCCCTAGTAGAAATATCCAACAAATACTACAGCCTGTTCCTAGTAGAAATATCCAACCAATACTAGTCTGTCCCGAGTAGAAATATCCAACCAATACTACAGTCTGTTCCTAGTAGAAATATCCAACCAATACTAGTCTGTCCCGAGTAGAAATATCCAACCAATACTACAGTCTGTTCCTAGTAGAAATATCCAACCAATACTACAGCCTGTTCCTAGTAGAAATATCCAAAGAAATATCCAACCAATACTACAGTCTGTCCCTAGTAGAAATATCCAACCAATACTACAGTATGTCCCTAGTAGAAATATCCCAACAATACTACAGTCTGTCCCTAGTAGAAATATCCAACCAATACTACAGTATGTCCCTAGTAGAAATATCCCAACAATACTACAGTCTGTCCCTAGTAGAAATATCCAACCAATACTACAGTCTGTCCCTAGTAGGAATATCCCAACAATACTAGTATGTCCCTAGTAGAAATATCCCAACAATACTACAGTCTGTCCCGAGTAGAAATATCCAAAGAAATATCCCAACAATACTAGTCTGTCCCTAGTAGAAATATCCAAAGAAATATCCCAACAATACTACAGTCTGTCCTGAGTAGAAATATCCCAACAATACTACAGTCTGTTCCTAGTAGAAATATCCAACCAATACTACAGTCTGTCCCGAGTAGAAATATCCAAAGAAATATCCCAACAATACTAGTCTGTCCCTAGTAGAAATATCCAAAGAAATATCCCAACAATACTAGTCTGTCCCTAGTAGAAATATCCAAAGAAATATCCCAACAATACTACAGTCTGTCCTGAGTAGAAATATCCAACCAATACTACAGTATGTCCCTAGTAGAAATATCCCAACAATACTACAGTCTGTTTCCTAGTAGAAATATCCCAACAATACTACAGTCTGTCCCTAGTAGAAATATCCCAACAATACTAGTCTGTCCCTAGTAGAAATATCCCAACAATACTACAGTATGTCCCTAGTAGAAATATCCCAACAATACTACAGCCTGTCCCGAGTAGAAATATCCAAACAATACTACAGTATGTTCCTAGTAGAAATATCCCAACAATACTACAGTCTGTCCCTAGTAGAAATATCCCAACAATACTACAGAGGCCGCTCTAGGTTGATGATGATTTTTCCAGGATGAAGTTACACACATCCCATTAGTCTTAATTAATTGATATATTATCAAAACTATCTGTCATAAAAATTATACTGGATATGCATAGCCATGCACTGAAACAAAAACTGATTTATTAATTATAGAATGACAATGATCCCACTTTGATCTCAAGCTTATTAATCAGCATATTTGAATGTGCAATAAAGCGGGAGTGGAATGCAAGGAGAGTGAAACACACACCATCTACATTCACAACTGTTATGCTTTGATTGATGATGTATTGAGATTTGACACTTTTTCATCAACTATGTATTGATGACTAGATCATACCTGTGAATGCAGTTGACAGGTATTATCAGTAAAAAAAAAAAAAAAAAAATTGGTTGAATTAAAACGTTATTACTTTGCATGAATGCAAAAGAATAACTATTTCACTTATTAATTACATTGCTAATATATTAATTACATTGCTAATACATTAATTACATTGCTAATACAGTAATTACATTGCCAATACATTAATTACATTGCTAATACATTAATTACATTGCTAATACAGTAATTACATTGCTAATACATTAATTACATTGCTACTACATTAATTACATTGCTAATACATTAATTACATTGTCAATACATTAATTACATTGCTAATACATTAATTACATTGTCAATACAGTAATTACATTGTTAATACATTAATTACATTGCTAATACATTAATCACATTGCTAATACATTAATTTAATTACATTGCCAATACAGTAATTACATTGCTAATACATTAATTACATTGCTAATACATTAATTACATTGCTAATACATTAATTACATTGCTAATACATTAATTACATTGCCAATACATTAATTACATTGCTAATACAGTAATTACATTGCTAATACAGTAATTACATTGCTAATATATTAATTACATTGCCAATACATTAATTACATTTCTAATACATTAATTACATTGCTAATATATTAATTACATTGCCAATACAGTAATTACATTGCTAATACAGTAATTGCATTGCTAATACAGTAATTACAGTGCTAATACATTAATTACATTGCTAATACATTAATTACATTGCCACTACAGTAATTACATTGCTAATACAGTAATTACATTGCTAATACAGTAATTACATTGCTAATACAGTAATTACATTGCTAATATATTAATTACATTGCCAATACAGTAATTACATTGCCAATACAGTAATTACATTGCTAATACAGTAATTACATTGCTAATACAGTAATTACATTGCTAATACATTGATAATATAGTAATTACATTGCCAATACAGTAATTACATTGCTAATACAGTAATTACATTGCTAATACAGTAATTACATTGCTAATACAGTAATTACATTGCTAATACATTGCTAATATATTAATTACATTGCCAATACAGTAATTACATTGCCAATACAGTAATTACATTGCTAATACAGTAATTACATTGCTAATACAGTAATTACATTGCTAATACATTGATAATATAGTAATTACATTGCCAATACAGTAATTACATTGCTAATACAGTAATTACATTGCTAATACAGTAATTACATTGCTAATACAGTAATTACATTGCTAATACATTGCTAATATATTAATTACATTGCCAATACAGTAATTACATTGCCAATACAGTAATTACATTGCTAATACAGTAATTACATTGCTAATACAGTAATTACATTGCTAATACATTGATAATATAGTAATTACATTGCCAATACAGTAATTACATTGCTAATACAGTAATTACATTGCTAATACATTAATTACATTGCCAATAAATTAATTACATTGTTAATACATTAATTACATTGCTAATACAGTAATTACATTGCCAATAAATTAATTACATTGCCAATACATTAATTACATTTCTAATACATTAATTACATTGCTAATATATTAATTACATTGCCAATACAGTAATTACATTGCTAATACAGTAATTGCATTGCTAATACAGTAATTACATTGCTAATACATTAATTACATTGCCACTACAGTAATTACATTGCTAATACAGTAATTACATTGCTAATACAGTAATTACATTGCTAATACAGTAATTACATTGCTAATACATTAATTACATTGCTAATACATTAATTACATTGCTAATACAGTAATTACATTGCTAATACATTAATTACATTGCCAATACATCAATTACATTGCTAATACATTAATTACATTGCTAATATATTAATTACATTGCCAATACAGTAATTACATTGCTAATACAGTAATTGCATTGCTAATACAGTAATTACATTGCTAATACATTAATTACATTGTTAATACATTAATTACATTGCCACTACAGTAATTACATTGCTAATACAGTAATTACATTGCTAATACAGTAATTACATTGCTAATACATTAATTACATTGCTAATACATTAATTACATTGCCAATACATTAATTACATTGCTAATACATTAATTACAAATGCTTCCAAAAATATTTTTTAACAATAATCATTTCTAATCCATAAACAATGTTTTAGTGGTCTACAAACTAGCAATAGTGAAAGTAGAAAGTGAATGAAAAAAGGTCAGCCACACTCCTGAATTGACATTTGTTCATTATTGGATTATATAATATTTGTGTGACAGTGTGACAGAGAATTTCAATCAGATCATCAAATCTGTACAATAAATGTTGTTCTGAAAGATTTGACTAATTTGACAAAGTGACCGAGTTTTCTGACCGATTGACCTAATTTGACAATATGAACGAGTTCTATCACACAAATTGACCTAATTTGTCGTAGAGTCTTTTCTAACAGATTGACCTATTAGGTGGAAGAGGTCAATATACCAGGATGCATAAGACAAAGCTTATTATTGTGAAATTTGTGTTTTCACCGATGTAGTGTCGCTTTGAAAGAAGAAGTTAGAAATTGCTGTTAAAAATGCAGTTCAAATTGGACATTGCTGCTACCATTTGTTCCTGAACAAACATTATCTAAACGTGTACTATGAGGTTGACCTAGGGACCTAGTTTGTGACCCCAGTGACTCACTTGAATCAACTGTTACCACTTAAACCTAATTAGTACAAGTTAGTGTAAGTATGCTACAGACCAAGCTTAGCATGCTTTCCAGCATTGCTTCATGTAAAGTGGACAACATAGAGGTGAAGATAATTGAACGCTCACGACCATCTATAGCTGAAGTCAATTGAAAGCTCAGACCATCTATAGCTGAAGTCAATTGAAAGCTCAGACCATCTATAGCTGAAGTTAATTGAAAGCTCAGACCATCTATAGCTGAAGTCAAATTGAACACTCGGACCATATAGAGGTGAAGTCAATTGAACACTCGGACCATATAGAGGTGAAGTCAATTGAACACTCGGACCATATAGAGGTGAAGTCAATTAAATGCTCGGACCATATAGAGGTGAAGTCAATTGAACACTCGGACCATATAGAGGTGAAGTCAATTGAACACTCGGACCATATAGAGGTGAAGTAAATTGAACACTCGGACCATATAGAGGTGAAGTAAATTGAACACTCGGACCATATAGAGGTGAAGTCAATTGAACACTCGGACCATATAGAGGTGAAGTCAATTAAATGCTCGGACCATATAGAGGTGAAGTCAATTAAATGCTCGGACCATATAGAGGTGAAGTCAATTGAACACTCGGACCATATAGAGGTGAAGTAAATTAAATGCTCGGACCATATAGAGGTGAAGTCAATTAAATGCTCGGACCATATAGAGGTGAAGTCAATTAAATGCTCGGACCATATAGAGGTGAAGTCAATTAAATGCTCGGACCATATAGAGGTGAAGTCAATTAAATGCTCGGACCATATAGAGGTGAAGTCAATTAAATGCTCGGACCATCTAGAGGTGAAGTCAATTGAACACTCGGACCATATAGAGGTGAAGTCAATTAAATGCTCGGACCATCTAGAGGTGAAGTCAATTAAATGCTCGGACCATCTCCAGGTGATGTCAATATGCTTGGACAATCTACAGATGAATTTATTTGAATGCACAGATCATCTACAGATGAATATATTTGAACGCACAGATCATCTACAGATGAATATATTTGAACGCACAGATCATCTACAGATGAATTTATTTGAACATACGAACATCTGTATGAGAATTATTTAAATGCACTGGTTGATGAACAAAATCTGATCATAATACATTACATGACAGGTGTAATAAGAAACAATAACCGAGAGGCATCAATGGGACAGAGTTGTTCACTGGAGTCAATGGAATAAAACAAACTTTTTTATATCCAAATATAATTCATGACATTTTTAGAATATAGAATTGCAGTGTTTATGAAGCTTTTCTATAATTTGGATACGCTTTTTATAGAAATGATTTTTCATGCTCTCATGCAAAATATAACTTGTATCTAAAATTTATAGAGCTTACGTGTTTCTTGAATTTAACCCAATGAAACAAAGCTGTCATGAAAATGTAACCAAGTTATATCAAAATTGTGTAAAACAGCTTAAAAAGCCATACCTACATTTTTTCTCATTTTTTGGTTTTGGGGGGAAATGACACATATTCCCATTATTGGGGAAATGACACATGTTTTCCCTTTTTTGGGGTTTTGGGGGGAAAATGACGCAGTTTTGCACACACAAAATTTGAATATACATATATTCGAATGCTATTCTCTAGTTATTTCTCTGTGTTCAAACATCTTCACAAATAGAGAATATTTATAAAACACCTGACAGTCCACTTTAATATAAAATCTATGCTTCAAAAGTTCAGAGTTTTCTCGTTTTCCATTTGTTACTGTTGTAAAGGAACTAAAGTCTGAGGTTTCTATTCTCAACAGTGTCATATCCTTTATCATGCAACTTGACATGGAAACAGGTGGGAAACGCAATGGCTTCCTGTATTATATCCGGCAATTGTGCTAGTTCATGCACATTCTGTGATTAGATACCGTTACCATGGCTTCTGTAGGTTCATGGTGCTCCAACGTGGTGAATTCTGTCACATATTTTGTCAACAAATCATTAGGCGTTTAATCATTGTCTGAGAAATATTCAGAATTACTTAATTCTCTGGAAATTGATAGGAAGATCGTAGGATTGGGACTAACTCTCTCACCTCGCATATCTCACTCACCTCGCATATCTCACTCACCTCACATATCTCACTCACCTCACATATCTCACTAACCTCACATATCTCACTAACCTCACATATCTCACTCACCTCACCTCTCATATCTCTCACTCACCACACATATCTCTCACCCACCTCCCATATCTCTCACTCACATCGCATATCTCTCACTCACCTCGCATATCTCTCACTCGCCTCCCATATCTCTCACTCAACTCCCATATCTCTCACCCACATCGCATATCTCACTCACCTCGCATTTCTCACTCACCTCGCATATCTCACTCACCTCGCATATCTCACTCACCTCGCATTTCTCACTCACCTCGCATATATCACTCACCTCGCATATCTCGCTCACCTTGCATATCTCACTCACCTTGCATATTTCACTCATCTCACATTTATCACTGATCTCGCATTTATCACTCACCACACATATCTCTCACTCACCTCGCATATCTCTCACTCACCTCTCATACCTCTCACTCACCTCTCATACCTCTCACTCACCTTGCATATCTCTCACTCATCTCGCATCTCTCACTCACCTCACCTCGCATATATCACTCAGCTTGCATATCTCGCTCACCTCGCATATCTCACTCACCTCGCATACCTCACTCACCTCGCATATCTCACTCACCTCGCATATCTCACTCACCTCGCATATCTCACTCACCTCACCTCACATATCTCACTAACCTCACATATCTCACTCACCTCACATATCTCACTATATCTCACTCACCTCACCTCACATATCTCACTAACCTCACATATCTCACTCACCTCACATATCTCACTCACCTCGCATATCTCACTCACCTCGCATATCTCACTCACCTCGCATATCTCACTCACCTCGCATATCTCACTCACCTCGCATATCTCACTCACCTCACATATCTCTCACTCACCTCGCATATCTCTCACCTCCCATATCTAGCATATCTCACTCACCTTGCATATATCACTCACCTCGCATATATCACTCACCTCGCATATCTCACTCACCTCGCATATCTCTCACTCACCTCGCATATCTCTCACCTCCCATATCTAGCATATCTCACTCACCTCGCATATATCACTCACCTCGCATATATCACTCACCTCGCATATCTCACTCACCTCACATATCTCTCACTCACCTTGCATATCTCTCACCTCCCATATCTAGCATATCTCACTCACCTAGCATATCTCACTCACCTCACATATCTCTCACTCACCTCGCATATCTCTCACCTCCCATATCTAGCATATCTCACTCACCTTGCATATATCACTCACCTTGCATATATCACTCACCTCACATATCTCTCACTCACCTTGCATATCTCTCACCTCCCATATCTAGCATATCTCACTCACCTCGCATATCTCTCACTCACCTCCCATATCTAGCATATCTCACTCACCTTGCATATATCGCTCACTTAGCATATCTCACTCACCTCGCATATCTCACTCACCTCGCATATCTCACTCACCTCGCATATCTCTCACTCACCTCGCATATCTCTCACCTCCAATATCTAGCATATCTCACTCACCTCGCATATATCACTCACCTCGCATATCTCTCACTCACCTCGCATATCTCTCACCTCCCATATCTAGCATATCTCACTCACCTCGCATATCTCACTCACCTCGCATATCTCTCACTCACCTCGCATATCTCTCACCTCCCATATCTAGCATATCTCACTCACCTCGCATATCTCATTCACCTCGCATATCTCACTCACCTCGCATATCTCTCACTCACCTCGCATATCTCTCACCTCCCATATCTAGCATATCTCACTCACCTTGCATATCTCTCACCTCCCATATCTAGCATATCTCACTCACCTTGCATATATCACTCACCTCGCATATATCACTCACCTCGCATATCTCACTCACCTCGCATATATCACTCACCTCGGATATCTCACTCACCTTGCATATCTCTCACTCACCTTGCATATCTCTCACCTTCCATATCTAGCATATATCACTCACCTCGCATATATCACTCACCTCGCATATATCACTCACCTCGGATATCTCACTCACCTCGCATATATCACTCACATCGGATATATCACTCACCTCGCATATATCACTCACCTCGCATATATCACTCACCTCGGATATCTCACTCACCTCGCATATATCACTCACATCGGATATCTCACTCACCTTGCATATCTCTCACTCACCTTGCATATCTCTCACCTTCCATATCTAGCATATATCACTCACCTCGCATATATCACTCACCTCGCATATATCACTCACCTCGGATATCTCACTCACCTTGCATATCGCACTCATCTCACATATCTCACTCACCTCGCATATCTCTCACCTCCCATATCTAGCATATCTCACTCACCTAGCATATCTCACTCACCTCGCATATATCACTCACCTCGCATATCTCACTCACTTCGCATATCTTTCACTCACCTCGCATATCTCTCACCTCCCATATCTAGCATATCTCACTCACCTTGCATATATCACTCACCTAGCATATCTCACTCACCTCGCATATCTCACTCACCTCGCATATCTCTCACTCACCTCGCATATCTCAATCACCTCCCATATCTAGCATATCTCACTCACCTTGCATATATCACTCACCTTGCATATATCACTCACCTCACATATCTCTCACTCACCTTGCATATCTTTCACTCACCTCGCATATCTCTCACCTCCCA
Organism: Archivesica marissinica; assembly: GCA_014843695.1. Lineage (NCBI taxonomy): Eukaryota > Metazoa > Mollusca > Bivalvia > Venerida > Vesicomyidae > Archivesica > Archivesica marissinica. The sequence continues at coordinate 33,388,628 of CM026404.1, read as the reverse complement.
TATCTAGCATATCTCACTCACCTTGCATATATCACTCACCTAGCATATCTCACTCACCTCGCATATCTCACTCACCTCGCATATCTCTCACTCACCTCGTATATCTCTCACCTCCCATATCTAGCATATCTCACTCACCTCGCATATCTCACTCACCTCGCATATCTCTCACCTCCCATATCTAGCATATCTCACTCACCTTGCATATCTCTCACTCACCTTGCATATCTCTCACCTCCCATATCTAGCATATCTCACTCACCTTGCATATATCACTCACCTCGCATATATCACTCACCTCGCATATCTCACTCACCTCGCATATATCACTCACCTCGGATATCTCACTCACCTTGCATATCTCTCACTCACCTTGCATATCTCTCACCTCCCATATCTAGCATATATCACTCACCTCGCATATATCACTCACCTCGCATATATCACTCGGATATCTCACTCACCTTGCATATCACACTCATCTCACATATCTCGCTCACCTCGCATATCTCACTCACCTCGCATATATCACTCACCTCGCCTATCCCACTCACCTCATCTCGCATATCTCACTCACCTTGCAATATCACTCACCTCGCATATCTCACTCACCTTGCATATCTCTCACTCACCTTGCATATCTCTCACCTCCCATATCTAGCATATCTCACTCACCTTGCATATATCACTCACCTCGCATATATCACTCACCTCGCATATCTCACTCACCTCGCATATATCACTCACCTCGGATATCTCACTCACCTTGCATATCTCTCACTCACCTTGCATATCTCTCACCTCCCATATCTAGCATATATCACTCACCTCGCATATATCACTCACCTCGCATATATCACTCGGATATCTCACTCACCTTGCATATCACACTCATCTCACATATCTCGCTCACCTCGCATATCTCACTCACCTCGCATATATCACTCACCTCGCCTATCTCACTCACCTCATCTCGCATATCTCACTCACCTTGCAATATCACTCACCTCGCATATCTCACTCACCTCGCATATCTCTCACTCACCTCACATATCTCTCACCTCCCATATCTAGCATATCTCACTCACCTTGCATATATCACTCACCTCGGATATCTCACTCACCTCGCATATCTCACTCACCTCGCATATCTCTCACTCACCTCGCATATCTCTCACCTCCCATATCTAGCATATCTCACTCACCTTGCATATCTCTCACTCACCTTGCATATCTCTCACCTCCCATATCTAGCATATCTCACTCACCTTGCATATATCACTCACCTCGCATATATCACTCACCTTGCATATCTCACTCACCTCGCATATATCACTCACCTCGGATATCTCACTCACCTTGCATATCTCTCACTCACGTTGCATATCTCTCACCTCCCATATCTAGCATATATCACTCACCTCGCATATATCACTCACCTCGCATATATCACTCACCTCGGATATCTCACTCACCTTGCATATCACACTCATCTCACATATCTCGCTCACCTCGCATATCTCACTCACCTCACATATATCACTCACCTCACCTATCTCACTCACCTCACCTCGCATATCTCACTCACCTCACCTCGCATATCTCACTCACCTTGCATATATCACTCACCTCGCATATCTCACTCACCTCGCATATCTCTCACTCACCTCGCATAACTCTCACTCACCTCCCATATCTCACTCACCTCGCATATATCATTCACCTCGCATATCTCACTCACCTCGCATATCTCTCACTCACCTCCCATATCTCGCATATCTCACTCACCTCGCATATCTCACTCACCTCGCATTTCTCACTCACCTCACATATCTCACTCACCTTGCATATATCACTCACCTCGCATATATCACTCACCTCGCATATATCACTCACCTCGCATATATCACTCACCTCACATATATCACTCACCTCGCATATCTCACTCACCTCGCATATCTCACTCACCTCGCATTTCTCACTCACCTCGCATATATCATTCACCTCGCATATCTCACTCACCTTGCATATATCACTCACCTTGCATATCTCACTCACCTTGCATATCTCACTCACCTAGCATATCTCACTCATCTCACATTTTTCACTCATCTCGCATTTATCACTCACCACACATATCTCTCACTCACCTTCCATATCTCTCACTCAACTCCTATATCTCTCACTCAACTCCCATATCTCTCACTCACCTCACATATCTCGCTCACCTCGCATATCTCACTAACCTCGCATATCTCACTCACCTCGCATATATCACTCACCTTGCATATATCACTCAGCTCGCATATCTCTCACTCACCTCACATATCTCACTAACCTCGCATATCTCACTCACCTCGCATATCTCACTCACCTCGCATATCTCACTCACCTCGCATATCTCTCACTCACCTCACATATCTCACTCCCCTCACATATCTCACTCACCTCGCATATATCATTCACCTCGCATATCTCACTCACCTCGCATATCTCTCACTCACCTCCCATATCTCGCATATCTCACTCACCTCGCATATCTCACTCACCTCGCATTTCTCACTCACCTCACATATCTCACTCACCTTGCATATATCACTCACCTCGCATATATCACTCACCTCGCATATATCACTCACCTCGCATATATCACTCACCTCACATATATCACTCACCTCGCATATCTCACTCACCTCGCATTTCTCACTAACCTCGCATATCTCACTCACCTCGCATATATCACTCACCTTGCATATATCACTCAGCTCGCATATCTCTCACTCACCTCACATATCTCACTAACCTCGCATATCTCACTCACCTCGCATATCTCACTCACCTCGCATATCTCACTCACCTCGCATATCTCTCACTCACCTCACATATCTCATTCCCCTCACATATCTCACTCACCTCGCATATCTCACTCACCTCGCATATCTCACTCACCTCGCATATCTCACTCACCTTGCATATCTCACTCACCTCGCATATCTCTCACTCACCTCACATATCTCACTCCCCTCACATATCTCACTCACCTCGCATATCTCACTCACCTCGCATATCTCACTCACCTCGCATATCTCACTCACCTCGCATATCTCACTCACCTCGCTCGCTTCAGTTTATAAGCTTTCTTTGCTCTTTGTTACCATGGTTTCTTGGCTCTATGTCGACCATCTGATTAGGTAAGGATTTTGTGAAATTTTGACTTTGTGGATTCTGTTTTATTTCATGTGAATTATTTTATGTATATAATTATGTGTTGTTCAATGATGAACTTTATAGTTTCATGAATCCAACCACCATCCAACCATTTTTTGCAGATTTATGAATTCGCGAACAACGTTGTCAATCTTAAATTTGCGCAAGACAGAAAATGAGACAAACAAACTAGAAGACGAAAACCGGAAGATTTAGTTGGGCAGTTTATAGTACAGTAGCAGTGGATATAGTTGGGCAGTTTATAGTCCAGTAACAGTGGATATAGTTGGGCAGTTTATAGTCCAGTAGCAGTGGATATAGTTGGGCAGTTTATAGTCCAGTAGCAGTGGATATAGTTGGGCAGTTTATAGTCCAGTAGCAGTGGATATAGTTGGGCAGTTTATAGTACAGTAGCAGTGGATATAGTTGGGCAGTTTATAGTCCAGTAGCACTGGATATAGTTGGGCAGTTTATAGTCCAGTAGCAGTGGATATAGTTGGGCAGTTTATAGTACAGTAGCAGTGGATATAGTTGGGCAGTTTATAGTCCAGTAGCAGTGGATACAGTTGGGCAGTTTATAGTCCAGTAGCAGTGGATATAGTTGGGCAGTTTATAGTCCAGTAGCAGTGGATATAGTTGGACAGTTTATAGTCCAGTAGCAGTGGATATAGTTGGGCAGTTTATAGTCCAGTAGCAGTGGATATAGTTGGGCAGTTTATAGTCCAGTAGCAGTGGTTCAATGACCTGTATCTAATCATTTCTTCAATTATAACATTTACAATCACATTTAGTAGGGTTCTTTTAAAAGAAAAATGTCAAATAAAGGAATTAATTCCTAGAAAGGCGATTTTTGGTGTATGCAATATATAGGGTATATTACCTAATATAGTAAAAGTCCACCACAGTCTTCCGATGTTAAATGCCCTTTTTTGGGGTAAAAAGTTGAAAATGTAGACGAAATGGTGAATTTCTGGAATCCGCCCATAACTTCATCCATATTTGTCTGAGGAAGTTGAAAATTGCCAGGAATGTATAAATGAATATTGCGCAAATACTAGACATTATCGTTTTCGAAAAAAAATCCAATATGGCTGCAAAATCCAAAATGGCCGCCAAAAATATCTTTTTTCAAGCTTTACCGATGCGTTTACATGAACACAGTTTTCATTAGCTAGCTTAATGTTAATGTTTATTGTAAATATTCATGACACCACATGTTTATATCAACAATTGATGCAGAGAAGCAGATAGAATAATTCAAAAGAGCGCAAAGTATTTGATTGACACTCTTCACAACCTCGGTTTCTGCTGTAGTTATAAAGAGGTTCAGAGATATGAACAAAACGCTGCTGTCAGTAACGACTCCGATATACCCAGACATACTTCAGACCAATTTGTGCCGACAACGTTGACCACAATATCCAGACAATAGACGGCCATGGAACCTTTCATGGAATGGGTATCATTGCAGCAGCGACGCCAGGTGGAAAATGTAATAAAACTAGTCCCAGACTGAATATATCAATGACTGAACTAAATGAGATTGGCAAGATCAATGTGCACTTTTATAGTCCAACGAAAAGCTCCGATATGAGTTATGGGACGTTATCTGAACTTCCCAGTACCATGGATGATACATCAAACATAGATATCCTCTGGAAGACGACGTGGTTGTTAAAAGATGATCGAACATCTTGGAGTGGAAGCATGCAAATGATTAATACCAATGGTGAACATCAGTAGTATTCATGCCCATGATTGATCTCAACCCAAGCAACGAGACGTGTATGTATTCAACGCTGATCTGGGTCTGCCAGCATGCAAAGCAATATAATGTGACGCCTGTGTTAACAATCAACCAACCTCTGTGGTTCGAGGCAAATATGATTGTTAGTGCAGAACCATCCAGCAGTGATGTCAGTAAGGTTGTTGTTCGATTAGGAGGGTTTCACACGGAAATTAGCTTCCTTGGTGCTGTTGGACACATAATGAATGACTCGGGTCTCCAGGAAGTAATCACAACAGTGTATGCGGAAAAGGCAGTGAGTCATATGCTTACCGGAAAAGCTGTAGCTAGAGCCTTAAGAGGTCATGGACTGGTTTACATGGCCCCCTCCAGTCACTCATAGTATGTGAAGTGTTTAATCTCGACCTGATTAGTAGAGATCTGGATGAAACTGATGGCCAGGAACACGAAGCAGAAGGAATTTATCTTGAGGACATTGAGAATGTCGCACAGAGCAGTTCACAATCTGTAGAACATGAGGATAGCATTCCACAGCCTCACAATGATAGTACCTCAACACATGGGAAAAGTAAGAATATCTCTGATGAGATGAGGAATGATACAGTTTCGAAAACTGATAGAGAATCGACAATGGATGGGATTTCGCATGAGATTGACGCTGATTTAGAATCTGCTCTGGAATTGTTTGACAATGTATTGACAGGAGAAATAGGCATACAACAGGCATGTACAGATGAAATAGTCACAAAAATTCAAAGCAGAATGGATGCATATTGTGACAAAATATCAGCTAACAGTAGAACAGCATGCACGATTGTGGTTGCAATATATTGAAATGGTGGAATTACTGAGATAATTCATAAAAGCAGAGCGAACAGGAAACTGGCAGTTACACCTGAAGACATTAAGGGCCATGTTACCATATTTCACAGCATCTGGGCATAACTTATATGCCAAATCAGCCTATTTGTATCTAGTGAAAATGAATGCCTTGCAGAAAACACACCCAAAGCTCTATGAATATTTCATGAAAAGGTTTCATGTTGTTAGACGGAGTGATAGGTATTGGGCTGGATTGTCGACAGATCTAGTGATTGAGCAGGTGCTTATGCGGAGCTTGAAGAGTGCAGGGGGACTGACTTGAGGTAGAGGAATGACTGAGATACAAAGAGCCGTGTGGGTACTCTCTCGACCTGCAACATCGTCTATTAATGAAGCAATGCAAACCTTCTCTGGTGCGATATATACCTCAAATGAACAACACAAAGATACATACTTATGCGAAAGCGATATAAAAAAAGACATGCAAGTGGTAATTGAACGAAACCCATTCAAAACCGAAAATGATCTCAAAAGCATAACAAGTGGGGTAGTGTCGTATGACAGTACTGCTGATCAGGCAAAGCAGATTGGAGAGAATATTGTGACAAAGATGGCTGTCCAAAATGTAAGCGAGTTCTGGTTCAAGAGGAAAGATGCAGTCGTGCCTATGAATGATAAATCTGCGTTCAAAATTGACGAAGATACAGTTAAGATCGACCCTCAGTTGTTGTTCCAGAGATTAGTTAGTGTGGCTAACAGAATGACTAATGAACCCGATCTTCCACTTACATATGAGTTATGCACACACCCACCGGCATTATTTGAATCATCCAGACAAATGAGAGTAGCAGACAAACCTGTATTAGCGAATGCTATGAAGTCAGCCGACAATCCTAGTCCGAGAACACATGATCCTGGTGATAGTTATCATGTTGTTGATGGTGGTATGTTGCTGCAGTGGATTCCTTGGGAAAGTGGTCAGATATTTGATGAAATTTGTTCTACATACGTCCAGTTTGTGCAGTCTAGGTACACCAATTGCATTGTTGCCTTTGATGGTTATGACAATGGGCCAACTACTAAAGACATCACTCATGGTCGTAGAACTGCAGGAATGGTTGGTACAGAATTAAGATTTACCCAATCCAGCACATTTAGAGTGAAAAAGAAAACATTTCTAGCTAACCCAAAAAACAAACAGCTCTTCATAAACATGTTGTCAGGGGAAAATGAACAGTGAGGGCATAGAAACATCACACGCCGTTGCCGATGCCGATTTACTCATCGTATTAACAGTTGTACGCCGTTCACAGTCAAAACCAACCATATTGGTCGGAGATGACACTGACCTATTGGTGTTATTGTGTTATCACACATCACATGACTCGCACCCTGTATATCTACAGCCTAGGCCCAAATTCAACCGTAGTATATGTTGAGATATACACAAACTACAAGCGTACCTTGGCGACGATGTTTGTAGGAACATATTGTTCTTACATGCTGTGTTGGGGTGCGATACGACGTCAAAAGTGTATGGCTTAGGAAAAGGGACTGCTCTGAAAGCATTTGAAAAGAGTGAAGTATTCCGTCATGTTGCATCAGTGTTTCATACACCACCAACAGAGGTGACAAAAGAGAATATTGTCAGCAGTGGGGAACAAGCTCTCGTGTACCTATACAAAGGCAGTCGTGGATAAACATTGGACAGCTTACGTGTGAGCAAGTTTGTCGAAAAGGTAGCCAAAAGTACCATGTGTGTTGATCCGAAACAACTCCCCCCAACCTCTGATGCTGCAGAATTCCACAGCTTGCGAGTTTACCTGCAAGTACAGGACTGGAAATGTGATGATGCACTGAATCCAACGGACTGGGGCTGGGAACTAGTTGGAGACAGGCTATTCCCTGTGACAACTAGGAAAGGTCCAGCTCCAGTACATATATTGAAGGTTGTGCGTTGTACTTGTTCTAGAGGCTGTAAAACAAAGGCATGCAGCTGCAAAAAAGTTGGCCTTGAATGTAGTTCTGCATGTAGTTCCTGCAAAGGATTTAGTTGTGAAAATTCAGTACATCCTGACTTTGAACCTGACTACTAGCAGTTTACATTGTGCATAAATGTCTGCACATAAAATAGATTTGTAATCCTCTTGGAATGTGAATATGATAGTACACTAATTGAGAACCAGTACCAGTTTTAACATTTCCTATGTTTGTTTTCTGCAACCACATTGTCAAATCCAGATTATTACAATAATGTATACGCGTAATATTCATTGATGCTAATTTGCCATATTGGATATTCTAAATTGACCAGCAGCAATGGACTCTCATGACCTATTCACATGGTGTATTTCACATTCTATACAATAAATACACCATACAATTGTTTATGTAGGACACCATTTATAATTTACTTTGTATATGTAAAAATATTGATATATCTTGAAAAACAAATTTTCGGCAGCCATTTTAGATTTTTGCCACCATATTGGATTGTTTTTGAAAACGGTAATGGCTTTAATCTATGCGCAATTTATATTTATACTTCCATGGCCAATTTTAACTTCCTAAGACAAATAAAGATGGAGTTATAGGCGGATTCCAGAATTTCGCAGTTTTGTTTATATTTTCACCGTTTTACCCCAAAAAAAGGCATTTAGCATCAGAAGACTGTGGTGGACTTTTACTATGTTAGTTAAGACACCCTATATATTGCATATACTAAAAATCGCTTTTGTAGGAATTAATTCCTTTATTTTCATAAAAGAACCCTACTAATTGGGCAAACTCGTGATAAGAACGTGGACATTGGATAAGTCATGTATTATTCTTGTAGTTTTGTTTAGTATTGGATTAAATAGTTACTATATAATAGTTAATTCAGCATTTTAATGATTAAACATTTCATACCCTGTAATAGAATGCCAAGTAAACCTGCATTTTCATACAACATTTTTTCGGATACGCTATTTTGGACATACACTTAGAAGTAAAATGTTCACAATGTTTCTGAATTTGCGATGTAATCATCCACTTTGCGAATAATAATTCAAATTGGAAAAAACTAAATTTCTTCCTCTTTATTACAGGCTGACCAAATATACATGGATATTGGCTTCATTCAATTCACACAATTGGCATAGGTCAGTTGGCATCAATACCTGAAGACTTTACTCAGCAGTTCTGCCTATATATATATTTATCACATAACTTTGCTTGTATTCAGTGTAATACAGCCATCAAATATTTTCTTGTATGTCGAGACATGTAATACATACAACCAACCTACAAGGATTCTGATTGATCGCAGCATGACACCCTTGCTCTTGACACATTAGACATATAGTTTGCAACTTTACCATTGAAAATCAATAAAATGTTAAATATGCACGATCGACATACAGTGATGAAAAACATTGTGTCGATTATTTGCGTGGAGTTGTGTGATTATCAGATACTTATTTACTACGGCATACGGATGCACCGTACTCATTTCCTTTGAGATGTAATACGACTCGAAAGCATACTGGCAAACACAAATATTTTTTCCCCTCATTTATGGTTGTTGCTACTCTGTTAGGTGATAAAAAGGATCTTACGCTTGTGATGATTTCATACTATATTTTATGAAAAACTCATTTTGGAATTTTGCTATTGGCTCACTTAACCTATACCTGATATATACGTATTTCAACGTGTGCTATCACTACCTTATATATACGTATTTCTACGTGTTATTGGGCACCTGATAAATACGTATATATACGACCATACCAGTCACCTGATAAGTACGTGTTTTTACATGTTCGTTTTAAATCCATCATTTTTGCTACTAATATGGCAGAAAAGCGGTCAAAATATGTTTCAGTAAGCAACAAGAATTTATCTATAAATGTCGGAACTTAAAATGAAAATAAATCTAAAAATAGCAATTACTCAGGGCAATCCCCATTCATTAGCTTGGATAAAAATATCTAGATATTGGGTAAATTTCCACAGTGAAGGCCAATTCATGCATATGGTCTAAAATTAGAATTGGATTGAAATTAGAACATTTATCACTTGACATTATGATGCATTAAATGGGTTCCCTGGTGGGGGGGGGGGGGGGATGCAGGTGTCAGCTGTGAATTTTTTTTTTGTTTGAAGTTTGTTTTCTATGACCACGGCTATAGATCAAAGTGCATGTAAGTCACAATGTTATGCAAGCATGGTGTTTTTTGCTATATAGTATACATACTGCATGGTCGGAGGGTAATAAAAGTTTGGGTTCAAAGGTTTTAATGCTAATTACCGACTAATGTCGGCATGACAACAGTTTGACAGGAAGCATCCAGTTCGAAATACACAGGGCAGCGTCTTAGGAACTTGTTGATATATATCAAAGGATGTGTGTTGTGTTGTAGCCTCATGGAATGGCTAATGTTGCCAGCTAAACAGAGGGTAATAAACCCCATGAATTGGTTAGAAAATAGGACGAAACAGTTTTAACTTGCAACTTGTATCACATTGATAAAGTGCAATTCATTATAGTAATCGGTATTAACTTAACTCTATGCTCCATATATACGCCTTTCTACGCCTCTGTCCGCTCTCCATATATACGCCTTATTACGAGTGTACCGATTCCCCCATATATACGCCATTCTACGCATGTACACTATCCCCATATATACGCCTTTCTACGCCTGCTACTTTAAATTCCCCACAACAACACACGATTGCAAAAGGACTCCCGAGAAGCGGTTTAATATCAACATATAACATTTACAAATTGATTACCGGCCAAAAAACATACTGTTTCTATTGAAGAATTTTTAAAAAAACAATGAATGAAGATGCATGGGTTTTCCTAAGTAAGTAGGCTATTCACGCGTGCGCGAGATTTAACTTTCAATGGAAAATTTTTACATATGTATAGCAAGCATGTGCTACAACAACTGTCAAGGTCGCGAGTTTAAAACTACCTACAGTACAGTATTCAGTATTAATAAATCTCGTGTCATAGGTCATAGTTCACTGCCCTGTGTGATCGTAGCTGTAAAAACAATACATGATCGGTTTACTTTGAAGTATTGTACACAGGGCAATAAAACACAGATGTCGCATGCGTTTACGAGGGGATTATCTGCTAATCAAAGTAAGTCAATCAGTGGGTCCCTCAAATTGTCACCAAGCAGTAAACAGGATACCCGTCGGCAATATTGTCCCTTCGGAATAAATGATCGAATTTATGGAAATTATGTCAGTTCGTGTGAGAACACCAAAGCGCTGCTTGGTCTTAGATCGTTCTATTCCAAGTTATTTTTATATTTACTACATTTGTAGTTATTTTGAAATTAATGGCTACCAGTATTTCTTTTGATGAGTCTGATTTTTCGGGTTTTGGTGAGTCCGATATCGATGTGCCGTATGTACATGAGCAGTCATCGGATGACAGCTCCGACGAAGATGAACAGGTTGATCCTGGGGCCAGTCCCGTCCGTGATGACTATTCTGATCTGAGGGTGGGTGTGATTGGTAGAGTTTGACTATTGTATTCAATTATAAAATTAAAATAATTGATTATAAATACACTATTATAATCTTAAAACAATGAAATAATAAAATAAAAACTGAAAAATAATATAACCCTGAAAGTAATTGGAATAAATGTTGACAAAATGACAATGAAAACAATTGATAATTTTGAAATAAAATTAATTCTAGAATTGTTTTATTCATAAATTAATACTTATTTTCTATCCAAATTTATATCTATATATACCAAAATCTAAAAAAGTTAAAAAATTATTCTTTCAGATTGATGACTTTACCGAGACTCCAGGACCAAATCTGCCAGCGGAGTTTGATGTTGACAGTGCAACACCTCTGGATTTTTTCTTGTTATTATTTCCACTAGAAATGATCGCATCCATAGTGCATCACACCAACACCTATGCCATTTGGAAGCAGAGACGTGATGGTGATGATCCCCACTGGGCCGAGGTCACACTTTCTGAGATGAGAGCATTTCTGGGTATCAATATCCTGATGGGAATAAACCAGTTGCCGGAAGTTCCCTACATTGGAAATCCTGGAGTCCAGAAGACGATGACGTGCAACCGATTCCAAAAGATCATGCAGTACCTGCACATATCCGATCGTTTGGCTGAGCCTGCCCGTGGTCAGGATGGCTAAGACAGACTCTATAAGGTGCGTGAACTGATGGATAGGGTCCTGTCTATCTTCCAGAACGTCTACACACTCTCTCTCGAAGCTTCAGTGGATGAGGCAATGATCAAGTACTCAGGACGTCTATCATTCCGTCAGTACATGCCCGCCAAGCCGATCAAGAGAGGGGTAAAGGTCTGGATGTTGTGTGATGCCAACAGTGGATTCCTGTCTAAGTTTGAAGTATACCTCGGGCGGCAGAACAAAAGAACAGAACATGGACTCGGACACAACGTCGTCGCCAACCTAACTTCCCACCTTCAGAACACTCGTCGTTGGTTGTTTTTTGACAACTATTTCACAGGATTGCCACTACTCGAGCATCTGCTTGCAGATGGGCTGTACGCTTGTGGGACTGTTAGGGTAAACCGCTTGGGATACCCAAAGGACCTAAAGAAGCCCCGGGAAGTTAGGGATTGTGGGGACATGAAGATATTACAGAAGTGCGACTCAAACCTGACTGCCACTGTGTGGAAGGACAAGCGCCTCGTTTATCACCTGTCCACGTTGAGCAACCCAACCGACATCCATGATGCCCAACGTCGAGTACATGGACAGGTACTTCGACTCCAGCAGCCACACAGTGTGTATGCCTACAACCAGTTTATGGGTGGTGTTGATCTCCATGACCAGTTCCGGGCGAAGTACAGTGTGGGGAGGAATGGGAAGAAATGGTGGAGATACCTCTTCTGGTTCATGCTGAACTGTTGCATCATCAATGCGAACATTATGTACCAGATGGTCTCCCGCAGAGTGACGAAATGGAAGAGATTTGCGCATCTGAACTTCCGTCAGGAGCTGGTCCGTGGTTTGATTGGAGGGTTTGCAAAGAGAAAGCGATAGCGAGGGGATGCACAGAACCAAGGTGGTGCAGTCGGCCAAGAGAACATTGTGGCTCATGTATCCTGCTATATGGAATCACGCCGTACAACATGCAAGTATCACTCGCGTGTTCTAAAGGAGCGCAGGGAGACTGTATATGGATGTTCTGTGTGCAAGGTTCATTTATGCAGGGATGGATGTCACGCGCGCTACCATGCCCTGTAACTGAGAATACTCTTTCATTGCAATATATCATGTGAAAAAACAGTGTCTTTATCATTACAATCACATAGTCATTAGTTGTGCTCATTGAAACAAATAGAATTACATAGACAATAGTTGTGCTCATTCATACATACAAATGGAATTACATAGACAATAGTTGTGTTCATTCATACATACAAATGGAATTACATAGACAATAGTTGTGCTCATTCATGCATACAAATGGAATTACATAGACAATAGTTGTGTTCATTCATACATACAAATGGAATTACATAGACAATAGTTGTGTTCATTCATACATACAAATGGATCTACATAGTCAATAGTTGTGTTCATTCATACATACAAATGGATCTACATAGTCAATAGTTGTGTTCATTCATACATACAAATGGATCTACATAGTCAATAGTTGTGCTCATTCATACATACAAATGGATCTACATAGTCAATAGTTGTGCTCATTCATTCACACATACAGATGGAATTACAGTCAATAGTTGTGCTCATTCATACATACAAAGTGGAATTACAGTCAATAGGTGTGTTCATTCATATATACAAATGGAATTACAGTCAATAGGTGTGCTCATTCATACATACAAAGTGGAATTACATAGTCAATAGTTGTGCTCATTCATACATACAAATGGAATTACACTATAATAAATTGTCTACGCTAATTGAAGATGACACCGTCCAGGTACTACTATAAATTCTAGTAAGTTCTGATATTTTACTTTCTTTTCGATGAAGCACTGGGCCTACTATATATAAGACTATGTTTGTATATTATTAATAATTTTGTTATTTCTATTGCCATCTCCAATATGAATGTTTGTTATTTATAATGTTACATTTTGTGACTATGTAATAAGGTATTATATTGAGAGAAAAAAACAAAACACAATTGGTATAGAGAACATTTTTTTCTGAAAATCTGGTGTTCTTTGTATATAACTGGCCATTTATGATAGAAATACTTTTCACACCATCATGAATTTAATATCACCAGACAGAGAATTTAATTCTCTAAAAACTTTCTGTTGGTCAAAAAAAGATTGCATGATGTCTTGACACAATAATATTGGTTCAAACAAGGCAGGTGTAAATTGGCCCCAATTTCTCCAATAATGTGTATGGACACAGTGTCAGTATGGTCAACTGTTATCTATTGGTAATCAATAACCAATACACTGATAATGGTATTGATTTAAATGGCCTTATATAGCTATATTGGTATGGAGCTTAAAGTTAAATAAAGAAATATAGTCGAATATAATAATTATTCTCCAAAACCTGCATGTCCAATATTTACACCTCCGTATCTAAGTAAATACTAAAAAGTTTCTTTTAAATATTATATCGTTGAAAACATCATTTATTTTTCTAAATTTTTTATTCTTACCATAAATATATTGACCCATTCCCTGATATATACGTATTTCTACGTGTGCTACGACTACCTTATATATACGTATTTTTACGTGTTATCGGGCACCTGATAAATACGTATATATATACGACTATACCAGTCACCTGATATATACGTGTTTTTAAGTGTCCGTTTTAAAACCATCACGCCTGCAGTTTTGGAATTCTAAAACAAATCCTAAAGATTGCAAATTTTATCTTTACATGAGCATTATCTAATATTTTGGACATTTATATAATGATTTATTTTGAAAAACAATGATGCTTACATTTGAAATTCTATGGCAATCATCAATTAAAAATATCTCCTACATGTGTTATAAATCACCACAGCTGGGTCAATCTGGCATAATCATGGAAAATTACTTGGGCGTTCTAAAAATAGATATATGTAATAGACAAGACTTTATTGTACTATGTAACTCTAGGCTGGTTTAATTTTCTGAAATTCCTGAGGTTACAACTTTTATACTTATTTGTTAACATAAAGATCAAAGCGGCATACATCACAGCTTAGCTTTGAATGCAGTAAGTCACAGAGTTTAACAAGGAATTTATTTATCATGGAAAATTACTGGGTTTGTTAATGATAATTTCAATTTCTGAAAATGTGTGCAAGGCGTGTGCTTTATAATGAGACAACCAATCAAATTTAATACATGCATAGATCACAGGCATTATGCCATTGATCACATTTGCATAATTGACGATGTTTGACAGCAGCTGTGAAAACACTGGTTTTCTGTTTATTGTTTTATTGCCTCCCAGGGCAATAAATGTTCTGTGATCAAAGTAAGTGAAACTTGTATATATACGTGTATATAAATGTCAACACAATACACAGGACACA
This sequence comes from Archivesica marissinica, assembly GCA_014843695.1. Lineage (NCBI taxonomy): Eukaryota > Metazoa > Mollusca > Bivalvia > Venerida > Vesicomyidae > Archivesica > Archivesica marissinica. The sequence continues at coordinate 33,373,305 of CM026404.1, read as the reverse complement.
TCAAAGCCAATTAAAATTTATGACTTCCAGAATCGGTGTGAAAAATAATCATTAGGCCTACTGTATGGATGAAATCATTTAGTTTTTGTGTAAACACCAATGCCTATACATTATTTTTGATGATTTTTACAGCAGTGAAAAGGTAAAAGTGTCTTCTTTCCAAATGTCTTTACTTGATAGAAATATCTTGAAAAAAGGGACATATAGCTATATATACAACATACCCTGACAAATCTAGCATGGCTGTATCTGTCTCAATATCCAGATATTAGGACATTCATTGTCTTTATAACCTAATTGAAAAAGACAGGCTTACCATACAAATATGAGTTTCATACTGTTAGAAAGAGTATTTTATTCTCTACAAACTTTACATTGACCAAAATTCAGTTTAAATAAACAAATATAGTCGAATATAATAATTATTCTCCAAAACCTGCATGTCCAATATTTACACCTCCGTATCTAAGTAAATTCTAAAAAGTTTCTTTTAAAAATTATATCGTTGAAAACATCATTTATTTTCCTTTTTTTTTTTTATTCTTACCATAAATATATTAAAGTGAGTTTTTATCAGGGAAAACAGCGTTAAACATGATAGGGGTGGGTCATTTTATCAGTTTTTCCTGAAATACCTTATAGGGACAGTGTACAGTTATTGGTTTCTTATCTATTGGTAGCTGATAAGCTATTACATAGTTACTGTATTGGGCTGGAGAACCTGATATGACTGTTTTATTATGAGGGAAAGGGTTAAAGTAAGTTTTTATCAGGGAAAACAGGGTTAAACATGATAGGGGTCATTTTATCAGTTTTTCCTGAAAAACTCGTCTCATAAAAATATAGTATGAAATCACCACTCATGTAAGATCCTATATCTATAATACTGAAGATATTTTATGCCTTCCAATGAAATATAGAAATATTTCAGTGAAATAAATAAGAGGATATTTGTTTGTTTTGAGTGAATATGATATCTCGAAGTGAGATATATTCACTCAAAACAAACAAATTTTCTTTTTATTTTATGCTAATTGGTGAAAAACAAACACAAAATGAAGAAATTAAAATAGCTGGCCGCCGTGTTTTTGCGCGGATGAATACATTGATGACTATACGTCGTGAGTCGTTACACAAATGTGCTGCCATCTTGAATTTAAAGTTGAATTGAGGAAAAATACATGAAAATATTTATTGGATTTATTGTTACAATTTGCAGTGACAAAATTCGAGACATTGTCAGTTGTATTTCGCTTTTGATTTGTTTCATAACAAAAACATTAATACAGGTAAATAGTGTCATTGAAGCCAGATAAACGGTGAAAATTAAATGACACGTGTGACACGGTGCAAGTTGGTGTATTGGGAAGGGAGATAATAAAAAAAGTAGTCCGGCAAAATACAGTGAGTGATATGCAATGAATGATATGGATTATATCTCACTGATAGAACACTGTATTTCATCAATTAGCATAAAATATAATGTGTTTTTCCAGTGGATGACAGCAGTGGAATAACACACTTTATTTATCACCGATTTGCATGAGATTGTGTGGTATCTAGCTGCTGCATGTTAAAATGTTGTCAATGCAAACATTTTCACACTTAAGCTGTCAGTGACGTCATTTATGACGGCTTTCATAACACCATTCATGTTCATTTAAACACGACGTTCTAGTGCAATTTAGTACATCAAGGTTGCAAAGTTTTCTATCATGAAAACACTTTTGAGCCTAAAATAAAATTAATGTTTGTTTAAGTGAATGATCGAATAATATTTCACCTATGAGAATAGAAAGCTATAATTTTCACTCGTGGTTTGGCTACTATATTACCAATGTGTGTCGTATTGGTAATGGCGTCAAGAGGTGCTTATATGAGAGAAATGTGATCGCGCATGGCTAGAGACACTCACGATAATATTGCTTTCAATGTTCATTAAATGATCACGCGTGGGTAAAGACACTCACGATAATATTGCTTTCAATGTTCATTAAATGATCACGCGTGGCTAGAGACACTCACGATAATATTGCTTTCAATGTCATTAAATGATCACGCATGGCTATAGACACTCACGATAATATTGCTTTCAATGTTCATTAAATGATCACGCGTGGCTAGAGACACTCACGATAATATTGCTTTCAATGTTCATTAAATTATCACGCGTGGCTAGAGACACTCACGATAATATTGCTTTCAATGTTCATTAAATTATCACGCGTGGCTAGAGACACTCACGATAATATTGCTTTCAATGTTCATTAAATTATCGCGCATGGCTAGAGACACTCACGATAATTAGGGGTGACTATTGAGGCCAAAATGACTATCACAATAGTATCACGATAGTTGAAAATACTATCACGATACTATTGCGATAGTCACTATGCTATCATGATACTATTGTGATAGTTTGGTTAAACACAGGTAATATGCAATATTGGTTTGACACCGATTTAATGAATCTATATCAATGCAAAAGAGTTTAATATGACTAGAATAGGTTAAGTAGCTAGAACACAGACTTATACTTAGTATGAAACTTAAAAAACAGTATGAAACTTAAACAAACATGTCTAACTCTTAACACTTAACCTGTACCCGGCAGGAGGATAACATTTAACTTGTCATTACTCGTCATCAATCTCAACATGGCACATGCCATTGTCATACACAGTTCACTGCTTCCAGTTTTTCTTCCCTGAAATGCCTGTATTCCGGGCGTCCGAGAAGGTAAAATCATTATCTCAACCAGCCGATCAGAATATAGTATCAACCACGCATAAAGATCCCGCCTTTACGCGCCTTCATCACTTGCTCCGCCCAGGGTTAGGGTCAAAACGCGTGGTTGATGTCATTATTCAGTTGGGTGGTTGAGAAAAAAAGGCTTACCGTCCGAGAAGTTACGATTGCATAGCGGTCGTCTAGTACACTACAGGGTATTGACCATTTACCGCACCCCTCTAGGGCAATTGTGCGATCATATCGCCAGGGAGCTTTCAGTGGGTACACAATACAATCAAATAAGCGCCTGGAGTAGTTACAGTAAAAACCCTCTATGCGACCACCCCGATTTCGAGACCACCCCGCTATTGCGAATGATTTTTTTCAGAACAGAATATTTCACTATACATGTCAATGGTCGTTGACCCCGATAACCAGACCACCCCGTTATTCCGTAATACGACCAGTTAATTCAGACAAATGCCATTAATCCTATGCTAATTGAACCCAATATACGACCGCGGGCGATTTTTCACTTTCATTGATAAAACATTTTTAATTATGTCCCTGTTTTACGACAATTAAGCGACCACTTTATGGTATCGGTCAAGGTTAAGTGAGATAAACACGGAAGTGTTGATTGTAAATGATTGGGTTTGATTGCTTTTAATCTTTTGTATATTGTCTGGAGTGGAGTATCGCAGCTAAAGTTGTACTGCATGTGTAAGGACTTGGGCACTCTGTCACAGGACTTAGCTAAAACATCCAAGATGAGATCGAGAAACAATCCGTGAAAGTGAAGTGTTTATAGAAGCAGTCAACCCGTGAATGTTTTTTTAAAATAATGAATGATTGATGATGATATGTACTTTTCAAGGAAACTACTGTGCTTGGTATACCGTATATTCCCGGCCATAAGTCGACCTTTTTCTTGTCCAGAAATTGGATGAAAGTAATAAGTCGACTTATGGCTGAGAAACAAGCAAAAGCAAAAATTGAAAACAAGAAATTTGAGTTAATATTACTAGTTTCCATAATTGACGTAGATGTATAATTGCATTAACTGCGTGTGTCCATGCATCGAGATTTATTTATTTGCCATATTCAAGCAACTATTCCTATGTTATGTACCATTCTTGAATAAAATATTGTTTAAACTAAGTTATCGGTACTATGGCCTAATGCATGTATAATGCTGTTTGTCGTAATAAACGTTAGAAATGTTGTATATGTCAATTGTTGTATATAAGTAAAATCGTTTAAAACCGTTAAAAAACAATGTCTGCAAACACCTCGTCGCATTTAATTTACAACAAATCAGCAAAATAATTATGCAATATTGCGTCCATTCATATTGTGTGTAATAAACAACCACACTGTTGATGAAAACAAGTCGCAAATTGATACCAATTACTTCCCGTCTCAGTGTCAAATGAATCCTTTACTCTTAGATGAAATGCAGCTGTTTCCTTTGATAAATGCTTTGATAAACGCAGACAGTACTATACTTGACAAATCAACCTGTCTGTCAATCTACAAATAAATTACTCTGCATAGCAACGAGGTCTGTCAATCTACGAATAAATTACTCTGCATAGCAACGAGGACTATGTTATTGTCCAGTGAAATAGATAGATATAATTATGCATATGCTTCAGTGACGCAAGGCCGATTACGGAATTTCTGATTGGATAGAAGGCGAAGCCACATTAATCTTGATGTGTATAATTGATAGCTTCGGACAATCATTTCAAAATAAACAATACTGTTACATCATTAATATATCTCGGCTATTTATTGGATTTTAACTGTTTGGTTAAACTTTGACAATATTGGATTAACTTTATTTAGTCGCAATGCCTAAGAGAAAACGTTCAGCGTACGATTGTGCTTTTAAATTGAAGTTGTTGAATTTGCCGAGAATTCAAATAATTGTGCTGCACAACGTGAATATGATGTGAGTGAAAAACTTGTTAGGGACTGGCGGAAAAACAAAGCAAAATTGTATGATTCACCTAGGTCCCAAAAGCGTCGCTTGGTTCGACTGAGTCCTTATGATATATGGAAACGGACTTAAATGCATGGATTATTGATCTGCGCCAAAACGGGTTTGGTGTCACTAGAAATGCTATACGTTTGAAAGCAAAGTGCATGGCAAAGGAAGCCAAGTACATGGTGAGCAGATGATGGAACTGTTTGCTTCGGATAGCGAAGATGACGATTTTGATGGATTTTAAAATCATGTGAATATTTATGTGTTTGAATTTTATATTTGTTTGTTTGTTTTAACATAACAATTGGTTTAGACAATTATTTGTAACGGAATAAAACTTATTTTTTTAATATTTTTTATGATTTGTAACTGAATAATAAAGTCAACCACATATCTCAAATTGAGCCAAGTTTCATCCAAGAATGAGAGAAATTACCATTGTCATAACCACTGTCATATGTCCACAAAGTACCCTCGACTTATGGAAGGATCCAGCTTAAAAATTTGCTTTTGAAAGCCAAAATTTGACCCTCGACTTATGGCCGAGATCGACTTATGGCCGGGAATATACGGTACACAATATAATTAATGAAAACAAGAAAATAAATTTTGAAAATAAATGGATTAACTCATTTACATTGTTCTTTATTTTTAATTAATTAATTGTGATATACAGTTGTCTATGAATGGATTTCAGAAGTACAATCCTAAACCATTGAAACAACCAACCCTTCTGTAATTAAAACAGAAACACCAAGAAATTGTCATATGTGAAAGTACATTGTACATGTAGTAAAATTATCATAATTTGGTCTTCTGGACCAAACTCGATAAAGAGACCACCCCGCTAATAAGACCACTTTTTGGAAGTCCCATAGGTGGTCTTATTATAGGGGTTTTACTGTACTTTCACTGTCAAAAGCATCGCTGTCAATTGTAAGTGAAAACATTCGACAAAATTGAATTTTAAACGAACTATCGATAGTTCGATGGACTATCGGCGATAGTTATCGACTTGGAGTTTTGCTATTGACCTATTGCTATCGCCAGCTCCACTATCGCGACCTATCGATAGGTCGACCTATCGTTACACCTCTAACGATAATATTGCTTTCAATGTTCATTAAATGATCACGCGTGGCTAGAGACACTCACGATAATATTGCTTTCAATGTTCATTAAATGATCACGCGTGGCTAGAGACACTCACGATAATATTGCTTTCAATGTTCATTAAATGATCACGCATGGCTAGAGACACTCACGATAATATTGCTTTAAATGTTCATTAAATGATCGCGCATGGCTAGAGACACTCACGATAATATTGCTTTCAATGTTCATTAAATGATCACGCGTGGCTAGAGACACTCACGATAATATTGCTTTCAATGTTCATTAAATTATCACGTGTGGCTAGAGACACTCACGATAATATTGCTTTCAATGTTCATTAAATTATCACGTGTGGCTAGAGACACTCACGATAATATTGCTTTCAATGTTCATTAAATGATCACGCGTGGCTAGAGACACTCACGATAATATTGCTTTCAATGTTCATTAAATTATCACGTGTGGCTAGAGACACTCACGATAATATTGCTTTCAATGTTCATTAAATGATCGCGCATGGCTAGAGACACTCACGATAATATTGCTTTCAATGTTCATTAAATTATCACGTGTGGCTAGAGACACTCACGATAATATTGCTTTCAATGTTCACTCATGGATATATAATTACATCATACACAACTGAAACAAAAAATATCATCTTACTATCAGTGAAATAAAATGTGTTAATCCACTGGTTGAAATTATTATGTCAACGAATGACAACATATACACTCTCATCAGCTCCAACGTTAGGGATAATATAACTCGTTAAAGCTTGTTTCGTGATCGTTACACCAACCTACGTAAGAAACTTTTTCATATAAAGAGACACAGTCTGAGTAGGGCAAAGGAAAACTGCAAAAATATAGCCGAGCCGTAAACAATAAAAAATGGTAAAATTGACAATTTTTTCACATAGAATTTTTAAAATGTAATTGATATACACATATCCTAGTTTTCATCAAATATATGCAAATATTAAATGCAACTAAAATCATTTTCTAGTATTTTTATGTGTGTTTAAGACCGCGTCAGGATATATGTTGTTTGCTATTTAACCAAGTGTTTTAGTTCCACTATCCAAACAGCACAGCATAGAACCTACTGTGCCGTCTAATCTGGCTATGCTGTTTGCAAAAGTGATTTTATCTGCTGCTAGCATGCAGTGTTAATCCTAAACTCTTTGCACGCTAGCGGTGAAAATAACAATGAACTAAGTGATGGAATTTCATTAGAATTGTGTGTTGTTACAGAGCTTTCACTTACAAATAACAATTGTATTCTGCTATGATTATTTGAACTATTTATAGTCTTTATTTTACCCAGCATGCAAAGTGTTAATTCTGCATAGATGACTTAGTTTTTCATCGGACAACCAGTGTTCTTTCATTTTGACACACAAGGTGATCAATAAATAAAATTGTGTGAAAGTGCAATAAAACTTTACAATACTCACAATATTGATTACGTTTCCAATATGACTAATTTACTGTCAATTTAGCTAGCAACATTAGTATCAGCGTTGCTTAAAACATACCTGAGATTTTGCAAACTCTACAACGTTGAAGCTAACGTTATTCAATAAGGCCAGAGAGTACGTTGTAAGCCCCGATTCTGTACTGCGCCACATTTGATCCTGCAATTTATAATACAAAGTCATTAGTGGGCAGACAAGTGCTAACTAACATTGCTAGAAAATATAAACCAACCAATTCGCTAACCCATATTGGGTGAACATTCATCATTATCAACATGTATATAAAGGATGTCAACGAATATTCGAATATTCGCTTGGACGACTGAATACTATTACAGTATTCGATTATGTGGGGAAAAAAATTATATTTGCAAAAATGAAACAAACTGTCATAAATCAGATACGTTGTTTTCTTTTGAAACAATCATAAAACCTTCCAATACAAAAGGATAAACCATCGTCATATGTGCATGTGCATGGCCTTGCAGGATGAAGACGCATAAAACAGAGTGATTTTTGATAGAATTATATCGACTATTTCTTGTACCCTATACATTACTCCACAGATACGCCTTTCTTGTACCCTATACATTACTCCACAGATAGGCATTTCTTGTACCCTATACATTACTCCACAGATAGGCCTTTCTTGTACCCTATACATTACTCCACAGATACGCATTTCTTGTACCCTATACATTACTCCACAGATAGGCATTTCTTGTACACAAATGGTATGTCAGTTTATGAGGGGATTATCATCTGTTGATCAAAATAAGTCAATCAGCAGTCCCTAGTATTAATATGGAGCAGTAAATAGGATGCCCGTCTGACCCTAATAAAATTAACAGTCTTTCAGATGGGACGTTAAACCGAAGTCTCGTGTCGGTGCTTTACACCGTCCACGTAAAAGAACAAGAGGAGTCTCTGGAATGGGTCTCTGTCTGTATCATGCACTATCCTCCAAAATCTAAAATGACTAATCTCTTCGCTCATATGGGCAACCGGTAGCGACGATAAATAAATGGTCTTATATAGCTATATTGGTATGGAGCATAGAGTTAAATGATCTCTTCCCAGATACTGTAGATTTAACAAACCCAAATAACATGAGAAATAATAGAGACTTTGTTACATTAGCAAGGCGAACTGAAGTTTATTCCTCATCTGGTACCGGTATACTTCAATAAAACTGTGGCACAAACTTGATATTGATATGCGTAATATTAATACGTTGTCGTCTTTTAAAGAGAACCGTAAAATAATATATAAACCACCAATTGTACCATCTTATTTTAAGTCTATCATACTCATATCAGAAATGCTTAATATCTGAATTCAGATTTATTTAACAATCATCAACTTGACAATTCAAATTGCACATGTGTACTAAATGAAACGGAAGATTTGAACACTATTTATTTCGATGTCCATTGTTTGTAATCCAGAGGCGTCAGCTATTCCTAAATACGCATACTTACCATCCGCTAAGTACACAAAAACTATTGTTTGATTTTCGAAAATAAAACATCCGAAGACAATGAATATATTTTCAAACAAGTCCAACTTTTCATCAAAAGCACTATCACTTTGAGAGTTATAATATCTATTAACACAATGCAAGTTCTGCTGTTTGAATCTCTATTTGGTGGGTGGATTGGGTCTGGCTGGCTGGGGGTACAGTGCGCATGGCACAGAAGCAGAGAGCTGTTACAGAATGCTTAGGAATTCAGGAATTTCAGAAAATTAAACTAGCCTCTACATATTACACTTGTCTATTACATACATCTATTTTTAGAACGCCCAAGTAATTTTCCATAATTTATATGATTGCCAGCATTGACCCAGCTGTGGTGATTTAAATTATAACACCTGTAGGAGATATTTTTAATTGTCGATTGCCATAGAATTTCAAATGTAAGCATCATTGTATATGTAGTTATCGGTCGCCTTGGGCATGGATATTGTACTTTCCACGGATGTATAGAAATAGACCGGTTGCCAGTACAGTGGATTATTTAAGAACAGGATCTGAATATTTTAACTCAGTCTGTAATATGAGTGTTCTTGATTTATCTGAATTCTCAGATCATTGTCCAATTGCATTTTCTTTGAAACACGCTGATGTTATACCTATACTATGCAAAAAAAGAAACTTTACATGGGGTACTGATGGTTATAACGTCACTCTGGAACAATATAGTGTACGTATGTAAATGTTATATGAAACTTGGAAGCAATATCTGTGAGTTTGTAACAGCGTCGGTAATGGGTTTCTTCAAAATGAAGGTCTAATTTGAGGTCAAAAGACATAGGGGTCGATTTCAAAAATCACAAAAAGGTGAAGACATGTTTTAGTGACTTTTTGAGTATCAGTCTGAATGCGTATGTGCATTAAGTTGTGTTAATAACGCGTGTGACCGCCGTTGGCCCTAATGCAGGTTGCTATTCTCCTCCTCATGGAATTTGTGAGACGGCGAATGACGTCATTGGGTATATTCTGCCATTCAACAAGGAAGGCATGTCTCAGGTCATTGACATTGTTGATTTGATGATTATTGCGTACCCGACGCCCAAGCTCGTCCCACATGTGTTCTATGGGGATTTGGTCGGGCGAAACCGCCGGCCACGGCAAAACGTTGACGCCGTTCTGAGCCAAAAACTGTGTCGTAACACAAGCTGTGTGGGGCCTCGTGTTGTCCTGCTGCAGAATCACTCCAGGACCTCGATTTTGCATAACTGGGAGGAGATTGTTCCTCAGGATGTTCACATAGTCTACTGCATTAAGGTTGCCCGGAACGATGACCAAATCTGTTTTATGATTGTCCATTATGCCCGCCCAAACCATGACGCTGCCACCGCCAGCGGGTACAAGAAATGCCTATCTGTGGAGTAATGTATAGGGTACAAGAAATGCCTATCTGTGGAGTAATGTATAGGGTACAAGAAATGCCTATCTGTGGAGTAATGTATAGGGTACAAGAAAGGCCTATCTGTGGAGTAATGTATAGGGTACAAGAAATGCCTATCTGTGGAGTAATGTATAGGGTACAAGAAAGGCGTATCTGTGGAGTAATGTATAGGGTACAAGAAATGCCTATCTGTGGAGTAATGTATAGGGTACAAGAAATGCCTATCTGTGGAGTAATGTATAGGGTACAAGAAAGGCCTATCTGTGGAGTAATGTATAGGGTACAAGAAATGCCTATCTGTGGAGTAATGTATAGGGTACAAGAAAGGCGTATCTGTGGAGTAATGTATAGGGTACAAGAAATGCCTATCTGTGGAGTAATGTATAGGGTACAAGAAATGCCTATCTGTGGAGTAATGAATAGGGTACAAGAAATGCGTATCTGTGGAGTAATGTATAGGGTACAAGAAAGGCGTATCCGTGGAAGAGAGGGTTAATACTATTTGGTGTTTTAATGACTCCCGAGTGAAGTGAAATACTATTATTTGATATAGCCACTTGATCTATTAAGATTCTAGACTGTTACTCGCATTGGTTCAGTAATAATGTTTACCATATTGTTCAATGTTAGAATATCTTTTAACTTATGATTATTACAATTCAGTTGATCTTCATTAATATCTCCAACTAAGACAATATTAATAGTAATTTCAGATGCTCTTTCTAGACAAATTTAATTTTATCCCATAGATCAATTGTAGAATGTGGAGGTCTGTATAAGTTGCAAATTAAGTAGGTGTGAGAACGGTCTTTAATTTCAATCCATAAAGATTCTTCGAGAATATTTTCTAATTCAATAACTCTTTTAGGTCTCAAATGAGACGATGCGTAAATTAACAGTCCTCCAGAATGGGCTGTGTTGTCTTTCCGAAACATTTTGTCGAAACCATCTAACCATAGTGTATCGTCAATAACGTCAATTGAGAGATGGGTTTCTGTGAAACATAAAATATCGAAATCAAGAAGATTTTGTTTTAATATATTCTAACTTATTCCTATATATTCTGGTGTAATACGGAGAAACATTCACTAAAAGTTTTATCTGGCCCTGGATTTGTTTCTATATCTCCTGATAATATTAACAAAAACTGCAGTAGTAAAATACAAGTGATGGTGTAGTAAATTGTTCAAATGGATCCTTGGATCCGTGACATGTACTAACTAAAACAATGAAAGCAAAATTTACATTGCATATGCTTTTGTATAATACAATACTATAAAGGAAAAATAATATTTTATGAAATTTACTGCAAGTTTGTGTAAGTAAATATAGCATTGATTGCATGGGATATGAATGAAACGTATATGATTTTGTAAACTGCTGTCCTCTACTAATATGATACAGTCCAATACTCCATCTCCAAGAGGCTAGGTCATTACCCATTTGGGTACAGTACAATAGTATGAACAATAGTACAAAAACTGAACACCAAATAGTGGACTGCAATCATATTTGACAAGAACATTGGGAAAGGGGGACACGGCTGGCTGGTAAAGGGTGGGCACACACAGGACACCATTAGGAGTAAGCTGACAACAGAAAACATCTCAGCTGAAATTGGATGATGTTTGAAAGTAAGGATGAAAGTGTTCCAATTACATTTGTATAGTTCAATAGTTTTAAACAGTAAACACACGCACACCCACACACACACCTGCACCAGCGCACACCCACACACCCACACCTACACACGCGCACACCCACACACACCTGCACCCGCGCACACCCACACATGCCTGCACCCGTGCACACCCACACACGCCAAGATTTGTGCAGCCAAATTACACTGAAAATGCCATGATTTGTGCAGCCAAATTAAACTGAAAATGCCAAGATTTGTGCAGCCATATTAAACTGAAAATGCCATTTGTGCAGCCAAATTACACTGAAAATGGATTTGTGCAGCCAAATTAAACTGAAAATGCCAAGATTTGTGCAGCCAAATTAAACTGAAAATGCCATGATTTGTGCAGCCAAATTACACTGAAATTGGATTTGTGCAGCCAAATTAAACTGAAAATGCCATGATTTGTGCAGCCAAATTCAACTGAAAATGCCATGATTTGTGCAGCCAAATTAAACTGAAAATGCCATGATTTGTACAGCCAAATTTAACTGAAAATGCCAAGATGTGTGCAGCCAAATTAAACTGAAAATGCCAAGATTTGTGCAGCCAAATTAAACTGAAAATGCCAAGATTTGTGCAGCCATATTAAACTGAAAATGCCATGATTTGTGCAGCCAAATTAAACTGAAAATACCATGATTTGTGCAGCCAAATTAAACTGAAAATGCCATGATTTTGTGCAGCCAAATTAAACTGAAAAGCCAAATTAAACTGAAAATGTCAAGATTTGTGCAGCCAAATTAAACTGAAAATGCCATGATTTGTGCAGCCAAATTAAACTGAAAATGCCATGATTTGTACAGCCATATTAAACTGAAAATGCCATGATTTGTGCAGCCAAATTAAACTGAAAATACCATGATTTGTGCAGCCAAATTAAACTGAAAATGCCATGATTTTGTGCAGCCAAATTAAACTGAAAATGCCATGATTTGTGCAGCCAAATTAAACTGAAAATACCATGATTTGTGCAGCCAAATTAAACTGAAAATACCATGATTTGTGCAGCCAAATTAAACTGAAAATGCCATGATTTTGTGCAGCCAAATTAAACTGAAAATGTCAAGATTTGTGCAGCCAAATTAAACTGAAAATGCCATGATTTGTGCAGCCAAATTAAACTGAAAATGCCATGATTTGTACAGCCATATTAAACTGAAAATGCCATGATTTGTGCAGCCAAATTAAACTGAAAATACCATGATTTGTGCAGCCAAATTAAACTGAAAATGCCATGATTTGTGCAGCCAAATTAAACTGAAAATGCCATGTTTTGTGCAGCCAAATTAAACTGAAAATACCATGATTTGTGCAGCCAAATTAAACTGAAAATACCATGATTTGTGCAGCCAAATTAAACTGAAAATGCCATGATTTTGTGCAGCCAAATTAAACTGAAAATACCATGATTTGTGCAGCCAAATTAAACTGAAAATACCATGATTTGTGCAGCCAAATTAAACTGAAAATGCCATGATTTTGTGCAGCCAAATTAAACTGAAAATACCATGATTTGTGCAGCCAAATTAAACTGAAAATGCCATGATTTGTGCAGCCAAATTAAACTGAAAATGCCATGATTTTGTGCAGCCATATTAAACTGAAAATGCCATGATTTGTGCAGCCAAATTAAACTGAAAATACCATGATTTGTGCAGCCAAATTAAACTGAAAATGCCATGATTTTGTGCAGCCAAATTAAACTGAAAATGCCATGATTTGTGCAGCCAAATTAAACTGAAAATACCATGATTTGTGCAGCCAAATTAAACTGAAAATACCATGATTTGTGCAGCCAAATTAAACTGAAAATGCCATGATTTTGTGCAGCCAAATTAAACTGAAAAGCCAAATTAAACTGAAAATGTCAAGATTTGTGCAGCCAAATTAAACTGAAAATGCCATGATTTGTGCAGCCAAATTAAACTGAAAATGCCATGATTTGTACAGCCATATTAAACTGAAAATGCCATGATTTGTGCAGCCAAATTAAACTGAAAATACCATGATTTGTGCAGCCAAATTAAACTGAAAATGCCATGATTTTGTGCAGCCAAATTCAACTGAAAATGCCATGATTTGTGCAGCCAAATTAAACTGAAAATACCATGATTTGTGCAGCCAAATTAAACTGAAAATGCCATGATTTTGTGCAGCCAAATTCAACTGAAAATGTCAAGATTTGTGCAGCCAAATTAAACTGAAAATGCCAAGATTTGTGCAGCCAAATTAAACTGAAAATGCCATGATTTGTACAGCCATATTAAACTGAAAATGCCATGATTTGTGCAGCCAAATTAAACTGAAAATACCATGATTTGTGCAGCCAAATTAAACTGAAAATGCCATGATTTTGTGCAGCCAAATTAAACTGAAAATGCCATGATTTGTGCAGCCAAATTAAACTGAAAATACCATGATTTGTGCAGCCAAATTAAACTGAAAATACCATGATTTGTGCAGCCAAATTAAACTGAAAATGCCATGATTTTGTGCAGCCAAATTAAACTGAAAAGCCAAATTAAACTGAAAATGTCAAGATTTGTGCAGCCAAATTACACTGAAAATGCCATGATTTGTGCAGCCAAATTAAACTGAAAATGCCATGATTTGTACAGCCATATTAAACTGAAAATGCCATGATTTGTGCAGCCAAATTAAACTGAAAATACCATGATTTGTGCAGCCAAATTAAACTGAAAATGCCAAGATTTGTGCAGCTAAATTAAACTGAAAATGCCACGTTTTGTGCAGCCAAATTTAACTGAAAATGCCAAGATTTGTGCAGCCAAATTAAACTGAAAATACCATGATTTGTGCAGCCAAATTAAACTGAAAATGCCATGATTTTGTTCAGCCAAATTAAACTGAAAATGTCAAGATTTGTGCAGCCAAATTAAACTGAAAATGCCATGATTTGTGCAGCCAAATTAAACTGAAAATGCCATGATTTGTACAGCCATATTAAACTGAAAATGCCATGATTTGTGCAGCCAAATTAAACTGAAAATGCCATGATTTGTGCAGCCAAATTAAACTGAAAATACCATGATTTGTGCAGCCAAATTAAACTGAAAATGCCATGATTTTGTGCAGCCAAATTAAACTGAAAATGTCAAGATTTGTGCAGCCAAATTCAACTGAAAATGCCATGATTTGTGCAGCCAAATTAAACTGAAAATGCCATGATTTTGTGCAGCCAAATTAAACTGAAAATGCCAAGATTTGTGCAGCTAAATTAAACTGAAAATGCCACGTTTTGTGCAGCCAAATTAAACTGAAAATGCCAAGATTTGTGCAGCCAAATTAAACTGAAAATGCCATGATTTGTGCAATCTGATCAGGCACTATGCTGTTTGCTATTTGAATAGTGGAGTTAAAACACTTGGTTGAATAGCAAACAACATAGATCCTGATCAGCAATACGCCACGGCTGATCTGGATCTATGTTGTTCGCTTATTCCTTCCAATTTATTCAGCATTTTATGGTTTAATGTGCATAAAATAATTAGATTAACGACGGGAAATCGTACTTTGAAATGGGAATAAAGAAAACTCTCACTCTATTGAAAGAAAGGTATGTCTATTTTTTATTGAATGGGGAAGGGGGGGTAATGATATGAGACAAGAGCATTTCAAATATTCCACTAGAAAATGGTGAAAGGGCGTCTATTTGTTCATTTTGGTATGGGTATAGAATAATTATGGTATGCTAAATGAACAAATTCAGGGAAATGTGTTTAATAAAATGATCCTAATGAATACTACAATTAGACCTGGCATTTGAGGGAGAGATACCATGAATAACAATAGACAAGATGCATACAAAAGTGGCTGTGTGGGCTTCCTTATGTTATACATAGACAGATTTTGAAATAAAAGAAATTGTGTTTCCCTCAACATACAGATTTCATAGCAAACTTATAAAACAAAACATACTTTACTGTCACCAAACAGCCACATATATCAAACTTATACAAACAAAACATACTTTACTGTCACCAAACAGCCACATATATCAAACTTCTACAAACAAAACATACTTTACTGTCACCAAACAGCCACATATATCAAACTTCTACAAACAAAACATACTTTACTGTCACCAAACAGCCACATATATCAAACTTCTACAAACAAAACATACTTTACTGTCACCAAACAGCCACATATATCAAACTTATAAAACAAAACATACTTTACTGTCACCAAACAGCCACATATATCAAACTTATAAATCAACAAATACTTTACTGTCACCAAACAGCCACATATATCAAACTTCTACAAACAAAACATACTTTACTGTCACCAAACAGCCACATATATCAAACTTCTACAAACAAAACATACTTTACTGTCACCAAACAGACACATATATCAAACTTCTACAAACAAAACATACTTTACTGTCACCAAACAGCCACATATATCAAACTTCTACAAACATAACATACTTTACTGTCACCAAACAGCCACATATATCAAACTTCTACAAACAAAACATACTTTACTGTCACCAAACAGGCACATATATCAAACTTCTACAAACAAAACATACTTTACTGTCACCAAACAGCCACATATATCAAACTTCTACAAACAAAACATACTTTACTGTCACCAAACAGCCACATATATCAAACTTCTACAAACATAACATACTTTACTGTCACCAAACAGCCACATATATCAAACTTCTACAAACATAACATACTTTACTGTCACCAAACAGACACGTACATCAAACTTCTACAAACAAAACATACTTTACTGTCACCAAACAGACACGTATATCAAACTTCTACAAACAAAACATACTTTACTGTCACCAAAC
>CM026404.1:33296188-33355550 GCA_014843695.1 Archivesica marissinica | reverse complement strand
ATTTGTAATGTTGAAGTGGAGAAGTCATAAGATGAAGCAAAATAAGGTTTAAATTCAGGTACATAATAGTATATCTGTAGTTTGGTTTTTAATAGCTAGTACCGCGATATACCCATAATGCATCCTATATCTTGTGTTTGTATCTGCTCCGATAATCAGAACCTCACGTAAAACCTTGTTTACTTCTAGTTCCTCATGTAAAACCTTGTTTACTTCTAGTTCCTCACATAAAACCTTGTCTACTTCTAGTTCCTCACTTAAAACCTTGTCTACCTCTAGTTCCTCACGTAAAACCTTGTCTACTTCTAGTTCCTCACGTAAAACCTGGTCTACTTCTAGCTCCTAACGTAAAACCTTGTTTACTTCTAGTTCCTCACGTAAAACCTTGTTTACTTCTAGTTCCTCACATAAAACCTTGTTTACTTCTAGTTCCTCACGTAAATCCTTGTTTACTTCTAGTTCCTCACGTAAAACCTTGTTTACTTCTAGTTCCTCACGTAAAACCTTGTTTACTTCTAGTTCCTCACATAAAACCTTGTTTACTTCTAGTTCCTCACGTAAATCCTTGTTTACTTCTAGTTCCTCACATAAAACCTTGTTTACTTCTAGTTCCTCACATAAAACCGTATTTACTTCTAGTTCCTAATGTAAAACCGTATTTACTTCTAGTTCCTCACGTAAAACCGTATTTACTTCTAGTTCCTAATGTAAAACCTTGTCTACTTCTAGTTCCTCACGTAAAACCGTGTCTACTTCTAGTTCCTCACTTAAAACTGTGTCTACTTCTAGTTCCCATGTAAAACTGTGTCTACTTCTAGTTACTCACGTAAAACCTTGTCTACTTCTAGTTCCTCAAGTAAAACCTAGTTTATTTCTAGTTCCTCACTTAAAACCTTGTCTACTTCTAGTTCCTCACATAAAACCTTGTCTACTTCTAGTTCCTAGCGTAAAACCGTGTCTACTTCTAGTTCCTAACATAAAACCATGTCTACTTCTAGTTCCTAACATAAAATCTTGTTTACTTCTAGTTCCTCACGTAAAACCCTGTCTACTTCTAGTTCCTCAAGTAAAACCTTGTCTACTTCTAATTCCTCACATAAAACCTTGTTTACTTCTAGTTCCTCACGTAAAACCTTATTTACTTCTAGTTCCTAATGTAAAACCTTGTCTACTTCTAGTTCCTCACTTAAAACCTTGTTTACTTCTAGTTCCTAATGTAAAACCTTGTCTACTTCTAGTTCCTAACGTAAAACCTTGTCTACTTCTAGTTCCTAACATAAAACCGTGTCTACTTCTAGTTCCTAACATAAAATCTTGTTTACTTCTAGTTCCTCACGTAAAACCTTGTCTACTTCTAGTTCCTCAAGAAAAACCTATTCTACTTCTAGTTCCTCACGTAAAACCTTGTTTACTTCTAGTTCCTAACGTAAAACATTGTCTACTTCTAGTTCCTCACGTAAAACCGTGTCTACTTCTAGTTCCTCACTTAAAACCGTGTCTACTTCTAGTTCCTCACGTAAAACTGTGTCTACTTCTAGTTCCTCACGTAAAACTGTGTCTACTTCTAGTTCCTCACGTAAAACCTTGTCTACTTCTAGTTCCTCAAGTAAAACCTAGTTTATTTCTAGTTCCTCACGTAAAACCTTGTTTACTTCTAGTTCCTCACAAAAAACCTTGTCTACTTCTAGTTCCTAACGTAAAACCTTGTCTACTTCTAGTTCCTAACATAAAACCCTGTCTACTTCTAGTTCCTCAAGTAAAACCTTGTCTACTTCTAATTCCTCACATAAAACCTTGTTTACTTCTAGTTCCTCACGTAAAACCTTATTTACTTCTAGTTCCTAATGTAAACCTTGTCTACTTCTAGTTCCTCACTTAAAACCTTGTTTACTTCTAGTTCCTAATGTAAAACCTTGTCTACTTCTAGTTCCTAACGTAAAAACCTTGTCTACTTCTAGTTCCTAACATAAAACCCTGTCTACTTCTAGTTCCTCAAGTAAAACCTTGTCTACTTCTAATTCCTCACATAAAACCTTGTTTACTTCTAGTTCCTCACGTAAAACCTTATTTACTTCTAGTTCCTAATGTAAAACCTTGTCTACTTCTAGTTCCTCACTTAAAACCTTGTTTACTTCTAGTTCCTAATGTAAAACCTTGTCTACTTCTAGTTCCTAACGTAAAACCTTGTTTACTTCTAGTTCCTAACGTAAAACCTTGTTTACTTCTAGTTCCTCACGTAAAACCGTTTCTACTTCTAGTTCCTAACGTAAAACCTTGTCCACTTCTAGTTCCTCAAGAAAAACCTAGTCTACTTCTAGTTCCTAACATAAAACCGTGTCTACTTCTAGTTCCTAACATAAAATCTTGTTTACTTCTAGTTCCTCACGTAAAACCTTGTCTACTTCTAGTTCCTCAAGTAAAACCTAGTCTACTTCTAGTTCCTCACGTAAAACCTTGTTTACTTCTAGTTCCTAACGTAAAACCTTGTCTACTTCTAGTTCCTCACGTAAAACCTTGTCTATTTCTAATTCCTCACGTAAAACCTAGTCTACTTCTAGTTCCTCATGTAAAACCGTGTTTACTTCTAGTTCCTCAAGTAAAACCTAGTCTACTTCTAGTTCCTCACATATAACCTTGTTTACTTCTAGTTCCTCACATATAACCTTGTTTACTTCTAGTTCCTAATGTAAAACCTTGTCTACTTCTAGTTCCTAACATATAATCTTGTTTACTTCTAGTTCCTCACGTAAACCTTGTCTACTTCTAGTTCCTCAAGTAAAACCTAGTCTACTTCTAGTTCCTCACATAAAACCTTGTTTACTTCTAGTTCCTAATGTAAAACCTTGTCTACTTCTAGTTCCTCATGTAAACCCTTGTCTACTTCTAATTCCTCACGTAAAACCTAGTCTACTTCTAGTTCCTCACGTAAAACCTTGTCTACTTCTAATTCCTCACGTAAAGCCTTGTTTACTTCTAGTTCCTCACGTAAAACCTTATTTACTTCTAGTTGCTAATGTAAAACCTTGTCTACTTCTAGTTCCTCATGTAAAACCTTGTTTACTTCTAGTTCCTAAGGTAAACCTTGTCTACTTCTAGTTCCTCACGTAAAACCTAGTCTAGTTCTAGTTCCTCACGTAAAATCTTGTCTACTTCTAGTTCCTCACGTAAAACCTTGTCTACTTCTAGTTCCTCACATAAAACCTAGTCTACTTCTAGTTCCTCACGTAAAATCTTGTCTACTTCTAGTTCCTCACGTAAAACCGTGTCTACTTCTAGTTCCTCACATAAAACCTTGTCTACTTCTAGTTACTCACGTAAAACCTTGTCTACTTCTAGTTCCTCACATAAAACCTTGTCTACTTCTAGTTCCTCCCATAAAACCTAGTCTACTTCTAGTTCCTCACATAAAACCTTGTCTACTTCTAGTTCCTCACGTTAAACCGTGTCTACTTCTAGTTCCTAATGTAAAACCTTGTTTACTTCTAGTTCCTCATGTAAAACCTTATTTACTTCTAGTTCCTAATATAAAACCTAGTCTACTTCTAGTTCCTAATGTAAAACCTTGTCTACTTCTAGTTCCTCACTTAAAACCTTGTTTACTTCTAGTTCCTAATGTAAAACCTTGTCTACTTCTAGTTCCTAACGTAAAACCTTGTCTACTTCTAGTTCCTAACATAAAACCGTGTCTACTTCTAGTTCCTAACATAAAATCTTGTTTACTTCTAGTTCCTCACGTAAAACCTTGTCTACTTCTAGTTCCTCAAGAAAAACCTATTCTACTTCTAGTTCCTCACGTAAAACCTTGTTTACTTCTAGTTCCTAACGTAAAACATTGTCTACTTCTAGTTCCTCACGTAAAACCGTGTCTACTTCTAGTTCCTCACTTAAAACCGTGTCTACTTCTAGTTCCTCACGTAAAACTGTGTCTACTTCTAGTTCCTCACGTAAAACTGTGTCTACTTCTAGTTCCTCACGTAAAACCTTGTCTACTTCTAGTTCCTCAAGTAAAACCTAGTTTATTTCTAGTTCCTCACGTAAAACCTTGTTTACTTCTAGTTCCTCACAAAAAACCTTGTCTACTTCTAGTTCCTAACGTAAAACCTTGTCTACTTCTAGTTCCTAACATAAAACCCTGTCTACTTCTAGTTCCTCAAGTAAAACCTTGTCTACTTCTAATTCCTCACATAAAACCTTGTTTACTTCTAGTTCCTCACGTAAAACCTTATTTACTTCTAGTTCCTAATGTAAAACCTTGTCTACTTCTAGTTCCTCACTTAAAACCTAGTCTACTTCTAGTTCCTCATGTAAAACCGTGTTTACTTCTAGTTCCTCAAGTAAAACCTAGTCTACTTCTAGTTCCTCACGTAAAACCGTGTCTACTTCTAGTTCCTCACATAAAACCTTGTCTACTTCTAGTTCCTCACGTAAAACCTTGTTTACTTCTAGTTCCTCATGTAAAACCTTATTTACTTCTAGTTCCTAATATAAAACCTTGTCTACTTCTAGTTCCTAATGTAAAATCTTGTCTACTTCTAGTTCCTCACGTAAAACCATGTCTACTTCTAGGTCCTCACGTAAAACCTTGTTTACTTCTACTTCCTAATGTAAAACCTTGTCTACTTCTAGTTCCTCACGTAAAACCGTGTCTACTTCTAGTTGATCTATTAAAGGACATTCCTAAATTAACTCTGCACTCTAGTGGTGAAAATAACAAACACATATGTAATGGAATTTCATTAAGAATTGTCTCATAATGACATATTCTATTGAAATTCAATGACATATTTCCAGACACAAAGAAAGCTAGGGATGTCAGCAGTTAACCGGTCGAACGTCCGTTAACAGGCTACCTAATCTGGTTATCGTTAAGCATATTCAACCCTTAACCTGCCAATCACAACTAAGTTCGCTTTTGCAGCACAGGAAGTAAAAAATGCCGTAAACCGACCTGTTTTGACATCCCTAAGAGAAACACATTAATAAATTGTTGTCTTAAAATTATTTGAACTATTTATAGACTTGATTTTACCCAGAATGCACAGAGTTAATATGAAGATGTTCTGCGCATTGCTGTTTTTCACGTTTTATTTTGCTCTATCACAATCATACGATGAAAAGTTGGTACAATGAAGCAGGAAATCAATTGAAACAACAACAACTCGGATATTCTAGTTAGTTTTCGTGGTCTGATGTATTTATTACAGTAAAGACAATCATTGTACTAGGTTGCATGGTTTTGAGTTCCTATCATCATTGACTATCAAAATAATGTCAATCAGTGACTGTGAAGTCGGGATGAAGACCGATGAAGATCCACTGACAAAAAACCTTTCATTCAAACTGAGAACATGGAATTTTAATGCAGAACTTGGGACTGACTGGATAATGTCTTTTACAAAGGTCACATTCTGCTAAGCTACTGATGTGTTTCCATTGGTGGAAATCCATTCTGGAATTTAGCCAAGTTTGGGCTGGTTGTGGCAGAATTGAGGTTGTGTTGTTCTGGAATCTTGGCCAGTATGGACATTTTATCTCAGAATTGTGGATGTGTCTTTGGTTCTGGAATTTTGCCAAGTACGGACATGTTGTGGCAGAATTGAGGATGTGTTACCTTTGGTTATGGAATCTTACCAAGTTCGGACATGATGTCTCAAGAATTGATGATATTGTTACCTTTGGTTCTGGAATCTTGCCAAGTTCGGACAGGTTGTGGCAGAGTTTCATGTGTTTGAAGTGGTAGGGGTTACTCCTGTGGTCTTCAAAAGCTCTCATAATCTTATCACTCATCCACTCAACCTGCAGTCAAAAATGCAGTCATCATGACACTTGATCGCATTTTAGTCATGAACAGGTCCACAATGTTCGATTTTGGTGGTACGAAACTTTTCATCACGCCAGCAGAGTTAAGCATAGTTTGTGCCATCTGACACATATTAATGACGAAAACGTGACACGTCTACGTCTTGCAATGGCAAGCCTTGACAATCATCATTACGTCTTCCTGATTTATACTGTATAATTATGATGCGCTAAATGAAAAGGTAAAAGTCGAGTGTATGACATTGTACTGAGGAAAGATGGTAGTCATATATTCCATGTCATAAAGTATACTGAGTCAAAAAAGAAACGATACCTGGTGTTTATGTGTCTATAATTTCAACATTTATTAAGAAGATTCTTTGAAAATTCATAAGATGATAGTCCAACATGCTTGAAAGAGGAGCACATAAAGCATAATGAGCCTCCGAAACTGTCTGCTGCATGATGACGTAATTCGTCGGACAGGGGTCTAATGGAGTTTTCACACAGACGTCAATACCGAGTATGGGCACCATTTGCGTCTCTCACTGCAATGCACCGCCGTCGCATCGAACGGAAGAGTGTCTGAATCTCTTGCTGGTCAATATTTGTCCACTCCTGACGCAAAACATCCCTCAGTTGGGTTAACGTTACCGGCTGACGTCGTCCGACGCGGCGGTCTAACGTATCCCACAAATGTTCTATGGGTGACAAGTCTGGTGACAAAGCAGGCCATGGCAGGGTTTCAATATTGTTCTGCTCCAATAATGTGGTGGAAATCCGAGCAGTATGACACCTGGCGTTGTCCTGTTGGAACAGTGTGACGTTTCTGTTGGCGTTAAAGAACGGCACAACAACTGGCGCAAGGATCTCATCACAGTACTGCTGGGCGTTTAGGTTCCCGTCCACCACTAACAGTTCAGTGCGACTGCCGAAGGTGATACCGCCCCACGCCATAACACTTCCGCCCCCCGAACAGATCGACCTGACGTACACATGCGTCGGCGTAACGTTCACCGCATCTGCGATATACCCACTCTCTGCCATCCGCTCGACGCAAACAGAACCGCGATTCATCGCTAAACATCACCGAATTCCACTGTAACCGAGTCCAGCGAGCATGTTCCGTCGTCTATTCCCGCCGTACGTCACGGTGACGTGTCAGGATGGGTCCAACGTATGGCCGATAGGCACGAATGCCACGTCCACCGAGCCGGTTCCTGACTGTTTGTGCACTGATGCGATTGTTGGTCATCCCAGGAGTAACGGCAGCTGTGTGCGTAGCAGGTAGGAACCGGTCACGTAAATGTGACGTCCGAATGTGACGGTCCTGTTCACGCGTCGTCACATGTGGTCGACCAGATCTTGGACGGTCGTCCACCGATCCATGTGTTCGATAACGTCATGGTAGACATGTTATCGTGATCCGCGTAACCCCGAGTCGATTTGCGACGTCACGCTGACGTAAACCGCCGTCAATCATGCCAATGGCACGCATTCTCTGATTGCGGTTTAGCCTAGGCATTTTGTTAGAGGTAACAATGGGTATGTAAGGTGTTTTTCCTCGATGATAATGCAATACCAGTACAATAACCCGGTTTTCCGATTTGTACATGTGTAGGAAGTTGTCTTTGTTGACGAGCACATGCAAATCGGAAATTCGGCGTTCCAGGATTATCGGGTGTTTATTTACCTGTGTTTATGGTTGGCTGACGTTGCAATAAGATACCCGGTACTGATACGTAATAATATATTAAACCTTTCTATGGTTTTATCCGTTTTACGTCATTTTTAGTTTGGTATCGTTTCTTTTTTGACTCAGTATATATGCTACATGTACAAGATATAAACTTGTCAATAATAAGCTTTTAGCTTTCATTTCAATGCACTTGTATTTATTGTGTACATAATTATTTGTTGTAAACTGTGTTATATAATGTCAAATAAATATGTTTAAACCAATAATAAGCATTGAAACATATTGTGACTTTTGAAAAAGTACGCATTTCAATTCTGAAAATATTAAATATTTCAAGTATGAATTAATATAATTATTTTGATCACGGCATGTTATTGATAAATGATGGATGTTGCATAATTATGTAACCGTACACCACAGTGGTTTGGAGTGGTGTGGAGTGGAGTGGTGTGTGTGGTGTGGAGTGTGTGGTGTGGTGTGGAGTGGAGTGGTGTGTGTGTGGTGTGGAGTGGTGTGGAGTGGTGTGGTGTGGAGTGGAGCAGTGTGGAGTGGAGTGGTGTGGTGTGGAGTGGTGTGGTGTGGTGTGGAGTGGTGTGGGAGTGTGTGGTGTGGTGTGGTGTAGTGTGGAGTGGTGTGGTTTGTGGTGGAGTGGTGTGGTATGTGTAGAGTGGAGTATGTGGTGTGTGTGGTGTGGTGTGGAGTGAAGTGGAGTGTGTGGTGTGGTGTGGTGTGGTGTGGAGTGGAGTGGTGTGATGTGTGGTGGAGTGGTGTGGTGTGTGGTGGAGTGGTATGGTGTGGTGTGGAGTGGTGTGGTGTGGAGTGGTGTGTTGTGGAGTGGTGTGGAGTGTGTGGTGTGGAGTGTAGTGGTGTGTGTGGTGTTGAGTGGTGTGGTGTGGAGTGGTGTGTGTGGTGTGGAGTGGAGTGGAGTGTGTGGTGTGGTGTGGAGTGGGTGGTGTGGAGTGGAGTGTGTGGTGTGGTGTGGTGTGGTGTAGTGTGGAGTGGTGTGGAGTGGTGTGTGGAGTGGAGTGGAGTGGTGTGGAGTGGTGGTGAGTGTGTGTGGTGTGGAGTGGTGTGGTGTGGAGTGGTGTGGAGTGGTGTAGAGTGGAGTGGTGTGGAGTGGAGTGGTGTGGAGTGGTGTGGAGTGGTGTGGAGTGGAGTGGAGTGTGTGTGGTGTGGTGTGGAATGTGTGGTGTGGAGTGGAGTGTAGTGGAGTGTGTGGTGTGGAGTGGAGTGTGTGGTGTGGAGTGTGTGGTGTGGAGTGTGTGGTGTGGAGTGTGTGGTGTGGAGTGTGTGTTGTGGAGTGGAGTGGAGTGTGTGGAGTGGAGTGTGTGGTGTGGAGTGGAGTGGTGGTGGTGTGGTGTGGAGTGTGCGGTGTGGAGTGGTGTGGAGTGGAGTAGAGTGGAGTGTGTGGTGTGGAGTGGAGTGGAGTGTGTGGTGTGTGGTGTGGAGTGGAGTAGAGTAGAGTGGAGTGTGTGGAGTGGAGTGGAGTGGAGTGTGTGGTGTGGAGTGGTGTGGAGTGGTGTGGAGTGGTGTGGAGTGGTGTGGAGTGGTGTGTGTGTGGTGTGGAGTGTGTGGTGTGGAGTGGTGTGGAGTGGAGTAGAGTGGAGTGGAGTGGAGTGTGGTGTGGAGTGGAGTAGAGTGGAGTGTGTGGTGTGGAGTGGAGTGGAGTGTGTGGTGTGGAGTGGTGTGGAGTGGTGTGTGTGTGGTGTGGTGTGGAGTGTGTGGTGTGGAGTGGAGTGTGTGGTGTGTGAGTGTGTGGAGTAGAGTGTGTGGAGTGGTGTGGAGTGGTGTGTGTGTGGTGTGGAGTGTGTGGTGTGGAGTGGTGTGGTGTGGAGTGGAGTGTGTGGTGTGGAGTGTGTGTGTGTGGTGTGGTGTGGTGTGGTGTGGTGTGGTGTGGTGTGGTGTGGTGTGGTTTGGTGTGGAGTGGTGTGGAGTGGTGTGGAGTGGAGTGTGTGGAGTGGAGTGGTGTGGAGTGATGTTGAGTGATGTGGAGTGGTGTGTGTGTGGTGTGGAGTGGTGTGTGTGTGGTGTGGAGTGGAGTGTGTGGTGTGGAGTGGAGTGGAGTAGAGTAGAGTGGAGTGTGTGGAGTGGAGTGGAGTGTGTGGAGTGTGTGGTGTGCGTGTGTGTGTGTGTGTGTGAAGGGATTTAGGAACTCTAAAGGCCTTGTTTGTTTTTGGAGTTTAATGTCGCACCAACAGCCTAGGTCATATGGCGACTCTAGCTATTACTGGTGAAGGAATCCCAGGGTGCCCCATGTAGTAGAACCACTGACCTTTTGCAAGGCAGCTGGATAGCTTCCTCACATGAAACAATTTTGACGCCCCAAGCAATATCTTAACCAGCCACATAGGAAGAAAAATATATGGTCAACACTGCCTGGTCATATTATGGTTTTACTGCATTAACAATTTTGGTTGCTATGTTAACCACCAATTGTTTTACAACATTCAGCTTAGGTCGAACCTAATGTACAGTCTACATGACGAATTCGGTCTGCCGAACAAAATACTTATGGTTGCAGTTACACTTTCTTCCGTATAGAGGATATGACATACAGACATGTTTACATCAGGGCTCAGCCTAGGACAAATGACAAGTGAGAAACAGCAGGATTACGCAATTATATACATTCAACAAAACAGGGTCAAAATACACAAAATATGACAATTAAATATTACCTGAATGACAAGTGTATTACTGGACATTTTTTGTTAAAGATTTTTTATGGAGAATTGGGGGACCCCTCAGGGAGTGAAGTCATGATCCTTAGGTGACTATTTTGCCTATGTCTCCCTCTAGGATGAGCCAATGTACATCTGTACTATGCATAAACTAACAGATTTGAGTACAATTTTTCAGAACTTGATTATTTCTAATGGATTATTGCGTATGTTGGTGCATAGGCAGCTATGTGACTGCCATATGGCCACATTTGGTCACATATACATTTAGTTGCTCAATGATATTGTCATTAACATTGGATTGTCTGTATCTAAATAAGCATGCTCAATAATATTGTCAGATTGTTATAAATACAGAAGAAATATACAGATTATATGCTGCCATTATCAAGGCCTGCATAACCAATATAGCCACAAACCAAGTTGTGACCACAACCAATACAGCCACAAACCAAGTTGTGACCACAACCAATATAGCCACAAACCAAGTTGTGACCATAACCAATATAACCACAAACCAAGTTGTGACCACAACCAATATAGCCACAAACCAAGTTGTGACCACAACCAATATAGCCACAAACCAAGTTGTGATCACAACCAATATAGCCACAAACCAAGTTGTGACCACAACCAATATAGCCACAAACCAAGTTGTGACCACAACCAATATAGCCACAAACCAAGTTGTGATCACAACCAATATAGCCACAAACCAAGTTGTGACCACAACCAATATAGCCACAAACCAAGTTGTGACCACAACCAATATAGCCACAAACCAAGTTGTGATCACAACCAATATAGCCACAAACCAAGTTGTGACCACAACCAATATAGCCACAAACCAAGTTGTGACCACAACCAATATAGCCACAAACCAAGTTGTGATCACAACCAATATAGCCACAAACCAAGTTGTGACCACAACCAATATAGCCACAAACCAAGTTGTGACCACAACCAATATAGCCACAAACCAAGTTGTGATCACAACCAATATAGCCACAAACCAAGTTGTGACCACAACCAATATAGCCACAAACCAAGTTGTGACCACAACCAATATAACCACAAACCAAGTTGTGACCACAACCAATATAGCCACAAACCAAGTTGTGACCACAACCAATATAGCCACAAACCAAGTTGTGACCACAACCAATATAGCCACAAACCAAGTTGTGACCACAACCAATATAGCCACAAACCAAGTTGTGACCACAAACAATATAGCCACAAACCAAGTTGTGACCACAACCAATATAGCCACAAACCAAGTTGTGACCACAACCAATATAGCCACAAACCAAGTTGTGACCACAACCAATATAGCCACAAACCAAGTTGTGACCACAACCAATATAGCCACAAACCAAGTTGTGACCACAACCAATATAGCCACAAACCAAGTTGTGACCACAAACAATATAGCCACAAACCAAGTTGTGACCACAACCAATATAGCCACAAACCAAGTTGTGACCACAACCAATATAGCCACAAACCAAGTTGTGACCACAAACAATATAGCCACAAACCAAGTTGTGACCACAACCAATATAGCCACAAACCAAGTTGTGACCACAAACAATATAGCCACAAACCAAGTTGTGACCACAACCAATATAGCCACAAACCAAGTTGTGACCACAACCAATATAGCCACAAACCAAGTTGTGACCACAACCAATATAGCCACAAACCAAGTTGTGACCACAACCAATATAGCCACAAACCAAGTTGTGACCACAACCAATATAACCACAAACCAAGTTGTGACCATAACCAATATAGCCACAAACCAAGTTGTGACCACAACCAATATAGCCACAAACCAAGTTGTGACCACAAACAATATAGCCACAAACCAAGTTGTGACCACAACCAATATAGCCACAAACCAAGTTGTGACCACAAACAATATAGCCACAAACCAAGTTGTGACCACAACCAATATAGCCACAAACCAAGTTGTGACCACAACCAATATAGCCACAAACCAAGTTGTGACCACAAACAATATAGCCACAAACCAAGTTGTGACCACAACCAATATTGCTTCACGGACCGGACAAATGAGTAACAATATCCCAACAATACTAGTCTGTCCCTAGTAGAAATATCCCAACAATACTAGTATGTCCCTAGTAGAAATATCCCAACAATACTAGTCTGTCCCTAGTAGAAATATCCCAACAATACTAGTCTGTCCCGAGTAGAAATATCCCAACAATACTAGTCTGTCCCGAGTAGAAATATCCAACCAATACTACAGCCTGTCCCTAGTAGAAATATCCAACCAATACTACAGCCTGTCCCTAGTAGAAATATCCAACCAATACTAGTCTGTCCCGCGTAGAAATATCCAACCAATACTAGTCTGTCCCGAGTAGAAATATCCAACCAATACTACAGTCTGTTCCTAGTAGAAATATCCAACCAATACTACAGTCTGTCTCGAGTAGAAATATCCCAACAATACTACAGTCTGTCCCTAGTAGAAATATCTAACCAATACTAGTATGTTCCTAGTAGAAATATCCAAACAATACTACAGTCTGTTCCTAGTAGAAATATCCCAACAATACTACAGCCTGTCCCTAGTAGAAATATCCAACCAATACTACAGCCTGTCCCTAGTAGAAATATCCAACCAATACTACAGTCTGTCCCTAGTAGAAATATCCAACCAATACTACAGCCTGTTCCTAGTAGAAATATCCAACCAATACTAGTCTGTCCCTAGTAGAAATATCCCAACAATACTACAGCCTGTCCCTAGTAGAAATATCCAACCAATACTAGTCTGTCCCGAGTAGAAATATCCAACCAATACTACAGCCTGTCCCTAGTAGAAATATCCAACCAATACTACAGCCTGTTCCTAGTAGAAATATCCAACCAATACTACAGCCTGTTCCTAGTAGAAATATCCAACCAATACTACAGTCTGTTCCTAGTAGAAATATCCAACCAATACTATAGTCTGTTCCTAGTAGAAATATCCAACCAATACTACAGTCTGTTCCTAGTAGAAATATCCAACCAATACTAGTATGTTCCTAGTAGAAATATCCAACCAATACTACAGTCTGTTCCTAGTAGAAATATCCAACCAATACTACAGTCTGTCCCTAGTAGAAATATCCAACCAATACTATAGTCTGTTCCTAGTAGAAATATCCAAAGAAATATCCAACCAATACTACAGCCTGTTCCTAGTAGAAATATCCAACCAATACTACAGCCTGTCCCTAGTAGAAATATCCAACCAATACTACAGCCTGTTCCTAGTAGAAATATCCAACCAATACTACAGCCTGTTCCTAGTAGAAATATCCAACCAATACTACAGCCTGTTCCTAGTAGAAATATCCAACCAATACTAGTCTGTCCCTAGTAGAAATATCCAACCAATACTACAGCCTGTTCCTAGTAGAAATATCCAACCAATACTACAGCCTGTTCCTAGTAGAAATATCCAACCAATACTATAGTCTGTTCCTAGTAGAAATATCCAACCAATACTAGTCTGTCCCTAGTAGAAATATCCAACCAATACTACAGCCTGTTCCTAGTAGAAATATCCAACCAATACTAGTCTGTCCCTAGTAGAAATATCCAACAAATACTACAGCCTGTTCCTAGTAGAAATATCCAACCAATACTAGTCTGTCCCGAGTAGAAATATCCAACCAATACTACAGTCTGTTCCTAGTAGAAATATCCAACCAATACTAGTCTGTCCCGAGTAGAAATATCTAACCAATACTACAGTCTGTTCCTAGTAGAAATATCCAACCAATACTACAGCCTGTTCCTAGTAGAAATATCCAAAGAAATATCCAACCAATACTACAGTCTGTCCCTAGTAGAAATATCCAACCAATACTACAGTATGTCCCTAGTAGAAATATCCCAACAATACTACAGTCTGTCCCTAGTAGAAATATCCAACCAATACTACAGTATGTCCCTAGTAGAAATATCCCAACAATACTACAGTCTGTCCCTAGTAGAAATATCCAACCAATACTACAGTCTGTCCCTAGTAGGAATATCCCAACAATACTAGTATGTCCCTAGTAGAAATATCCCAACAATACTACAGTCTGTCCCGAGTAGAAATATCCAAAGAAATATCCCAACAATACTAGTCTGTCCCTAGTAGAAATATCCCAACAATACTACAGCCTGTCCCTAGTAGAAATATCCAACCAATACTAGTCTGTCCCGAGTAGAAATATCCAACCAATACTACAGCCTGTCCCTAGTAGAAATATCCAACCAATACTACAGCCTGTTCCTAGTAGAAATATCCAACCAATACTACAGCCTGTTCCTAGTAGAAATATCCAACCAATACTAGTCTGTCCCGAGTAGAAATATCCCAACAATACTACAGCCTGTCCCTAGTAGAAATATCCAACCAATACTAGTCTGTCCCGAGTAGAAATATCCAACCAATACTACAGCCTGTCCCTAGTAGAAATATCCAACCAATACTACAGCCTGTTCCTAGTAGAAATATCCAACCAATACTACAGCCTGTTCCTAGTAGAAATATCCAACCAATACTACAGTCTGTTCCTAGTAGAAATATCCAACCAATACTATAGTCTGTTCCTAGTAGAAATATCCAACCAATACTACAGTCTGTTCCTAGTAGAAATATCCAACCAATACTAGTATGTTCCTAGTAGAAATATCCAACCAATACTACAGTCTGTTCCTAGTAGAAATATCCAACCAATACTACAGTCTGTCCCTAGTAGAAATATCCAACCAATACTATAGTCTGTTCCTAGTAGAAATATCCAAAGAAATATCCAACCAATACTACAGCCTGTTCCTAGTAGAAATATCCAACCAATACTACAGCCTGTCCCTAGTAGAAATATCCAACCAATACTACAGCCTGTTCCTAGTAGAAATATCCAACCAATACTACAGCCTGTTCCTAGTAGAAATATCCAACCAATACTACAGCCTGTTCCTAGTAGAAATATCCAACCAATACTAGTCTGTCCCTAGTAGAAATATCCAACCAATACTACAGCCTGTTCCTAGTAGAAATATCCAACCAATACTACAGCCTGTTCCTAGTAGAAATATCCAACCAATACTATAGTCTGTTCCTAGTAGAAATATCCAACCAATACTAGTCTGTCCCTAGTAGAAATATCCAACCAATACTACAGCCTGTTCCTAGTAGAAATATCCAACCAATACTAGTCTGTCCCTAGTAGAAATATCCAACAAATACTACAGCCTGTTCCTAGTAGAAATATCCAACCAATACTAGTCTGTCCCGAGTAGAAATATCCAACCAATACTACAGTCTGTTCCTAGTAGAAATATCCAACCAATACTAGTCTGTCCCGAGTAGAAATATCCAACCAATACTACAGTCTGTTCCTAGTAGAAATATCCAACCAATACTACAGCCTGTTCCTAGTAGAAATATCCAAAGAAATATCCAACCAATACTACAGTCTGTCCCTAGTAGAAATATCCAACCAATACTACAGTATGTCCCTAGTAGAAATATCCCAACAATACTACAGTCTGTCCCTAGTAGAAATATCCAACCAATACTACAGTATGTCCCTAGTAGAAATATCCCAACAATACTACAGTCTGTCCCTAGTAGAAATATCCAACCAATACTACAGTCTGTCCCTAGTAGGAATATCCCAACAATACTAGTATGTCCCTAGTAGAAATATCCCAACAATACTACAGTCTGTCCCGAGTAGAAATATCCAAAGAAATATCCCAACAATACTAGTCTGTCCCTAGTAGAAATATCCAAAGAAATATCCCAACAATACTACAGTCTGTCCTGAGTAGAAATATCCCAACAATACTACAGTCTGTTCCTAGTAGAAATATCCAACCAATACTACAGTCTGTCCCGAGTAGAAATATCCAAAGAAATATCCCAACAATACTAGTCTGTCCCTAGTAGAAATATCCAAAGAAATATCCCAACAATACTAGTCTGTCCCTAGTAGAAATATCCAAAGAAATATCCCAACAATACTACAGTCTGTCCTGAGTAGAAATATCCAACCAATACTACAGTATGTCCCTAGTAGAAATATCCCAACAATACTACAGTCTGTTTCCTAGTAGAAATATCCCAACAATACTACAGTCTGTCCCTAGTAGAAATATCCCAACAATACTAGTCTGTCCCTAGTAGAAATATCCCAACAATACTACAGTATGTCCCTAGTAGAAATATCCCAACAATACTACAGCCTGTCCCGAGTAGAAATATCCAAACAATACTACAGTATGTTCCTAGTAGAAATATCCCAACAATACTACAGTCTGTCCCTAGTAGAAATATCCCAACAATACTACAGAGGCCGCTCTAGGTTGATGATGATTTTTCCAGGATGAAGTTACACACATCCCATTAGTCTTAATTAATTGATATATTATCAAAACTATCTGTCATAAAAATTATACTGGATATGCATAGCCATGCACTGAAACAAAAACTGATTTATTAATTATAGAATGACAATGATCCCACTTTGATCTCAAGCTTATTAATCAGCATATTTGAATGTGCAATAAAGCGGGAGTGGAATGCAAGGAGAGTGAAACACACACCATCTACATTCACAACTGTTATGCTTTGATTGATGATGTATTGAGATTTGACACTTTTTCATCAACTATGTATTGATGACTAGATCATACCTGTGAATGCAGTTGACAGGTATTATCAGTAAAAAAAAAAAAAAAAAAATTGGTTGAATTAAAACGTTATTACTTTGCATGAATGCAAAAGAATAACTATTTCACTTATTAATTACATTGCTAATATATTAATTACATTGCTAATACATTAATTACATTGCTAATACAGTAATTACATTGCCAATACATTAATTACATTGCTAATACATTAATTACATTGCTAATACAGTAATTACATTGCTAATACATTAATTACATTGCTACTACATTAATTACATTGCTAATACATTAATTACATTGTCAATACATTAATTACATTGCTAATACATTAATTACATTGTCAATACAGTAATTACATTGTTAATACATTAATTACATTGCTAATACATTAATCACATTGCTAATACATTAATTTAATTACATTGCCAATACAGTAATTACATTGCTAATACATTAATTACATTGCTAATACATTAATTACATTGCTAATACATTAATTACATTGCTAATACATTAATTACATTGCCAATACATTAATTACATTGCTAATACAGTAATTACATTGCTAATACAGTAATTACATTGCTAATATATTAATTACATTGCCAATACATTAATTACATTTCTAATACATTAATTACATTGCTAATATATTAATTACATTGCCAATACAGTAATTACATTGCTAATACAGTAATTGCATTGCTAATACAGTAATTACAGTGCTAATACATTAATTACATTGCTAATACATTAATTACATTGCCACTACAGTAATTACATTGCTAATACAGTAATTACATTGCTAATACAGTAATTACATTGCTAATACAGTAATTACATTGCTAATATATTAATTACATTGCCAATACAGTAATTACATTGCCAATACAGTAATTACATTGCTAATACAGTAATTACATTGCTAATACAGTAATTACATTGCTAATACATTGATAATATAGTAATTACATTGCCAATACAGTAATTACATTGCTAATACAGTAATTACATTGCTAATACAGTAATTACATTGCTAATACAGTAATTACATTGCTAATACATTGCTAATATATTAATTACATTGCCAATACAGTAATTACATTGCCAATACAGTAATTACATTGCTAATACAGTAATTACATTGCTAATACAGTAATTACATTGCTAATACATTGATAATATAGTAATTACATTGCCAATACAGTAATTACATTGCTAATACAGTAATTACATTGCTAATACAGTAATTACATTGCTAATACAGTAATTACATTGCTAATACATTGCTAATATATTAATTACATTGCCAATACAGTAATTACATTGCCAATACAGTAATTACATTGCTAATACAGTAATTACATTGCTAATACAGTAATTACATTGCTAATACATTGATAATATAGTAATTACATTGCCAATACAGTAATTACATTGCTAATACAGTAATTACATTGCTAATACATTAATTACATTGCCAATAAATTAATTACATTGTTAATACATTAATTACATTGCTAATACAGTAATTACATTGCCAATAAATTAATTACATTGCCAATACATTAATTACATTTCTAATACATTAATTACATTGCTAATATATTAATTACATTGCCAATACAGTAATTACATTGCTAATACAGTAATTGCATTGCTAATACAGTAATTACATTGCTAATACATTAATTACATTGCCACTACAGTAATTACATTGCTAATACAGTAATTACATTGCTAATACAGTAATTACATTGCTAATACAGTAATTACATTGCTAATACATTAATTACATTGCTAATACATTAATTACATTGCTAATACAGTAATTACATTGCTAATACATTAATTACATTGCCAATACATCAATTACATTGCTAATACATTAATTACATTGCTAATATATTAATTACATTGCCAATACAGTAATTACATTGCTAATACAGTAATTGCATTGCTAATACAGTAATTACATTGCTAATACATTAATTACATTGTTAATACATTAATTACATTGCCACTACAGTAATTACATTGCTAATACAGTAATTACATTGCTAATACAGTAATTACATTGCTAATACATTAATTACATTGCTAATACATTAATTACATTGCCAATACATTAATTACATTGCTAATACATTAATTACAAATGCTTCCAAAAATATTTTTTAACAATAATCATTTCTAATCCATAAACAATGTTTTAGTGGTCTACAAACTAGCAATAGTGAAAGTAGAAAGTGAATGAAAAAAGGTCAGCCACACTCCTGAATTGACATTTGTTCATTATTGGATTATATAATATTTGTGTGACAGTGTGACAGAGAATTTCAATCAGATCATCAAATCTGTACAATAAATGTTGTTCTGAAAGATTTGACTAATTTGACAAAGTGACCGAGTTTTCTGACCGATTGACCTAATTTGACAATATGAACGAGTTCTATCACACAAATTGACCTAATTTGTCGTAGAGTCTTTTCTAACAGATTGACCTATTAGGTGGAAGAGGTCAATATACCAGGATGCATAAGACAAAGCTTATTATTGTGAAATTTGTGTTTTCACCGATGTAGTGTCGCTTTGAAAGAAGAAGTTAGAAATTGCTGTTAAAAATGCAGTTCAAATTGGACATTGCTGCTACCATTTGTTCCTGAACAAACATTATCTAAACGTGTACTATGAGGTTGACCTAGGGACCTAGTTTGTGACCCCAGTGACTCACTTGAATCAACTGTTACCACTTAAACCTAATTAGTACAAGTTAGTGTAAGTATGCTACAGACCAAGCTTAGCATGCTTTCCAGCATTGCTTCATGTAAAGTGGACAACATAGAGGTGAAGATAATTGAACGCTCACGACCATCTATAGCTGAAGTCAATTGAAAGCTCAGACCATCTATAGCTGAAGTCAATTGAAAGCTCAGACCATCTATAGCTGAAGTTAATTGAAAGCTCAGACCATCTATAGCTGAAGTCAAATTGAACACTCGGACCATATAGAGGTGAAGTCAATTGAACACTCGGACCATATAGAGGTGAAGTCAATTGAACACTCGGACCATATAGAGGTGAAGTCAATTAAATGCTCGGACCATATAGAGGTGAAGTCAATTGAACACTCGGACCATATAGAGGTGAAGTCAATTGAACACTCGGACCATATAGAGGTGAAGTAAATTGAACACTCGGACCATATAGAGGTGAAGTAAATTGAACACTCGGACCATATAGAGGTGAAGTCAATTGAACACTCGGACCATATAGAGGTGAAGTCAATTAAATGCTCGGACCATATAGAGGTGAAGTCAATTAAATGCTCGGACCATATAGAGGTGAAGTCAATTGAACACTCGGACCATATAGAGGTGAAGTAAATTAAATGCTCGGACCATATAGAGGTGAAGTCAATTAAATGCTCGGACCATATAGAGGTGAAGTCAATTAAATGCTCGGACCATATAGAGGTGAAGTCAATTAAATGCTCGGACCATATAGAGGTGAAGTCAATTAAATGCTCGGACCATATAGAGGTGAAGTCAATTAAATGCTCGGACCATCTAGAGGTGAAGTCAATTGAACACTCGGACCATATAGAGGTGAAGTCAATTAAATGCTCGGACCATCTAGAGGTGAAGTCAATTAAATGCTCGGACCATCTCCAGGTGATGTCAATATGCTTGGACAATCTACAGATGAATTTATTTGAATGCACAGATCATCTACAGATGAATATATTTGAACGCACAGATCATCTACAGATGAATATATTTGAACGCACAGATCATCTACAGATGAATTTATTTGAACATACGAACATCTGTATGAGAATTATTTAAATGCACTGGTTGATGAACAAAATCTGATCATAATACATTACATGACAGGTGTAATAAGAAACAATAACCGAGAGGCATCAATGGGACAGAGTTGTTCACTGGAGTCAATGGAATAAAACAAACTTTTTTATATCCAAATATAATTCATGACATTTTTAGAATATAGAATTGCAGTGTTTATGAAGCTTTTCTATAATTTGGATACGCTTTTTATAGAAATGATTTTTCATGCTCTCATGCAAAATATAACTTGTATCTAAAATTTATAGAGCTTACGTGTTTCTTGAATTTAACCCAATGAAACAAAGCTGTCATGAAAATGTAACCAAGTTATATCAAAATTGTGTAAAACAGCTTAAAAAGCCATACCTACATTTTTTCTCATTTTTTGGTTTTGGGGGGAAATGACACATATTCCCATTATTGGGGAAATGACACATGTTTTCCCTTTTTTGGGGTTTTGGGGGGAAAATGACGCAGTTTTGCACACACAAAATTTGAATATACATATATTCGAATGCTATTCTCTAGTTATTTCTCTGTGTTCAAACATCTTCACAAATAGAGAATATTTATAAAACACCTGACAGTCCACTTTAATATAAAATCTATGCTTCAAAAGTTCAGAGTTTTCTCGTTTTCCATTTGTTACTGTTGTAAAGGAACTAAAGTCTGAGGTTTCTATTCTCAACAGTGTCATATCCTTTATCATGCAACTTGACATGGAAACAGGTGGGAAACGCAATGGCTTCCTGTATTATATCCGGCAATTGTGCTAGTTCATGCACATTCTGTGATTAGATACCGTTACCATGGCTTCTGTAGGTTCATGGTGCTCCAACGTGGTGAATTCTGTCACATATTTTGTCAACAAATCATTAGGCGTTTAATCATTGTCTGAGAAATATTCAGAATTACTTAATTCTCTGGAAATTGATAGGAAGATCGTAGGATTGGGACTAACTCTCTCACCTCGCATATCTCACTCACCTCGCATATCTCACTCACCTCACATATCTCACTCACCTCACATATCTCACTAACCTCACATATCTCACTAACCTCACATATCTCACTCACCTCACCTCTCATATCTCTCACTCACCACACATATCTCTCACCCACCTCCCATATCTCTCACTCACATCGCATATCTCTCACTCACCTCGCATATCTCTCACTCGCCTCCCATATCTCTCACTCAACTCCCATATCTCTCACCCACATCGCATATCTCACTCACCTCGCATTTCTCACTCACCTCGCATATCTCACTCACCTCGCATATCTCACTCACCTCGCATTTCTCACTCACCTCGCATATATCACTCACCTCGCATATCTCGCTCACCTTGCATATCTCACTCACCTTGCATATTTCACTCATCTCACATTTATCACTGATCTCGCATTTATCACTCACCACACATATCTCTCACTCACCTCGCATATCTCTCACTCACCTCTCATACCTCTCACTCACCTCTCATACCTCTCACTCACCTTGCATATCTCTCACTCATCTCGCATCTCTCACTCACCTCACCTCGCATATATCACTCAGCTTGCATATCTCGCTCACCTCGCATATCTCACTCACCTCGCATACCTCACTCACCTCGCATATCTCACTCACCTCGCATATCTCACTCACCTCGCATATCTCACTCACCTCACCTCACATATCTCACTAACCTCACATATCTCACTCACCTCACATATCTCACTATATCTCACTCACCTCACCTCACATATCTCACTAACCTCACATATCTCACTCACCTCACATATCTCACTCACCTCGCATATCTCACTCACCTCGCATATCTCACTCACCTCGCATATCTCACTCACCTCGCATATCTCACTCACCTCGCATATCTCACTCACCTCACATATCTCTCACTCACCTCGCATATCTCTCACCTCCCATATCTAGCATATCTCACTCACCTTGCATATATCACTCACCTCGCATATATCACTCACCTCGCATATCTCACTCACCTCGCATATCTCTCACTCACCTCGCATATCTCTCACCTCCCATATCTAGCATATCTCACTCACCTCGCATATATCACTCACCTCGCATATATCACTCACCTCGCATATCTCACTCACCTCACATATCTCTCACTCACCTTGCATATCTCTCACCTCCCATATCTAGCATATCTCACTCACCTAGCATATCTCACTCACCTCACATATCTCTCACTCACCTCGCATATCTCTCACCTCCCATATCTAGCATATCTCACTCACCTTGCATATATCACTCACCTTGCATATATCACTCACCTCACATATCTCTCACTCACCTTGCATATCTCTCACCTCCCATATCTAGCATATCTCACTCACCTCGCATATCTCTCACTCACCTCCCATATCTAGCATATCTCACTCACCTTGCATATATCGCTCACTTAGCATATCTCACTCACCTCGCATATCTCACTCACCTCGCATATCTCACTCACCTCGCATATCTCTCACTCACCTCGCATATCTCTCACCTCCAATATCTAGCATATCTCACTCACCTCGCATATATCACTC
This sequence comes from Archivesica marissinica, assembly GCA_014843695.1. Taxonomy (NCBI): domain Eukaryota; kingdom Metazoa; phylum Mollusca; class Bivalvia; order Venerida; family Vesicomyidae; genus Archivesica; species Archivesica marissinica. The sequence goes on along the minus strand of CM026404.1, from coordinate 33,332,238 downwards.
ACCTCGCATATCTCTCACTCACCTCGCATATCTCTCACCTCCCATATCTAGCATATCTCACTCACCTCGCATATCTCACTCACCTCGCATATCTCTCACTCACCTCGCATATCTCTCACCTCCCATATCTAGCATATCTCACTCACCTCGCATATCTCATTCACCTCGCATATCTCACTCACCTCGCATATCTCTCACTCACCTCGCATATCTCTCACCTCCCATATCTAGCATATCTCACTCACCTTGCATATCTCTCACCTCCCATATCTAGCATATCTCACTCACCTTGCATATATCACTCACCTCGCATATATCACTCACCTCGCATATCTCACTCACCTCGCATATATCACTCACCTCGGATATCTCACTCACCTTGCATATCTCTCACTCACCTTGCATATCTCTCACCTTCCATATCTAGCATATATCACTCACCTCGCATATATCACTCACCTCGCATATATCACTCACCTCGGATATCTCACTCACCTCGCATATATCACTCACATCGGATATATCACTCACCTCGCATATATCACTCACCTCGCATATATCACTCACCTCGGATATCTCACTCACCTCGCATATATCACTCACATCGGATATCTCACTCACCTTGCATATCTCTCACTCACCTTGCATATCTCTCACCTTCCATATCTAGCATATATCACTCACCTCGCATATATCACTCACCTCGCATATATCACTCACCTCGGATATCTCACTCACCTTGCATATCGCACTCATCTCACATATCTCACTCACCTCGCATATCTCTCACCTCCCATATCTAGCATATCTCACTCACCTAGCATATCTCACTCACCTCGCATATATCACTCACCTCGCATATCTCACTCACTTCGCATATCTTTCACTCACCTCGCATATCTCTCACCTCCCATATCTAGCATATCTCACTCACCTTGCATATATCACTCACCTAGCATATCTCACTCACCTCGCATATCTCACTCACCTCGCATATCTCTCACTCACCTCGCATATCTCAATCACCTCCCATATCTAGCATATCTCACTCACCTTGCATATATCACTCACCTTGCATATATCACTCACCTCACATATCTCTCACTCACCTTGCATATCTTTCACTCACCTCGCATATCTCTCACCTCCCATATCTAGCATATCTCACTCACCTTGCATATATCACTCACCTAGCATATCTCACTCACCTCGCATATCTCACTCACCTCGCATATCTCTCACTCACCTCGTATATCTCTCACCTCCCATATCTAGCATATCTCACTCACCTCGCATATCTCACTCACCTCGCATATCTCTCACCTCCCATATCTAGCATATCTCACTCACCTTGCATATCTCTCACTCACCTTGCATATCTCTCACCTCCCATATCTAGCATATCTCACTCACCTTGCATATATCACTCACCTCGCATATATCACTCACCTCGCATATCTCACTCACCTCGCATATATCACTCACCTCGGATATCTCACTCACCTTGCATATCTCTCACTCACCTTGCATATCTCTCACCTCCCATATCTAGCATATATCACTCACCTCGCATATATCACTCACCTCGCATATATCACTCGGATATCTCACTCACCTTGCATATCACACTCATCTCACATATCTCGCTCACCTCGCATATCTCACTCACCTCGCATATATCACTCACCTCGCCTATCCCACTCACCTCATCTCGCATATCTCACTCACCTTGCAATATCACTCACCTCGCATATCTCACTCACCTTGCATATCTCTCACTCACCTTGCATATCTCTCACCTCCCATATCTAGCATATCTCACTCACCTTGCATATATCACTCACCTCGCATATATCACTCACCTCGCATATCTCACTCACCTCGCATATATCACTCACCTCGGATATCTCACTCACCTTGCATATCTCTCACTCACCTTGCATATCTCTCACCTCCCATATCTAGCATATATCACTCACCTCGCATATATCACTCACCTCGCATATATCACTCGGATATCTCACTCACCTTGCATATCACACTCATCTCACATATCTCGCTCACCTCGCATATCTCACTCACCTCGCATATATCACTCACCTCGCCTATCTCACTCACCTCATCTCGCATATCTCACTCACCTTGCAATATCACTCACCTCGCATATCTCACTCACCTCGCATATCTCTCACTCACCTCACATATCTCTCACCTCCCATATCTAGCATATCTCACTCACCTTGCATATATCACTCACCTCGGATATCTCACTCACCTCGCATATCTCACTCACCTCGCATATCTCTCACTCACCTCGCATATCTCTCACCTCCCATATCTAGCATATCTCACTCACCTTGCATATCTCTCACTCACCTTGCATATCTCTCACCTCCCATATCTAGCATATCTCACTCACCTTGCATATATCACTCACCTCGCATATATCACTCACCTTGCATATCTCACTCACCTCGCATATATCACTCACCTCGGATATCTCACTCACCTTGCATATCTCTCACTCACGTTGCATATCTCTCACCTCCCATATCTAGCATATATCACTCACCTCGCATATATCACTCACCTCGCATATATCACTCACCTCGGATATCTCACTCACCTTGCATATCACACTCATCTCACATATCTCGCTCACCTCGCATATCTCACTCACCTCACATATATCACTCACCTCACCTATCTCACTCACCTCACCTCGCATATCTCACTCACCTCACCTCGCATATCTCACTCACCTTGCATATATCACTCACCTCGCATATCTCACTCACCTCGCATATCTCTCACTCACCTCGCATAACTCTCACTCACCTCCCATATCTCACTCACCTCGCATATATCATTCACCTCGCATATCTCACTCACCTCGCATATCTCTCACTCACCTCCCATATCTCGCATATCTCACTCACCTCGCATATCTCACTCACCTCGCATTTCTCACTCACCTCACATATCTCACTCACCTTGCATATATCACTCACCTCGCATATATCACTCACCTCGCATATATCACTCACCTCGCATATATCACTCACCTCACATATATCACTCACCTCGCATATCTCACTCACCTCGCATATCTCACTCACCTCGCATTTCTCACTCACCTCGCATATATCATTCACCTCGCATATCTCACTCACCTTGCATATATCACTCACCTTGCATATCTCACTCACCTTGCATATCTCACTCACCTAGCATATCTCACTCATCTCACATTTTTCACTCATCTCGCATTTATCACTCACCACACATATCTCTCACTCACCTTCCATATCTCTCACTCAACTCCTATATCTCTCACTCAACTCCCATATCTCTCACTCACCTCACATATCTCGCTCACCTCGCATATCTCACTAACCTCGCATATCTCACTCACCTCGCATATATCACTCACCTTGCATATATCACTCAGCTCGCATATCTCTCACTCACCTCACATATCTCACTAACCTCGCATATCTCACTCACCTCGCATATCTCACTCACCTCGCATATCTCACTCACCTCGCATATCTCTCACTCACCTCACATATCTCACTCCCCTCACATATCTCACTCACCTCGCATATATCATTCACCTCGCATATCTCACTCACCTCGCATATCTCTCACTCACCTCCCATATCTCGCATATCTCACTCACCTCGCATATCTCACTCACCTCGCATTTCTCACTCACCTCACATATCTCACTCACCTTGCATATATCACTCACCTCGCATATATCACTCACCTCGCATATATCACTCACCTCGCATATATCACTCACCTCACATATATCACTCACCTCGCATATCTCACTCACCTCGCATTTCTCACTAACCTCGCATATCTCACTCACCTCGCATATATCACTCACCTTGCATATATCACTCAGCTCGCATATCTCTCACTCACCTCACATATCTCACTAACCTCGCATATCTCACTCACCTCGCATATCTCACTCACCTCGCATATCTCACTCACCTCGCATATCTCTCACTCACCTCACATATCTCATTCCCCTCACATATCTCACTCACCTCGCATATCTCACTCACCTCGCATATCTCACTCACCTCGCATATCTCACTCACCTTGCATATCTCACTCACCTCGCATATCTCTCACTCACCTCACATATCTCACTCCCCTCACATATCTCACTCACCTCGCATATCTCACTCACCTCGCATATCTCACTCACCTCGCATATCTCACTCACCTCGCATATCTCACTCACCTCGCTCGCTTCAGTTTATAAGCTTTCTTTGCTCTTTGTTACCATGGTTTCTTGGCTCTATGTCGACCATCTGATTAGGTAAGGATTTTGTGAAATTTTGACTTTGTGGATTCTGTTTTATTTCATGTGAATTATTTTATGTATATAATTATGTGTTGTTCAATGATGAACTTTATAGTTTCATGAATCCAACCACCATCCAACCATTTTTTGCAGATTTATGAATTCGCGAACAACGTTGTCAATCTTAAATTTGCGCAAGACAGAAAATGAGACAAACAAACTAGAAGACGAAAACCGGAAGATTTAGTTGGGCAGTTTATAGTACAGTAGCAGTGGATATAGTTGGGCAGTTTATAGTCCAGTAACAGTGGATATAGTTGGGCAGTTTATAGTCCAGTAGCAGTGGATATAGTTGGGCAGTTTATAGTCCAGTAGCAGTGGATATAGTTGGGCAGTTTATAGTCCAGTAGCAGTGGATATAGTTGGGCAGTTTATAGTACAGTAGCAGTGGATATAGTTGGGCAGTTTATAGTCCAGTAGCACTGGATATAGTTGGGCAGTTTATAGTCCAGTAGCAGTGGATATAGTTGGGCAGTTTATAGTACAGTAGCAGTGGATATAGTTGGGCAGTTTATAGTCCAGTAGCAGTGGATACAGTTGGGCAGTTTATAGTCCAGTAGCAGTGGATATAGTTGGGCAGTTTATAGTCCAGTAGCAGTGGATATAGTTGGACAGTTTATAGTCCAGTAGCAGTGGATATAGTTGGGCAGTTTATAGTCCAGTAGCAGTGGATATAGTTGGGCAGTTTATAGTCCAGTAGCAGTGGTTCAATGACCTGTATCTAATCATTTCTTCAATTATAACATTTACAATCACATTTAGTAGGGTTCTTTTAAAAGAAAAATGTCAAATAAAGGAATTAATTCCTAGAAAGGCGATTTTTGGTGTATGCAATATATAGGGTATATTACCTAATATAGTAAAAGTCCACCACAGTCTTCCGATGTTAAATGCCCTTTTTTGGGGTAAAAAGTTGAAAATGTAGACGAAATGGTGAATTTCTGGAATCCGCCCATAACTTCATCCATATTTGTCTGAGGAAGTTGAAAATTGCCAGGAATGTATAAATGAATATTGCGCAAATACTAGACATTATCGTTTTCGAAAAAAAATCCAATATGGCTGCAAAATCCAAAATGGCCGCCAAAAATATCTTTTTTCAAGCTTTACCGATGCGTTTACATGAACACAGTTTTCATTAGCTAGCTTAATGTTAATGTTTATTGTAAATATTCATGACACCACATGTTTATATCAACAATTGATGCAGAGAAGCAGATAGAATAATTCAAAAGAGCGCAAAGTATTTGATTGACACTCTTCACAACCTCGGTTTCTGCTGTAGTTATAAAGAGGTTCAGAGATATGAACAAAACGCTGCTGTCAGTAACGACTCCGATATACCCAGACATACTTCAGACCAATTTGTGCCGACAACGTTGACCACAATATCCAGACAATAGACGGCCATGGAACCTTTCATGGAATGGGTATCATTGCAGCAGCGACGCCAGGTGGAAAATGTAATAAAACTAGTCCCAGACTGAATATATCAATGACTGAACTAAATGAGATTGGCAAGATCAATGTGCACTTTTATAGTCCAACGAAAAGCTCCGATATGAGTTATGGGACGTTATCTGAACTTCCCAGTACCATGGATGATACATCAAACATAGATATCCTCTGGAAGACGACGTGGTTGTTAAAAGATGATCGAACATCTTGGAGTGGAAGCATGCAAATGATTAATACCAATGGTGAACATCAGTAGTATTCATGCCCATGATTGATCTCAACCCAAGCAACGAGACGTGTATGTATTCAACGCTGATCTGGGTCTGCCAGCATGCAAAGCAATATAATGTGACGCCTGTGTTAACAATCAACCAACCTCTGTGGTTCGAGGCAAATATGATTGTTAGTGCAGAACCATCCAGCAGTGATGTCAGTAAGGTTGTTGTTCGATTAGGAGGGTTTCACACGGAAATTAGCTTCCTTGGTGCTGTTGGACACATAATGAATGACTCGGGTCTCCAGGAAGTAATCACAACAGTGTATGCGGAAAAGGCAGTGAGTCATATGCTTACCGGAAAAGCTGTAGCTAGAGCCTTAAGAGGTCATGGACTGGTTTACATGGCCCCCTCCAGTCACTCATAGTATGTGAAGTGTTTAATCTCGACCTGATTAGTAGAGATCTGGATGAAACTGATGGCCAGGAACACGAAGCAGAAGGAATTTATCTTGAGGACATTGAGAATGTCGCACAGAGCAGTTCACAATCTGTAGAACATGAGGATAGCATTCCACAGCCTCACAATGATAGTACCTCAACACATGGGAAAAGTAAGAATATCTCTGATGAGATGAGGAATGATACAGTTTCGAAAACTGATAGAGAATCGACAATGGATGGGATTTCGCATGAGATTGACGCTGATTTAGAATCTGCTCTGGAATTGTTTGACAATGTATTGACAGGAGAAATAGGCATACAACAGGCATGTACAGATGAAATAGTCACAAAAATTCAAAGCAGAATGGATGCATATTGTGACAAAATATCAGCTAACAGTAGAACAGCATGCACGATTGTGGTTGCAATATATTGAAATGGTGGAATTACTGAGATAATTCATAAAAGCAGAGCGAACAGGAAACTGGCAGTTACACCTGAAGACATTAAGGGCCATGTTACCATATTTCACAGCATCTGGGCATAACTTATATGCCAAATCAGCCTATTTGTATCTAGTGAAAATGAATGCCTTGCAGAAAACACACCCAAAGCTCTATGAATATTTCATGAAAAGGTTTCATGTTGTTAGACGGAGTGATAGGTATTGGGCTGGATTGTCGACAGATCTAGTGATTGAGCAGGTGCTTATGCGGAGCTTGAAGAGTGCAGGGGGACTGACTTGAGGTAGAGGAATGACTGAGATACAAAGAGCCGTGTGGGTACTCTCTCGACCTGCAACATCGTCTATTAATGAAGCAATGCAAACCTTCTCTGGTGCGATATATACCTCAAATGAACAACACAAAGATACATACTTATGCGAAAGCGATATAAAAAAAGACATGCAAGTGGTAATTGAACGAAACCCATTCAAAACCGAAAATGATCTCAAAAGCATAACAAGTGGGGTAGTGTCGTATGACAGTACTGCTGATCAGGCAAAGCAGATTGGAGAGAATATTGTGACAAAGATGGCTGTCCAAAATGTAAGCGAGTTCTGGTTCAAGAGGAAAGATGCAGTCGTGCCTATGAATGATAAATCTGCGTTCAAAATTGACGAAGATACAGTTAAGATCGACCCTCAGTTGTTGTTCCAGAGATTAGTTAGTGTGGCTAACAGAATGACTAATGAACCCGATCTTCCACTTACATATGAGTTATGCACACACCCACCGGCATTATTTGAATCATCCAGACAAATGAGAGTAGCAGACAAACCTGTATTAGCGAATGCTATGAAGTCAGCCGACAATCCTAGTCCGAGAACACATGATCCTGGTGATAGTTATCATGTTGTTGATGGTGGTATGTTGCTGCAGTGGATTCCTTGGGAAAGTGGTCAGATATTTGATGAAATTTGTTCTACATACGTCCAGTTTGTGCAGTCTAGGTACACCAATTGCATTGTTGCCTTTGATGGTTATGACAATGGGCCAACTACTAAAGACATCACTCATGGTCGTAGAACTGCAGGAATGGTTGGTACAGAATTAAGATTTACCCAATCCAGCACATTTAGAGTGAAAAAGAAAACATTTCTAGCTAACCCAAAAAACAAACAGCTCTTCATAAACATGTTGTCAGGGGAAAATGAACAGTGAGGGCATAGAAACATCACACGCCGTTGCCGATGCCGATTTACTCATCGTATTAACAGTTGTACGCCGTTCACAGTCAAAACCAACCATATTGGTCGGAGATGACACTGACCTATTGGTGTTATTGTGTTATCACACATCACATGACTCGCACCCTGTATATCTACAGCCTAGGCCCAAATTCAACCGTAGTATATGTTGAGATATACACAAACTACAAGCGTACCTTGGCGACGATGTTTGTAGGAACATATTGTTCTTACATGCTGTGTTGGGGTGCGATACGACGTCAAAAGTGTATGGCTTAGGAAAAGGGACTGCTCTGAAAGCATTTGAAAAGAGTGAAGTATTCCGTCATGTTGCATCAGTGTTTCATACACCACCAACAGAGGTGACAAAAGAGAATATTGTCAGCAGTGGGGAACAAGCTCTCGTGTACCTATACAAAGGCAGTCGTGGATAAACATTGGACAGCTTACGTGTGAGCAAGTTTGTCGAAAAGGTAGCCAAAAGTACCATGTGTGTTGATCCGAAACAACTCCCCCCAACCTCTGATGCTGCAGAATTCCACAGCTTGCGAGTTTACCTGCAAGTACAGGACTGGAAATGTGATGATGCACTGAATCCAACGGACTGGGGCTGGGAACTAGTTGGAGACAGGCTATTCCCTGTGACAACTAGGAAAGGTCCAGCTCCAGTACATATATTGAAGGTTGTGCGTTGTACTTGTTCTAGAGGCTGTAAAACAAAGGCATGCAGCTGCAAAAAAGTTGGCCTTGAATGTAGTTCTGCATGTAGTTCCTGCAAAGGATTTAGTTGTGAAAATTCAGTACATCCTGACTTTGAACCTGACTACTAGCAGTTTACATTGTGCATAAATGTCTGCACATAAAATAGATTTGTAATCCTCTTGGAATGTGAATATGATAGTACACTAATTGAGAACCAGTACCAGTTTTAACATTTCCTATGTTTGTTTTCTGCAACCACATTGTCAAATCCAGATTATTACAATAATGTATACGCGTAATATTCATTGATGCTAATTTGCCATATTGGATATTCTAAATTGACCAGCAGCAATGGACTCTCATGACCTATTCACATGGTGTATTTCACATTCTATACAATAAATACACCATACAATTGTTTATGTAGGACACCATTTATAATTTACTTTGTATATGTAAAAATATTGATATATCTTGAAAAACAAATTTTCGGCAGCCATTTTAGATTTTTGCCACCATATTGGATTGTTTTTGAAAACGGTAATGGCTTTAATCTATGCGCAATTTATATTTATACTTCCATGGCCAATTTTAACTTCCTAAGACAAATAAAGATGGAGTTATAGGCGGATTCCAGAATTTCGCAGTTTTGTTTATATTTTCACCGTTTTACCCCAAAAAAAGGCATTTAGCATCAGAAGACTGTGGTGGACTTTTACTATGTTAGTTAAGACACCCTATATATTGCATATACTAAAAATCGCTTTTGTAGGAATTAATTCCTTTATTTTCATAAAAGAACCCTACTAATTGGGCAAACTCGTGATAAGAACGTGGACATTGGATAAGTCATGTATTATTCTTGTAGTTTTGTTTAGTATTGGATTAAATAGTTACTATATAATAGTTAATTCAGCATTTTAATGATTAAACATTTCATACCCTGTAATAGAATGCCAAGTAAACCTGCATTTTCATACAACATTTTTTCGGATACGCTATTTTGGACATACACTTAGAAGTAAAATGTTCACAATGTTTCTGAATTTGCGATGTAATCATCCACTTTGCGAATAATAATTCAAATTGGAAAAAACTAAATTTCTTCCTCTTTATTACAGGCTGACCAAATATACATGGATATTGGCTTCATTCAATTCACACAATTGGCATAGGTCAGTTGGCATCAATACCTGAAGACTTTACTCAGCAGTTCTGCCTATATATATATTTATCACATAACTTTGCTTGTATTCAGTGTAATACAGCCATCAAATATTTTCTTGTATGTCGAGACATGTAATACATACAACCAACCTACAAGGATTCTGATTGATCGCAGCATGACACCCTTGCTCTTGACACATTAGACATATAGTTTGCAACTTTACCATTGAAAATCAATAAAATGTTAAATATGCACGATCGACATACAGTGATGAAAAACATTGTGTCGATTATTTGCGTGGAGTTGTGTGATTATCAGATACTTATTTACTACGGCATACGGATGCACCGTACTCATTTCCTTTGAGATGTAATACGACTCGAAAGCATACTGGCAAACACAAATATTTTTTCCCCTCATTTATGGTTGTTGCTACTCTGTTAGGTGATAAAAAGGATCTTACGCTTGTGATGATTTCATACTATATTTTATGAAAAACTCATTTTGGAATTTTGCTATTGGCTCACTTAACCTATACCTGATATATACGTATTTCAACGTGTGCTATCACTACCTTATATATACGTATTTCTACGTGTTATTGGGCACCTGATAAATACGTATATATACGACCATACCAGTCACCTGATAAGTACGTGTTTTTACATGTTCGTTTTAAATCCATCATTTTTGCTACTAATATGGCAGAAAAGCGGTCAAAATATGTTTCAGTAAGCAACAAGAATTTATCTATAAATGTCGGAACTTAAAATGAAAATAAATCTAAAAATAGCAATTACTCAGGGCAATCCCCATTCATTAGCTTGGATAAAAATATCTAGATATTGGGTAAATTTCCACAGTGAAGGCCAATTCATGCATATGGTCTAAAATTAGAATTGGATTGAAATTAGAACATTTATCACTTGACATTATGATGCATTAAATGGGTTCCCTGGTGGGGGGGGGGGGGGGATGCAGGTGTCAGCTGTGAATTTTTTTTTTGTTTGAAGTTTGTTTTCTATGACCACGGCTATAGATCAAAGTGCATGTAAGTCACAATGTTATGCAAGCATGGTGTTTTTTGCTATATAGTATACATACTGCATGGTCGGAGGGTAATAAAAGTTTGGGTTCAAAGGTTTTAATGCTAATTACCGACTAATGTCGGCATGACAACAGTTTGACAGGAAGCATCCAGTTCGAAATACACAGGGCAGCGTCTTAGGAACTTGTTGATATATATCAAAGGATGTGTGTTGTGTTGTAGCCTCATGGAATGGCTAATGTTGCCAGCTAAACAGAGGGTAATAAACCCCATGAATTGGTTAGAAAATAGGACGAAACAGTTTTAACTTGCAACTTGTATCACATTGATAAAGTGCAATTCATTATAGTAATCGGTATTAACTTAACTCTATGCTCCATATATACGCCTTTCTACGCCTCTGTCCGCTCTCCATATATACGCCTTATTACGAGTGTACCGATTCCCCCATATATACGCCATTCTACGCATGTACACTATCCCCATATATACGCCTTTCTACGCCTGCTACTTTAAATTCCCCACAACAACACACGATTGCAAAAGGACTCCCGAGAAGCGGTTTAATATCAACATATAACATTTACAAATTGATTACCGGCCAAAAAACATACTGTTTCTATTGAAGAATTTTTAAAAAAACAATGAATGAAGATGCATGGGTTTTCCTAAGTAAGTAGGCTATTCACGCGTGCGCGAGATTTAACTTTCAATGGAAAATTTTTACATATGTATAGCAAGCATGTGCTACAACAACTGTCAAGGTCGCGAGTTTAAAACTACCTACAGTACAGTATTCAGTATTAATAAATCTCGTGTCATAGGTCATAGTTCACTGCCCTGTGTGATCGTAGCTGTAAAAACAATACATGATCGGTTTACTTTGAAGTATTGTACACAGGGCAATAAAACACAGATGTCGCATGCGTTTACGAGGGGATTATCTGCTAATCAAAGTAAGTCAATCAGTGGGTCCCTCAAATTGTCACCAAGCAGTAAACAGGATACCCGTCGGCAATATTGTCCCTTCGGAATAAATGATCGAATTTATGGAAATTATGTCAGTTCGTGTGAGAACACCAAAGCGCTGCTTGGTCTTAGATCGTTCTATTCCAAGTTATTTTTATATTTACTACATTTGTAGTTATTTTGAAATTAATGGCTACCAGTATTTCTTTTGATGAGTCTGATTTTTCGGGTTTTGGTGAGTCCGATATCGATGTGCCGTATGTACATGAGCAGTCATCGGATGACAGCTCCGACGAAGATGAACAGGTTGATCCTGGGGCCAGTCCCGTCCGTGATGACTATTCTGATCTGAGGGTGGGTGTGATTGGTAGAGTTTGACTATTGTATTCAATTATAAAATTAAAATAATTGATTATAAATACACTATTATAATCTTAAAACAATGAAATAATAAAATAAAAACTGAAAAATAATATAACCCTGAAAGTAATTGGAATAAATGTTGACAAAATGACAATGAAAACAATTGATAATTTTGAAATAAAATTAATTCTAGAATTGTTTTATTCATAAATTAATACTTATTTTCTATCCAAATTTATATCTATATATACCAAAATCTAAAAAAGTTAAAAAATTATTCTTTCAGATTGATGACTTTACCGAGACTCCAGGACCAAATCTGCCAGCGGAGTTTGATGTTGACAGTGCAACACCTCTGGATTTTTTCTTGTTATTATTTCCACTAGAAATGATCGCATCCATAGTGCATCACACCAACACCTATGCCATTTGGAAGCAGAGACGTGATGGTGATGATCCCCACTGGGCCGAGGTCACACTTTCTGAGATGAGAGCATTTCTGGGTATCAATATCCTGATGGGAATAAACCAGTTGCCGGAAGTTCCCTACATTGGAAATCCTGGAGTCCAGAAGACGATGACGTGCAACCGATTCCAAAAGATCATGCAGTACCTGCACATATCCGATCGTTTGGCTGAGCCTGCCCGTGGTCAGGATGGCTAAGACAGACTCTATAAGGTGCGTGAACTGATGGATAGGGTCCTGTCTATCTTCCAGAACGTCTACACACTCTCTCTCGAAGCTTCAGTGGATGAGGCAATGATCAAGTACTCAGGACGTCTATCATTCCGTCAGTACATGCCCGCCAAGCCGATCAAGAGAGGGGTAAAGGTCTGGATGTTGTGTGATGCCAACAGTGGATTCCTGTCTAAGTTTGAAGTATACCTCGGGCGGCAGAACAAAAGAACAGAACATGGACTCGGACACAACGTCGTCGCCAACCTAACTTCCCACCTTCAGAACACTCGTCGTTGGTTGTTTTTTGACAACTATTTCACAGGATTGCCACTACTCGAGCATCTGCTTGCAGATGGGCTGTACGCTTGTGGGACTGTTAGGGTAAACCGCTTGGGATACCCAAAGGACCTAAAGAAGCCCCGGGAAGTTAGGGATTGTGGGGACATGAAGATATTACAGAAGTGCGACTCAAACCTGACTGCCACTGTGTGGAAGGACAAGCGCCTCGTTTATCACCTGTCCACGTTGAGCAACCCAACCGACATCCATGATGCCCAACGTCGAGTACATGGACAGGTACTTCGACTCCAGCAGCCACACAGTGTGTATGCCTACAACCAGTTTATGGGTGGTGTTGATCTCCATGACCAGTTCCGGGCGAAGTACAGTGTGGGGAGGAATGGGAAGAAATGGTGGAGATACCTCTTCTGGTTCATGCTGAACTGTTGCATCATCAATGCGAACATTATGTACCAGATGGTCTCCCGCAGAGTGACGAAATGGAAGAGATTTGCGCATCTGAACTTCCGTCAGGAGCTGGTCCGTGGTTTGATTGGAGGGTTTGCAAAGAGAAAGCGATAGCGAGGGGATGCACAGAACCAAGGTGGTGCAGTCGGCCAAGAGAACATTGTGGCTCATGTATCCTGCTATATGGAATCACGCCGTACAACATGCAAGTATCACTCGCGTGTTCTAAAGGAGCGCAGGGAGACTGTATATGGATGTTCTGTGTGCAAGGTTCATTTATGCAGGGATGGATGTCACGCGCGCTACCATGCCCTGTAACTGAGAATACTCTTTCATTGCAATATATCATGTGAAAAAACAGTGTCTTTATCATTACAATCACATAGTCATTAGTTGTGCTCATTGAAACAAATAGAATTACATAGACAATAGTTGTGCTCATTCATACATACAAATGGAATTACATAGACAATAGTTGTGTTCATTCATACATACAAATGGAATTACATAGACAATAGTTGTGCTCATTCATGCATACAAATGGAATTACATAGACAATAGTTGTGTTCATTCATACATACAAATGGAATTACATAGACAATAGTTGTGTTCATTCATACATACAAATGGATCTACATAGTCAATAGTTGTGTTCATTCATACATACAAATGGATCTACATAGTCAATAGTTGTGTTCATTCATACATACAAATGGATCTACATAGTCAATAGTTGTGCTCATTCATACATACAAATGGATCTACATAGTCAATAGTTGTGCTCATTCATTCACACATACAGATGGAATTACAGTCAATAGTTGTGCTCATTCATACATACAAAGTGGAATTACAGTCAATAGGTGTGTTCATTCATATATACAAATGGAATTACAGTCAATAGGTGTGCTCATTCATACATACAAAGTGGAATTACATAGTCAATAGTTGTGCTCATTCATACATACAAATGGAATTACACTATAATAAATTGTCTACGCTAATTGAAGATGACACCGTCCAGGTACTACTATAAATTCTAGTAAGTTCTGATATTTTACTTTCTTTTCGATGAAGCACTGGGCCTACTATATATAAGACTATGTTTGTATATTATTAATAATTTTGTTATTTCTATTGCCATCTCCAATATGAATGTTTGTTATTTATAATGTTACATTTTGTGACTATGTAATAAGGTATTATATTGAGAGAAAAAAACAAAACACAATTGGTATAGAGAACATTTTTTTCTGAAAATCTGGTGTTCTTTGTATATAACTGGCCATTTATGATAGAAATACTTTTCACACCATCATGAATTTAATATCACCAGACAGAGAATTTAATTCTCTAAAAACTTTCTGTTGGTCAAAAAAAGATTGCATGATGTCTTGACACAATAATATTGGTTCAAACAAGGCAGGTGTAAATTGGCCCCAATTTCTCCAATAATGTGTATGGACACAGTGTCAGTATGGTCAACTGTTATCTATTGGTAATCAATAACCAATACACTGATAATGGTATTGATTTAAATGGCCTTATATAGCTATATTGGTATGGAGCTTAAAGTTAAATAAAGAAATATAGTCGAATATAATAATTATTCTCCAAAACCTGCATGTCCAATATTTACACCTCCGTATCTAAGTAAATACTAAAAAGTTTCTTTTAAATATTATATCGTTGAAAACATCATTTATTTTTCTAAATTTTTTATTCTTACCATAAATATATTGACCCATTCCCTGATATATACGTATTTCTACGTGTGCTACGACTACCTTATATATACGTATTTTTACGTGTTATCGGGCACCTGATAAATACGTATATATATACGACTATACCAGTCACCTGATATATACGTGTTTTTAAGTGTCCGTTTTAAAACCATCACGCCTGCAGTTTTGGAATTCTAAAACAAATCCTAAAGATTGCAAATTTTATCTTTACATGAGCATTATCTAATATTTTGGACATTTATATAATGATTTATTTTGAAAAACAATGATGCTTACATTTGAAATTCTATGGCAATCATCAATTAAAAATATCTCCTACATGTGTTATAAATCACCACAGCTGGGTCAATCTGGCATAATCATGGAAAATTACTTGGGCGTTCTAAAAATAGATATATGTAATAGACAAGACTTTATTGTACTATGTAACTCTAGGCTGGTTTAATTTTCTGAAATTCCTGAGGTTACAACTTTTATACTTATTTGTTAACATAAAGATCAAAGCGGCATACATCACAGCTTAGCTTTGAATGCAGTAAGTCACAGAGTTTAACAAGGAATTTATTTATCATGGAAAATTACTGGGTTTGTTAATGATAATTTCAATTTCTGAAAATGTGTGCAAGGCGTGTGCTTTATAATGAGACAACCAATCAAATTTAATACATGCATAGATCACAGGCATTATGCCATTGATCACATTTGCATAATTGACGATGTTTGACAGCAGCTGTGAAAACACTGGTTTTCTGTTTATTGTTTTATTGCCTCCCAGGGCAATAAATGTTCTGTGATCAAAGTAAGTGAAACTTGTATATATACGTGTATATAAATGTCAACACAATACACAGGACACATCAAAGCCAATTAAAATTTATGACTTCCAGAATCGGTGTGAAAAATAATCATTAGGCCTACTGTATGGATGAAATCATTTAGTTTTTGTGTAAACACCAATGCCTATACATTATTTTTGATGATTTTTACAGCAGTGAAAAGGTAAAAGTGTCTTCTTTCCAAATGTCTTTACTTGATAGAAATATCTTGAAAAAAGGGACATATAGCTATATATACAACATACCCTGACAAATCTAGCATGGCTGTATCTGTCTCAATATCCAGATATTAGGACATTCATTGTCTTTATAACCTAATTGAAAAAGACAGGCTTACCATACAAATATGAGTTTCATACTGTTAGAAAGAGTATTTTATTCTCTACAAACTTTACATTGACCAAAATTCAGTTTAAATAAACAAATATAGTCGAATATAATAATTATTCTCCAAAACCTGCATGTCCAATATTTACACCTCCGTATCTAAGTAAATTCTAAAAAGTTTCTTTTAAAAATTATATCGTTGAAAACATCATTTATTTTCCTTTTTTTTTTTTATTCTTACCATAAATATATTAAAGTGAGTTTTTATCAGGGAAAACAGCGTTAAACATGATAGGGGTGGGTCATTTTATCAGTTTTTCCTGAAATACCTTATAGGGACAGTGTACAGTTATTGGTTTCTTATCTATTGGTAGCTGATAAGCTATTACATAGTTACTGTATTGGGCTGGAGAACCTGATATGACTGTTTTATTATGAGGGAAAGGGTTAAAGTAAGTTTTTATCAGGGAAAACAGGGTTAAACATGATAGGGGTCATTTTATCAGTTTTTCCTGAAAAACTCGTCTCATAAAAATATAGTATGAAATCACCACTCATGTAAGATCCTATATCTATAATACTGAAGATATTTTATGCCTTCCAATGAAATATAGAAATATTTCAGTGAAATAAATAAGAGGATATTTGTTTGTTTTGAGTGAATATGATATCTCGAAGTGAGATATATTCACTCAAAACAAACAAATTTTCTTTTTATTTTATGCTAATTGGTGAAAAACAAACACAAAATGAAGAAATTAAAATAGCTGGCCGCCGTGTTTTTGCGCGGATGAATACATTGATGACTATACGTCGTGAGTCGTTACACAAATGTGCTGCCATCTTGAATTTAAAGTTGAATTGAGGAAAAATACATGAAAATATTTATTGGATTTATTGTTACAATTTGCAGTGACAAAATTCGAGACATTGTCAGTTGTATTTCGCTTTTGATTTGTTTCATAACAAAAACATTAATACAGGTAAATAGTGTCATTGAAGCCAGATAAACGGTGAAAATTAAATGACACGTGTGACACGGTGCAAGTTGGTGTATTGGGAAGGGAGATAATAAAAAAAGTAGTCCGGCAAAATACAGTGAGTGATATGCAATGAATGATATGGATTATATCTCACTGATAGAACACTGTATTTCATCAATTAGCATAAAATATAATGTGTTTTTCCAGTGGATGACAGCAGTGGAATAACACACTTTATTTATCACCGATTTGCATGAGATTGTGTGGTATCTAGCTGCTGCATGTTAAAATGTTGTCAATGCAAACATTTTCACACTTAAGCTGTCAGTGACGTCATTTATGACGGCTTTCATAACACCATTCATGTTCATTTAAACACGACGTTCTAGTGCAATTTAGTACATCAAGGTTGCAAAGTTTTCTATCATGAAAACACTTTTGAGCCTAAAATAAAATTAATGTTTGTTTAAGTGAATGATCGAATAATATTTCACCTATGAGAATAGAAAGCTATAATTTTCACTCGTGGTTTGGCTACTATATTACCAATGTGTGTCGTATTGGTAATGGCGTCAAGAGGTGCTTATATGAGAGAAATGTGATCGCGCATGGCTAGAGACACTCACGATAATATTGCTTTCAATGTTCATTAAATGATCACGCGTGGGTAAAGACACTCACGATAATATTGCTTTCAATGTTCATTAAATGATCACGCGTGGCTAGAGACACTCACGATAATATTGCTTTCAATGTCATTAAATGATCACGCATGGCTATAGACACTCACGATAATATTGCTTTCAATGTTCATTAAATGATCACGCGTGGCTAGAGACACTCACGATAATATTGCTTTCAATGTTCATTAAATTATCACGCGTGGCTAGAGACACTCACGATAATATTGCTTTCAATGTTCATTAAATTATCACGCGTGGCTAGAGACACTCACGATAATATTGCTTTCAATGTTCATTAAATTATCGCGCATGGCTAGAGACACTCACGATAATTAGGGGTGACTATTGAGGCCAAAATGACTATCACAATAGTATCACGATAGTTGAAAATACTATCACGATACTATTGCGATAGTCACTATGCTATCATGATACTATTGTGATAGTTTGGTTAAACACAGGTAATATGCAATATTGGTTTGACACCGATTTAATGAATCTATATCAATGCAAAAGAGTTTAATATGACTAGAATAGGTTAAGTAGCTAGAACACAGACTTATACTTAGTATGAAACTTAAAAAACAGTATGAAACTTAAACAAACATGTCTAACTCTTAACACTTAACCTGTACCCGGCAGGAGGATAACATTTAACTTGTCATTACTCGTCATCAATCTCAACATGGCACATGCCATTGTCATACACAGTTCACTGCTTCCAGTTTTTCTTCCCTGAAATGCCTGTATTCCGGGCGTCCGAGAAGGTAAAATCATTATCTCAACCAGCCGATCAGAATATAGTATCAACCACGCATAAAGATCCCGCCTTTACGCGCCTTCATCACTTGCTCCGCCCAGGGTTAGGGTCAAAACGCGTGGTTGATGTCATTATTCAGTTGGGTGGTTGAGAAAAAAAGGCTTACCGTCCGAGAAGTTACGATTGCATAGCGGTCGTCTAGTACACTACAGGGTATTGACCATTTACCGCACCCCTCTAGGGCAATTGTGCGATCATATCGCCAGGGAGCTTTCAGTGGGTACACAATACAATCAAATAAGCGCCTGGAGTAGTTACAGTAAAAACCCTCTATGCGACCACCCCGATTTCGAGACCACCCCGCTATTGCGAATGATTTTTTTCAGAACAGAATATTTCACTATACATGTCAATGGTCGTTGACCCCGATAACCAGACCACCCCGTTATTCCGTAATACGACCAGTTAATTCAGACAAATGCCATTAATCCTATGCTAATTGAACCCAATATACGACCGCGGGCGATTTTTCACTTTCATTGATAAAACATTTTTAATTATGTCCCTGTTTTACGACAATTAAGCGACCACTTTATGGTATCGGTCAAGGTTAAGTGAGATAAACACGGAAGTGTTGATTGTAAATGATTGGGTTTGATTGCTTTTAATCTTTTGTATATTGTCTGGAGTGGAGTATCGCAGCTAAAGTTGTACTGCATGTGTAAGGACTTGGGCACTCTGTCACAGGACTTAGCTAAAACATCCAAGATGAGATCGAGAAACAATCCGTGAAAGTGAAGTGTTTATAGAAGCAGTCAACCCGTGAATGTTTTTTTAAAATAATGAATGATTGATGATGATATGTACTTTTCAAGGAAACTACTGTGCTTGGTATACCGTATATTCCCGGCCATAAGTCGACCTTTTTCTTGTCCAGAAATTGGATGAAAGTAATAAGTCGACTTATGGCTGAGAAACAAGCAAAAGCAAAAATTGAAAACAAGAAATTTGAGTTAATATTACTAGTTTCCATAATTGACGTAGATGTATAATTGCATTAACTGCGTGTGTCCATGCATCGAGATTTATTTATTTGCCATATTCAAGCAACTATTCCTATGTTATGTACCATTCTTGAATAAAATATTGTTTAAACTAAGTTATCGGTACTATGGCCTAATGCATGTATAATGCTGTTTGTCGTAATAAACGTTAGAAATGTTGTATATGTCAATTGTTGTATATAAGTAAAATCGTTTAAAACCGTTAAAAAACAATGTCTGCAAACACCTCGTCGCATTTAATTTACAACAAATCAGCAAAATAATTATGCAATATTGCGTCCATTCATATTGTGTGTAATAAACAACCACACTGTTGATGAAAACAAGTCGCAAATTGATACCAATTACTTCCCGTCTCAGTGTCAAATGAATCCTTTACTCTTAGATGAAATGCAGCTGTTTCCTTTGATAAATGCTTTGATAAACGCAGACAGTACTATACTTGACAAATCAACCTGTCTGTCAATCTACAAATAAATTACTCTGCATAGCAACGAGGTCTGTCAATCTACGAATAAATTACTCTGCATAGCAACGAGGACTATGTTATTGTCCAGTGAAATAGATAGATATAATTATGCATATGCTTCAGTGACGCAAGGCCGATTACGGAATTTCTGATTGGATAGAAGGCGAAGCCACATTAATCTTGATGTGTATAATTGATAGCTTCGGACAATCATTTCAAAATAAACAATACTGTTACATCATTAATATATCTCGGCTATTTATTGGATTTTAACTGTTTGGTTAAACTTTGACAATATTGGATTAACTTTATTTAGTCGCAATGCCTAAGAGAAAACGTTCAGCGTACGATTGTGCTTTTAAATTGAAGTTGTTGAATTTGCCGAGAATTCAAATAATTGTGCTGCACAACGTGAATATGATGTGAGTGAAAAACTTGTTAGGGACTGGCGGAAAAACAAAGCAAAATTGTATGATTCACCTAGGTCCCAAAAGCGTCGCTTGGTTCGACTGAGTCCTTATGATATATGGAAACGGACTTAAATGCATGGATTATTGATCTGCGCCAAAACGGGTTTGGTGTCACTAGAAATGCTATACGTTTGAAAGCAAAGTGCATGGCAAAGGAAGCCAAGTACATGGTGAGCAGATGATGGAACTGTTTGCTTCGGATAGCGAAGATGACGATTTTGATGGATTTTAAAATCATGTGAATATTTATGTGTTTGAATTTTATATTTGTTTGTTTGTTTTAACATAACAATTGGTTTAGACAATTATTTGTAACGGAATAAAACTTATTTTTTTAATATTTTTTATGATTTGTAACTGAATAATAAAGTCAACCACATATCTCAAATTGAGCCAAGTTTCATCCAAGAATGAGAGAAATTACCATTGTCATAACCACTGTCATATGTCCACAAAGTACCCTCGACTTATGGAAGGATCCAGCTTAAAAATTTGCTTTTGAAAGCCAAAATTTGACCCTCGACTTATGGCCGAGATCGACTTATGGCCGGGAATATACGGTACACAATATAATTAATGAAAACAAGAAAATAAATTTTGAAAATAAATGGATTAACTCATTTACATTGTTCTTTATTTTTAATTAATTAATTGTGATATACAGTTGTCTATGAATGGATTTCAGAAGTACAATCCTAAACCATTGAAACAACCAACCCTTCTGTAATTAAAACAGAAACACCAAGAAATTGTCATATGTGAAAGTACATTGTACATGTAGTAAAATTATCATAATTTGGTCTTCTGGACCAAACTCGATAAAGAGACCACCCCGCTAATAAGACCACTTTTTGGAAGTCCCATAGGTGGTCTTATTATAGGGGTTTTACTGTACTTTCACTGTCAAAAGCATCGCTGTCAATTGTAAGTGAAAACATTCGACAAAATTGAATTTTAAACGAACTATCGATAGTTCGATGGACTATCGGCGATAGTTATCGACTTGGAGTTTTGCTATTGACCTATTGCTATCGCCAGCTCCACTATCGCGACCTATCGATAGGTCGACCTATCGTTACACCTCTAACGATAATATTGCTTTCAATGTTCATTAAATGATCACGCGTGGCTAGAGACACTCACGATAATATTGCTTTCAATGTTCATTAAATGATCACGCGTGGCTAGAGACACTCACGATAATATTGCTTTCAATGTTCATTAAATGATCACGCATGGCTAGAGACACTCACGATAATATTGCTTTAAATGTTCATTAAATGATCGCGCATGGCTAGAGACACTCACGATAATATTGCTTTCAATGTTCATTAAATGATCACGCGTGGCTAGAGACACTCACGATAATATTGCTTTCAATGTTCATTAAATTATCACGTGTGGCTAGAGACACTCACGATAATATTGCTTTCAATGTTCATTAAATTATCACGTGTGGCTAGAGACACTCACGATAATATTGCTTTCAATGTTCATTAAATGATCACGCGTGGCTAGAGACACTCACGATAATATTGCTTTCAATGTTCATTAAATTATCACGTGTGGCTAGAGACACTCACGATAATATTGCTTTCAATGTTCATTAAATGATCGCGCATGGCTAGAGACACTCACGATAATATTGCTTTCAATGTTCATTAAATTATCACGTGTGGCTAGAGACACTCACGATAATATTGCTTTCAATGTTCACTCATGGATATATAATTACATCATACACAACTGAAACAAAAAATATCATCTTACTATCAGTGAAATAAAATGTGTTAATCCACTGGTTGAAATTATTATGTCAACGAATGACAACATATACACTCTCATCAGCTCCAACGTTAGGGATAATATAACTCGTTAAAGCTTGTTTCGTGATCGTTACACCAACCTACGTAAGAAACTTTTTCATATAAAGAGACACAGTCTGAGTAGGGCAAAGGAAAACTGCAAAAATATAGCCGAGCCGTAAACAATAAAAAATGGTAAAATTGACAATTTTTTCACATAGAATTTTTAAAATGTAATTGATATACACATATCCTAGTTTTCATCAAATATATGCAAATATTAAATGCAACTAAAATCATTTTCTAGTATTTTTATGTGTGTTTAAGACCGCGTCAGGATATATGTTGTTTGCTATTTAACCAAGTGTTTTAGTTCCACTATCCAAACAGCACAGCATAGAACCTACTGTGCCGTCTAATCTGGCTATGCTGTTTGCAAAAGTGATTTTATCTGCTGCTAGCATGCAGTGTTAATCCTAAACTCTTTGCACGCTAGCGGTGAAAATAACAATGAACTAAGTGATGGAATTTCATTAGAATTGTGTGTTGTTACAGAGCTTTCACTTACAAATAACAATTGTATTCTGCTATGATTATTTGAACTATTTATAGTCTTTATTTTACCCAGCATGCAAAGTGTTAATTCTGCATAGATGACTTAGTTTTTCATCGGACAACCAGTGTTCTTTCATTTTGACACACAAGGTGATCAATAAATAAAATTGTGTGAAAGTGCAATAAAACTTTACAATACTCACAATATTGATTACGTTTCCAATATGACTAATTTACTGTCAATTTAGCTAGCAACATTAGTATCAGCGTTGCTTAAAACATACCTGAGATTTTGCAAACTCTACAACGTTGAAGCTAACGTTATTCAATAAGGCCAGAGAGTACGTTGTAAGCCCCGATTCTGTACTGCGCCACATTTGATCCTGCAATTTATAATACAAAGTCATTAGTGGGCAGACAAGTGCTAACTAACATTGCTAGAAAATATAAACCAACCAATTCGCTAACCCATATTGGGTGAACATTCATCATTATCAACATGTATATAAAGGATGTCAACGAATATTCGAATATTCGCTTGGACGACTGAATACTATTACAGTATTCGATTATGTGGGGAAAAAAATTATATTTGCAAAAATGAAACAAACTGTCATAAATCAGATACGTTGTTTTCTTTTGAAACAATCATAAAACCTTCCAATACAAAAGGATAAACCATCGTCATATGTGCATGTGCATGGCCTTGCAGGATGAAGACGCATAAAACAGAGTGATTTTTGATAGAATTATATCGACTAATTCGAATAGTAAAATCGCTATTCGTGCCATCCCTAATATAAAGCAATCAAACATTATAACTAACAAGATCATCTTGTGGAAGTCGCGATAGTGCAATGGTAACGTGTTCGCTTCAGATGTGAGAGGCCCGGAGTTCATGAGCAGCTGTAGACAAAAAAATGATTGTGCATTTAAATTCCACATTTCCTGAGGTCTGGAGAGAAATTTATATAATATTGTAAAATCGCAATCGAAAGGAGGTTTGTTGCCTGTTACCCGACCGACTGTCTAGTTTTACCCCCGACTGTAATTTTTTATTGCCAATTTTACATCGGTCCCGGAAAATGAAAGTGACCGCGTTTTTTACCTGTCCCGTATCCAACATGGCCGGCGACAGCAACTGTTTGATTGCTGTGCGATGTTTTGGGTGCAAGTTCAACGAGATAAGGGTGGTAAACCATGGCTTTTCGATCAATGGAATTTACAACATGTTCCACACCAAATATACCCCATTTAAGGCCACTTGCTCTGTAAGTATTGGCGATTTACAGCGCTAGAATTGTGTGTCGTGTGTTTTCGTAGCATGAAATTGTTGAAGGGAAAATAAGTTATTTCCTAATATGACATGAAATTTAAAAAATAGCTGTTACAGTTGTGTAATTGTTTACTTTAGTGTGTCTAACAATTGATTCTAGATACACAATGACATTTGACTATTTTTCCTGTAAAATAATAATGCTTGCATATTGGACTATTCCAGTAAACATACATACTCCCCTGTGGAAGAGATATTCATGTGACACAGTCCATCCCCTACATTTCTTTTGTTCATCACCCTCCCTACATTTCTTTTGTTCATCACCCTCCCTACATTTCTTTTGTTCATCACCCTCCCTACATTTTGTGACGATCACGCCCCAAACCATTTATTTCTCATCCACAGGGCAGTAACAGTTTAATACATTGATATTTGTTTGAAATCAACTCTTGCATCAAACTTTACAAATGTTTACACAGGCTCTTCATTTCCTAAAAAAAAATCAAGAAGTTTCAAGCCTGACATTGAACATACATGTAACCATTTTCTGATACACAACCTCTATCGTCAATGTTACACCACATACGTTTCAGACCGCAATGGAAGGCACCAGTCCATGCAATTATGATATTGACAACAACATGCTGTTTGGCCAACTTGTGATGTGTCACATGTGTGTTAAATTTTATTGGACATTATGATCTATAAAATCTATTCTGACAAATAGTTCACCTTCATCTAATACATGTATATGTGAAAGTGCTGAGGTGGCATTAACAAACAACCAATATGTATATGTGAAAGTGTGCTGAGGTGGCATTAACAAACAACCAATATGTATATGTGAAAGTGTGCTGAGGTGGCATTAACAAACAACCAATATGTATATGTGAAAGTATGCTGAGGTGGCATTAACAAACAACCAATATGTATATGTGAAAGTGTGCTGAGGTGGCATTAACAAACAACCAATATGTATATGTGAAAGTGTGCTGAGGTGGCATTAACAAACAACCAATGTATATGTGAAAGTGTGCTGAGGTGGCATTAACAAACACCAACATGTATATGTGAAAGTATGCTGAGGTGGTATTAACAACAACCAATATGTAAATGTGACAGTGTGCTGAGGTGGCATTAACAACACAATATGTATATGTGTCTAGGTGGCACAACAAACAACAATATTATATGTTGTGCTGAGGTGGCATTAACAAACACCAATATGTATATGTGTGTGCTGAGGTGGCACTAACAAACAACCAACATGTATATGTGTGTGCTGAGGTGGCATTAACAAACAACCAACATGTATATGTGTGTGCTGAGGTGGCATTAACAAACAACCAATATGTATATGTGACAGTGTGCTGAGGTGGCATTAACAAACAACCAACATGTATATGTGACAGTGTGCTGAGGTGGCATTAACAAACAACCAATATGTATATGTGACAGTGTGCTGAGGTGGCATTAACAAACAACCAACATGTATATGTGAAAGTGTGCTGAGGTGGCATTAACAAACAACCAATATGTATATGTGAAAGTGTGCTGAGGTGGCATTAACAAACAACCAATATGTATATGTGGTGTGCTGAGGTGGCATTAACAAACAACCAACATGTATATGTGAAAGTGTGCTGAGGTGGCATTAAAAACAACCAATATGTATATGTGAAAGTGTGCTGAGGTGGCATTAACAAACAACCAATATGTATATGTGAAAGTGTGCTGAGGTGGCATTAACAAACAACCAATATGTATATGTGAAAGTGTGCTGAGGTGGCATTAACAAACAACCAATATGTATATGTGACAGTGTGCTGAGGTGGCATTAACAAACAACCAACATGTATATGTGACAGTGTGCTGAGGTGGCATTAACAAACAACCAACATGTATATGTGAAAGTGTGCTGAGGTGGCATTAACAAACAACCAATATGTATATGTGAAAGTGTGCTGAGGTGGCATTAACAAACAACCAATATGTATATGTGAAAGTGTGCTGAGGTGGCATTAACAAACAACCAACATGTATATGTGAAAGTGTGCTGAGGTGGCATTAACAAACAACCAACATGTATATGTGTGTGCTGAGGTGGCATTAACAAACAACCAATATGTATATGTGAAAGTGTGCTGAGGTGGCATTAACAAACAACCAATATGTATATGTGAAAGTGTGCTAAGGTGGCATTAACAAACAACCAATATGTATATGTGAAAGTGTGCTGAGGTGGCATTAACAAACAACCAGTATGTTTCTATGTATAACACAATTGATAATGATCTATTAAAATATAGTAAATTACAGTAATAAGTATTAAAAATAAATCTTTTTCAGGCCCGTAACAGGAAACAAACTTCTTCTTTATGCCTCATTAAATGTGCCACCATATTACAGAACCAACATAGTACAGATCTTTGCTCAGTAAAATTATCAGTCAAAATCAATGTCAATTATTTGTGAAATATTCACTGTTGAAAATGTCAAGATTTGTGCACCCAAAATACGGCTGAAAATGCCAAGATTTTAGTTTAGTTTAACTCTATGCTCCATATATACGCAATATATACATATATTCTACGCATGTACGCTAGCCCCATAAGTGTGCCTTTCTATGCCTGCTACTTTAAATACCCCAAAAACAAACCACGATTGCAAACAGACTCCCGAGAAGTGGATTAATATCAACATATAACATGTTCAAATTGATTACAGTCCAAAAAACACTGTTTCTATTGAAGAAATTCCTAAAAATAATGAATGAAGATGCTTGGGTGTTTTCTAAAAGTAAGTGTATGCGCGTGCGCG
Organism: Archivesica marissinica; assembly: GCA_014843695.1. Classification (NCBI taxonomy): domain Eukaryota; kingdom Metazoa; phylum Mollusca; class Bivalvia; order Venerida; family Vesicomyidae; genus Archivesica; species Archivesica marissinica. The sequence goes on along the minus strand of CM026404.1, from coordinate 33,304,570 downwards.
AGATTTCATTTTCAGAAAATTTTACATACAGAGATTTCATTTTCAGAACATTTTACATACAGAGATTTCATTTTCAGAAAATTTTACATACATAGATTTCATTTTCAGAAATGTTTACATACATAGCCATGTGCTCTGCAACTATTAAACTCCAAGATTTAAATCTATCTACCAGTACATTGTACAAATGGTATTTATAAATCTCACATCATGGGTCATAGGTCACGGTATGATCACAGCAGCTGTGTAAAGACCACATGTAATATGGTCTGTTATGTTATATTTCGGGTTTTACGCCTGCATCAGCACCATTTTGGGCTATATCGCCAGCGGGCAGTTTACCTAACAACACCTTTCCTGGGCAGGCTCCAGCGGTTAGCCAGTACTTGGGTGCACCAACCTCCGTAAGAAACTGCCAACTTTTTCATATAAATGTGACACGGTCTGAGCGGGGCTCGAACCCGTGACCATCAGTAATGATAGGTTACAGTGGTATACAAGTCAGCGACCTTAACCACTCGACCACGGAGGCAGACTGTAATATGGTCTGGTCTGTTTATTGTGGGGTATTACACACAAGGCAATAAAACACAAATGGTATGTCAGTTTATGAGGGGATTATCATCTGTTGATCAAAATAAGTCAATCAGCAGTCCCTAGTATTAATATGGAGCAGTAAATAGGATGCCCGTCTGACCCTAATAAAATTAACAGTCTTTCAGATGGGACGTTAAACCGAAGTCTCGTGTCGGTGCTTTACACCGTCCACGTAAAAGAACAAGAGGAGTCTCTGGAATGGGTCTCTGTCTGTATCATGCACTATCCTCCAAAATCTAAAATGACTAATCTCTTCGCTCATATGGGCAACCGGTAGCGACGATAAATAAATGGTCTTATATAGCTATATTGGTATGGAGCATAGAGTTAAATGATCTCTTCCCAGATACTGTAGATTTAACAAACCCAAATAACATGAGAAATAATAGAGACTTTGTTACATTAGCAAGGCGAACTGAAGTTTATTCCTCATCTGGTACCGGTATACTTCAATAAAACTGTGGCACAAACTTGATATTGATATGCGTAATATTAATACGTTGTCGTCTTTTAAAGAGAACCGTAAAATAATATATAAACCACCAATTGTACCATCTTATTTTAAGTCTATCATACTCATATCAGAAATGCTTAATATCTGAATTCAGATTTATTTAACAATCATCAACTTGACAATTCAAATTGCACATGTGTACTAAATGAAACGGAAGATTTGAACACTATTTATTTCGATGTCCATTGTTTGTAATCCAGAGGCGTCAGCTATTCCTAAATACGCATACTTACCATCCGCTAAGTACACAAAAACTATTGTTTGATTTTCGAAAATAAAACATCCGAAGACAATGAATATATTTTCAAACAAGTCCAACTTTTCATCAAAAGCACTATCACTTTGAGAGTTATAATATCTATTAACACAATGCAAGTTCTGCTGTTTGAATCTCTATTTGGTGGGTGGATTGGGTCTGGCTGGCTGGGGGTACAGTGCGCATGGCACAGAAGCAGAGAGCTGTTACAGAATGCTTAGGAATTCAGGAATTTCAGAAAATTAAACTAGCCTCTACATATTACACTTGTCTATTACATACATCTATTTTTAGAACGCCCAAGTAATTTTCCATAATTTATATGATTGCCAGCATTGACCCAGCTGTGGTGATTTAAATTATAACACCTGTAGGAGATATTTTTAATTGTCGATTGCCATAGAATTTCAAATGTAAGCATCATTGTATATGTAGTTATCGGTCGCCTTGGGCATGGATATTGTACTTTCCACGGATGTATAGAAATAGACCGGTTGCCAGTACAGTGGATTATTTAAGAACAGGATCTGAATATTTTAACTCAGTCTGTAATATGAGTGTTCTTGATTTATCTGAATTCTCAGATCATTGTCCAATTGCATTTTCTTTGAAACACGCTGATGTTATACCTATACTATGCAAAAAAAGAAACTTTACATGGGGTACTGATGGTTATAACGTCACTCTGGAACAATATAGTGTACGTATGTAAATGTTATATGAAACTTGGAAGCAATATCTGTGAGTTTGTAACAGCGTCGGTAATGGGTTTCTTCAAAATGAAGGTCTAATTTGAGGTCAAAAGACATAGGGGTCGATTTCAAAAATCACAAAAAGGTGAAGACATGTTTTAGTGACTTTTTGAGTATCAGTCTGAATGCGTATGTGCATTAAGTTGTGTTAATAACGCGTGTGACCGCCGTTGGCCCTAATGCAGGTTGCTATTCTCCTCCTCATGGAATTTGTGAGACGGCGAATGACGTCATTGGGTATATTCTGCCATTCAACAAGGAAGGCATGTCTCAGGTCATTGACATTGTTGATTTGATGATTATTGCGTACCCGACGCCCAAGCTCGTCCCACATGTGTTCTATGGGGATTTGGTCGGGCGAAACCGCCGGCCACGGCAAAACGTTGACGCCGTTCTGAGCCAAAAACTGTGTCGTAACACAAGCTGTGTGGGGCCTCGTGTTGTCCTGCTGCAGAATCACTCCAGGACCTCGATTTTGCATAACTGGGAGGAGATTGTTCCTCAGGATGTTCACATAGTCTACTGCATTAAGGTTGCCCGGAACGATGACCAAATCTGTTTTATGATTATCCATTATGCCCGCCCAAACCATGACGCTGCCACCGCCAGCGGGTACAAGAAATGCCTATCTGTGGAGTAATGTATAGGGTACAAGAAATGCCTATCTGTGGAGTAATGTATAGGGTACAAGAAATGCGTATCTGTGGAGTAATGTATAGGGTACAAGAAAGGCCTATCTGTGGAGTAATGTATAGGGTACAAGAAATGCCTATCTGTGGAGTAATGTATAGGGTACAAGAAAGGCGTATCTGTGGAGTAATGTATAGGGTACAAGAAATGCCTATCTGTGGAGTAATGTATAGGGTACAAGAAATGCCTATCTGTGGAGTAATGTATAGGGTACAAGAAAGGCCTATCTGTGGAGTAATGTATAGGGTACAAGAAATGCCTATCTGTGGAGTAATGTATAGGGTACAAGAAAGGCGTATCTGTGGAGTAATGTATAGGGTACAAGAAATGCCTATCTGTGGAGTAATGTATAGGGTACAAGAAATGCCTATCTGTGGAGTAATGTATAGGGTACAAGAAAGGCCTATCTGTGGAGTAATGTATAGGGTACAAGAAATGCCTATCTGTGGAGTAATGTATAGGGTACAAGAAAGGCGTATCTGTGGAGTAATGTATAGGGTACAAGAAATGCCTATCTGTGGAGTAATGTATAGGGTACAAGAAATGCCTATCTGTGGAGTAATGAATAGGGTACAAGAAATGCGTATCTGTGGAGTAATGTATAGGGTACAAGAAAGGCGTATCCGTGGAAGAGAGGGTTAATACTATTTGGTGTTTTAATGACTCCCGAGTGAAGTGAAATACTATTATTTGATATAGCCACTTGATCTATTAAGATTCTAGACTGTTACTCGCATTGGTTCAGTAATAATGTTTACCATATTGTTCAATGTTAGAATATCTTTTAACTTATGATTATTACAATTCAGTTGATCTTCATTAATATCTCCAACTAAGACAATATTAATAGTAATTTCAGATGCTCTTTCTAGACAAATTTAATTTTATCCCATAGATCAATTGTAGAATGTGGAGGTCTGTATAAGTTGCAAATTAAGTAGGTGTGAGAACGGTCTTTAATTTCAATCCATAAAGATTCTTCGAGAATATTTTCTAATTCAATAACTCTTTTAGGTCTCAAATGAGACGATGCGTAAATTAACAGTCCTCCAGAATGGGCTGTGTTGTCTTTCCGAAACATTTTGTCGAAACCATCTAACCATAGTGTATCGTCAATAACGTCAATTGAGAGATGGGTTTCTGTGAAACATAAAATATCGAAATCAAGAAGATTTTGTTTTAATATATTCTAACTTATTCCTATATATTCTGGTGTAATACGGAGAAACATTCACTAAAAGTTTTATCTGGCCCTGGATTTGTTTCTATATCTCCTGATAATATTAACAAAAACTGCAGTAGTAAAATACAAGTGATGGTGTAGTAAATTGTTCAAATGGATCCTTGGATCCGTGACATGTACTAACTAAAACAATGAAAGCAAAATTTACATTGCATATGCTTTTGTATAATACAATACTATAAAGGAAAAATAATATTTTATGAAATTTACTGCAAGTTTGTGTAAGTAAATATAGCATTGATTGCATGGGATATGAATGAAACGTATATGATTTTGTAAACTGCTGTCCTCTACTAATATGATACAGTCCAATACTCCATCTCCAAGAGGCTAGGTCATTACCCATTTGGGTACAGTACAATAGTATGAACAATAGTACAAAAACTGAACACCAAATAGTGGACTGCAATCATATTTGACAAGAACATTGGGAAAGGGGGACACGGCTGGCTGGTAAAGGGTGGGCACACACAGGACACCATTAGGAGTAAGCTGACAACAGAAAACATCTCAGCTGAAATTGGATGATGTTTGAAAGTAAGGATGAAAGTGTTCCAATTACATTTGTATAGTTCAATAGTTTTAAACAGTAAACACACGCACACCCACACACACACCTGCACCAGCGCACACCCACACACCCACACCTACACACGCGCACACCCACACACACCTGCACCCGCGCACACCCACACATGCCTGCACCCGTGCACACCCACACACGCCAAGATTTGTGCAGCCAAATTACACTGAAAATGCCATGATTTGTGCAGCCAAATTAAACTGAAAATGCCAAGATTTGTGCAGCCATATTAAACTGAAAATGCCATTTGTGCAGCCAAATTACACTGAAAATGGATTTGTGCAGCCAAATTAAACTGAAAATGCCAAGATTTGTGCAGCCAAATTAAACTGAAAATGCCATGATTTTGTGCAGCCAAATTAAACTGAAAATGCCATGATTTGTGCAGCCAAATTAAACTGAAAATGCCATGATTTGTGCAGCCAAATTAAACTGAAAATGCCATGATTTTGTGCAGCCAAATTTAACTGAAAATGCCATGATTTGTGCAGCCAAATTAAACTGAAAATGCCATGATTTGTGCAGCCAAATTAAACTGAAAATGCCATGATTTTGTGCAGCCATATTAAACTGAAAATGCCATGATTTGTGCAGCCAAATTAAACTGAAAATACCATGATTTGTGCAGCCAAATTAAACTGAAAATGCCATGATTTTGTGCAGCCAAATTAAACTGAAAAGCCAAATTAAACTGAAAATGTCAAGATTTGTGCAGCCAAATTAAACTGAAAATGCCATGATTTGTGCAGCCAAATTAAACTGAAAATGCCATGATTTGTACAGCCATATTAAACTGAAAATGCCATGATTTGTGCAGCCAAATTAAACTGAAAATACCATGATTTGTGCAGCCAAATTAAACTGAAAATGCCATGATTTTGTGCAGCCAAATTAAACTGAAAATGCCATGATTTGTGCAGCCAAATTAAACTGAAAATACCATGATTTGTGCAGCCAAATTAAACTGAAAATGCCATGATTTTGTGCAGCCAAATTAAACTGAAAATGCCATGATTTGTGCAGCCAAATTAAACTGAAAATTGTTTGTGGTTTGTGTGTTTTGTGGCCAAATTAAACTGAAAATGTCAAGATTTGTGCAGCCAAATTAAACTGAAAATGCCATGATTTGTGCAGCCAAATTAAACTGAAAATGCCATGATTTGTACAGCCATATTAAACTGAAAATGCCATGATTTGTGCAGCCAAATTAAACTGAAAATACCATGATTTGTGCAGCCAAATTAAACTGAAAATGCCATGATTTTGTGCAGCCAAATTAAACTGAAAATGCCATGATTTGTGCAGCCAAATTAAACTGAAAATACCATGATTTGTGCAGCCAAATTAAACTGAAAATACCATGATTTGTGCAGCCAAATTAAACTGAAAATGCCATGATTTTGTGCAGCCAAATTAAACTGAAAAGCCAAATTAAACTGAAAATGTCAAGATTTGTGCAGCCAAATTACACTGAAAATGCCATGATTTGTGCAGCCAAATTAAACTGAAAATGCCATGATTTGTACAGCCATATTAAACTGAAAATGCCATGATTTGTGCAGCCAAATTAAACTGAAAATACCATGATTTGTGCAGCCAAATTAAACTGAAAATGCCAAGATTTGTGCAGCTAAATTAAACTGAAAATGCCACGTTTTGTGCAGCCAAATTTAACTGAAAATGCCAAGATTTGTGCAGCCAAATTAAACTGAAAATACCATGATTTGTGCAGCCAAATTAAACTGAAAATGCCATGATTTTGTTCAGCCAAATTAAACTGAAAATGTCAAGATTTGTGCAGCCAAATTAAACTGAAAATGCCATGATTTGTGCAGCCAAATTAAACTGAAAATGCCATGATTTGTACAGCCATATTAAACTGAAAATGCCATGATTTGTGCAGCCAAATTAAACTGAAAATGCCATGATTTGTGCAGCCAAATTAAACTGAAAATACCATGATTTGTGCAGCCAAATTAAACTGAAAATGCCATGATTTTGTGCAGCCAAATTAAACTGAAAATGTCAAGATTTGTGCAGCCAAATTCAACTGAAAATGCCATGATTTGTGCAGCCAAATTAAACTGAAAATGCCATGATTTTGTGCAGCCAAATTAAACTGAAAATGCCAAGATTTGTGCAGCTAAATTAAACTGAAAATGCCACGTTTTGTGCAGCCAAATTAAACTGAAAATGCCAAGATTTGTGCAGCCAAATTAAACTGAAAATGCCATGATTTGTGCAATCTGATCAGGCACTATGCTGTTTGCTATTTGAATAGTGGAGTTAAAACACTTGGTTGAATAGCAAACAACATAGATCCTGATCAGCAATACGCCACGGCTGATCTGGATCTATGTTGTTCGCTTATTCCTTCCAATTTATTCAGCATTTTATGGTTTAATGTGCATAAAATAATTAGATTAACGACGGGAAATCGTACTTTGAAATGGGAATAAAGAAAACTCTCACTCTATTGAAAGAAAGGTATGTCTATTTTTTATTGAATGGGGAAGGGGGGGTAATGATATGAGACAAGAGCATTTCAAATATTCCACTAGAAAATGGTGAAAGGGCGTCTATTTGTTCATTTTGGTATGGGTATAGAATAATTATGGTATGCTAAATGAACAAATTCAGGGAAATGTGTTTAATAAAATGATCCTAATGAATACTACAATTAGACCTGGCATTTGAGGGAGAGATACCATGAATAACAATAGACAAGATGCATACAAAAGTGGCTGTGTGGGCTTCCTTATGTTATACATAGACAGATTTTGAAATAAAAGAAATTGTGTTTCCCTCAACATACAGATTTCATAGCAAACTTCTAAAACAAAACATACTTTACTGTCACCAAACAGCCACATATATCAAACTTATACAAACAAAACATACTTTACTGTCACCAAACAGACACGTACATCAAACTTCTACAAACAAAACATACTTTACTGTCACCAAACAGACACGTACATCAAACTTCTACAAACAAAACATACTTTACTGTCACCAAACAGACACGTACATCAAACTTCTACAAACAAAACATACTTTACTGTCACCAAACAGCCACATATATCAAACTTATACAAACAAAACATACTTTACTGTCACCAAACAGACACATACATCAAACTTCTAAAACAAAACATACTTTACTGTCACCAAACAGCCACATATATCAAACTTCTACAAACAAAACATACTTTACTGTCACCAAACAGCCACATATATCAAACTTATACAAACAAAACATACTTTACTGTCACCAAACAGACACATACATCAAACTTCTACAAACAAAACATACTTTACTGTCACCAAACAGACACATACATCAAACTTCTACAAACAAAACATACTTTACTGTCACCAAACAGACACATACATCAAACTTCTACAAACAAAACATACTTTACTGTCACCAAACAGACACGTACATCAAACTTCTACAAACAAAACATACTTTACTGTCACCAAACAGACACATACATCAAACTTCTACAAACAAAACATACTTTACTGTCACCAAACAGACACGTACATCAAACTTCTACAAACAAAACATACTTTACTGTCACCAAACAGACACATATATCAAACTTCTACAAACAAAACATACTTTACTGTCACCAAACAGACACGTACATCAAACTTCTACAAACAAAACATACTTTACTGTCACCAAACAGACACGTACATCAAACTTCTACAAACAAAACATACTTTACTGTCACCAAA
>CM026404.1:33256934-33295188 GCA_014843695.1 Archivesica marissinica | reverse complement strand
GAATACATATAGCATGTCATTGTGTACATACCCCGGACCTCCGGCAATATTCCCGTGTGAATACATATAGCATGTCATTGTGTACATACCCTGGACCCCCGGCAATATTCCCGTGTGAATACATATAGCATGTCATTGTGTACATACCCCGGACCTCCGGCAATATTCCCGTGTGAATACATATAGCATGTCATTGTGTACATACCCCGGACCCCCGGCAATATTGCCGTGTGAATACATATAGCATGTCATTGTGTACATACCCCGGACCTCCGGCAATATTCCCGTGTGAATACATATAGCATGTCATTGTGTACATACCCTGGACCCCCGGCAATATTCCCGTGTGAATACATATAGCATGTCATTGTGTACATACCCCGGACCTCCGGCAATATTCCCGTGTGAATACATATAGCATGTCATTGTTTACATACCCCAGACCTCCGGCAATATTCCCGTGTGAATACATATAGCATGTCATTGTGTACATACCCCGGACCTCCGGCAATATTCCGTGTGAATACATATAGCATGTCATTGTGTACATACCCGGACCTCCGGCAATATTCCCGTGTGAATACATATAGCATGTCATTGTGTACATACCCGGACCCCGGCAATATTCCCGTGTGAATACATATAGCATGTCATTGTGTACATACCCCGGACCTCCTGCAATATTCCCGTGTGAATACATATAGCATGTCATTGTGTACATACGCCGGACCCCTGGCAATATTCCCGTGTGAATACATATAGCATGTCATTGTGTACATACCCCGGACCCCGGCAATATTCCCGTGTGAATACATATAGCATGCCATTGTGTACATACCCCGGACCCCCGGCAATATTCCCGTGTGTATACATATAGCATGTCATTGTGTACATACCGCGGACCCCCGGCAATATTCCCGTGTGAATACATATAGCATGTCATTGTGTACATACCCCGGACCTCCGGCAATATTCCTGTGTGAATACATATAGCATGTCATTGTGTACATACCCCGGACCCCGGCAATATTCCGTGTGAATACATATAGCATGTCATTGTGTACATACCCCGGACCTCCTGCAATATTCCCGTGTGAATACATATAGCATGTCATTGTGTACATACGCCGGACCCCTGGCAATATTCCCGTGTGAATACATATAGCATGTCATTGTGTACATACCCCGGACCTCGGCAATATTCCCGTGTGAATACATATAGCATGCCATTGTGTACATACCCCGGACCCCCGGCAATATTCCCGTGTGTATACATATAGCATGTCATTGTGTACATACCGCGGACCCCCGGCAATATTCCCGTGTGAATACATATAGCATGTCATTGTGTACATACCCCGGACCTCCGGCAATATTCCTGTGTGAATACATATAGCATGTCATTGTGTACATACCCGGACCTCCGAATATTCCCGTGTGAATACATATAGCATGTCATTGTGTACATACCCCGGACCCGGCAATATTCCGTGTGAATACATATAGCATGTCATTGTGTACATACCCGGACCCCCGGCAATATTCCCGTGTGAATACATATAGCATGTCATTGTGTACATACCCGGACCCCCGGCAATATTCCCGTGTGAATACATATAGCATGTCATTGTGTACATACCCCGGACCCCCGGCAATATTCCGTGTGAAACATATAGCATGTCATTGTGTACATACCCCGGACCCCCGGCAATATTCCCGTGTGAATACATATAGCATGTCATTGTGTACATACCCGGACCCCGGAATATTCCGTGTGAATACATATAGCATGTCATTGTGTACATACCCCGGACCCCCGGCAATATTCACGTGTGAATATATATAGCATGTCATTGTGTACATACCCCGGACCCCCGGCAATATTCCCGTGTGAATACATATAGCATGTCATTGTGTACATACCCCGGACCCCCGGCAATATTCCCGTGTGAATACATATAGCATGTCATTGTGTACATACCCCGGACCTCCGGATATTCCCGTGTGAATACATATAGCATGTCATTGTGTACATACCCCGGACCACCGGCAATATTCCCGTGTATACATATAGCATGTCATGTGTACATACCCCGGACCCCGGCAATATTCCCGTGTGAATACATATAGCATGTCATTGTGTACATACCCCGGACCCCCGGCAATATTCCCGTGTGAATACATATAGCATGTCATTGTGTACATACCCCGGACCCCCGGCAATATTGCCGTGTGAATACATATAGCATGTCATTGTGTACATACCCCGGACCTCCGGCAATATTCCCGTGTGAATACATATAGCATGTCATTGTGTATATACCCCGGACCTCCGGCAATATTCTCGTGTGAATACATATAGCATGTCATTGTGTACATACCCCGGACCCCCGGAAATATTCCGTGTGAATACATATAGCATGTCATTGTGTACATACCCCGGACCCCCGGCAATATTCCCGTGTGAATATATATAGCATGTCATTGTGTACATACCCCCGGAAATATTCTGTGTGAATACATATAGCATGTCATTGTGTACATACCCCGGACCCCCGGCAATATTCACGTGTGAATATATATAGCATGTCATTGTGTACATACCCCGGACCCCCGGCAATATTCCCGTGTGAATACATATAGCATGTCATTGTGTACATACCCCGGACCTCCGGCAATATTCCCGTGTGAATACATATAGCATGCCATTGTGTACATACCCCGGACCCCCGGCAATATTCCCGTGTGAATACATATAGCATGTCATTGTGTACATACCCCGGACCCCCGGCAATATTCCCTTGTGAACACATATAGCATGTCATTGTGTACATACCCCGGACCTCCGGCAATATTCCCGTGTGAATACATATAGCATGTCATTGTGTACATACCCCGGACCTCCGGCAATATTCCCGTGTGAATACATATAGCATGTCATTGTGTACATACCCCGGACCCCCGGCAATATTCCCGTGTGAATACATATAGCATGTCATTGTGTACATACCCCGGACCCCCGGCAATATTCCCGTGTGAATACATATAGCATGTCATTGTGTACATACCCGGACCTCCGGCAATATTCCCGTGTGAATACATATAGCATGCCATTGTGTACATACCCCGGACCCCCGGCAATATTCCCGTGTGAATACATATAGCATGTCATTGTGTACATACCCCGGACCTCCGGCAATATTCCCGTGTGAATACATATAGCATGTCATTGTGTACATACCCCGGACCCCCGGAAATATTCTGTGTGAATACATATAGCATGTCATTGTGTACATACCCCGGAAATATTCCATGTGAATACATATAGCATGTCATTGTGTACATACCCCGGACCCCCGGCAATATTCCCGTGTGAATATATATAGCATGTCATTGTGTACATATCCCGAACCCCCGGCAATATTCCCGTGTGAATACATATAGCATGTCATTGTGTACATACCCCGGACCCCCGGCAATATTCCCGTGTGAATACATATAGCATGTCATTGTGTACATACCCCGGACCTCCGGAAATATTCCCGTGTGAATACATATAGCATGTCATTGTGTACATACCCCGGACCCCCGGCAATATTCCCATGTTAATACATATAGCATGTCATTGTGTACATACCCCGGACCCCCGGCAATATTCCCGTGTGAATACATATAGCATGTCATTGTGTACATACCCCGGACCCCCGGCAATATTCCCGTGTGAATATATATAGCATGTCATTGTGTACATACCCCGGACCCCCGGCAATATTCCCGTGTGAATACATATAGCATGTCATTGCGTACATACACGGACCCCTGGCAATATTCCCGTATGAATACATATAGCATGTCATTGTGTACATACCCCGGACCTCCGGCAATATTCCCGTGTGAATACATATAGCATGTCATTGTGTACATATGCCGGACCCATGGCAATATTCCCGTGTGAATACATATAGCATGTCATTGTGTACATACCCCGGACCCCTGGCAATATTCCCGTGTGAATACATATAGCATGTCATTGTGTACATACCCCGGGACCCCCGGAAATATTCCGTGTGAATACATATAGCATGTCATTGTGTACATACCCCGGACCCCCGGCAATATCCCGTGTGAATACATATAGCATGTCATTGTGTACATACCCCGGACCCCGGAAATATTCCGTGTGAATACATATAGCATGTCATTGTGTACATACCCGGACCCCCGGCAATATTCCCGTGTGAATATATATAGCATGTCATTGTGTACATACCCCGGACCCCGGCAATATTCCCGTGTGAATACATATAGCATGTCATTGTGTACATACCCCGGACCACCGGCAATATTCCCGTGTGAATACATATAGCATGTCATTGTGTACATACCCCGGACCACCGGCAATATTCCCGTGTGAATACATATAGCATGTCATTGTGTACATACCCCGGACCTCCGGCAATATTCCCGTGTGAATACATATAGCATGCCATTGTGTACATACCCCGGACCCCCGGCAATATTCCCGTGTGAATACATATAGCATGTCATTGTGTACATACCCCGGACCACCGGCAATATTCCCTTGTGAATATATATAGCATGTCATTGTGTACATACCCCGGACCCCGGCAATATTCCCGTATGAATACATATAGCATGTCATTGTGTACATACCCGGACCCCTGGCAATATTCCCGGTGAATACATATAGCATGTCATTGTGTACATACCCCGGACCCCGGCAATATTCCCATGTGAATACATATAGCATGTCATTGTGTACATACCCGGACCACGGCAATATTCCCGTGTGAATACATATAGCATGTCATTGTGTACATACCCGGACCCCCGGCAATATCCCGTGTGAATATATAGCATGTCATTGTGTACATACCCGGACCCCCGGCAATATTCCCGTGTGAATACATATAGCATGTCATTGTGTACATACCCGGACCCTGGCAATATTCCGTGTGAATACATATAGCATGTCATTGTGTACATACCCGGACCCCGGCAATATTCCGTGTGAATACATATAGCATGTCATTGTGTACATACCCCGGACCCCGGCAATATTCCCGTGTGAATACATATAGCATGCCATTGTGTACATACCCCGGACCCCCGGCAATATTCCCTTGTGAATATATATAGCATGTCATTGTGTACATACCCCGGACCTCCGGCAATATTCCCGTGTGAATACATATAGCATGTCATTGTGTACATACCCCGGACCTCCGGCAATATTCCCGTGTGAATACATATAGCATGTCATTGTATACATACCCCGGACCCCCGGCAATATTCCCGTGTGAATACATATAGCATGTCATTGCGTACATACACGGACCCCTGGCAATATTCCCGTATGAATACATATAGCATGTCATTGTGTACATACCCCGGACCCCCGGCAATATTCCCTTGTGAATACATATAGCATGTCATTGTGTACATACCCCGGACCTCCGGCAATATTCCCGTGTGAATACATATAGCATGTCATTGTGTACATACCCCGGACCCCGGCAATATTCCCGTGTGAATACATATAGCATGTCATTGTGTACATACCCCGGACCCCCGGCAATATTCCCGTGTGAATACATATAGCATGTCATTGTGTACATACCCGGACCTCCGGCAATATTCCCGTCTGAATACATATAGCATGTCATTGTGTACATACCCCGGACCCCGACAATATTCCCGTGTGAATACATATAGCATGTCATTGTGTACATACCCCGGACCCCCGGCAAAATTCCCGTGTGAATACATATAGCATGTCATTGTGTACATACCCCGGACCCCCGGCAATATACCCGTGTGAATATATATAGCATGTCATTGTGTACATACCCCGGACCCCCGGCAATATTCCCGTGTGAATACATATAGCATGTCATTGTGTACATACCCGGACCCCTGGCAATATTCCCGTATGAATACATATAGCATGTCATTGTGTACATACCCCGGACCTCCGGCAATATTCCCGTGTGAATACATATAGCATGTCATTGTGTACATACGCCGGACCCCTGGCAATATTCCCGTGTGAATACATATAGCATGTCATTGTATACATACCCCGGACCCCCGGCAATATTCCCGTGTGAATACATATAGCATGTCATTGTGTACATACCCCCGGAAATATTCTGTGTGAATACATATAGCATGTCATTGTGTACATACCCCGGACCCGGCAATATTGCCGTGTGAATACAAATAGCATGTCATTGTGTACATACCCCGGACCTCCGGCAATATTCCCGTGTGAATACATATAGCATGTCATTGTGTACATACCCCGGACCCCCGGCAATATTCCTGTGTGAATACATATAGCATGTCATTGTGTACATACCCCGGACCTCGGCAATATTCCCGTGTGAATACATATAGCATGTCATTGTGTACATACCCCGGACCCCCTGCAATATTCCCTTGTGAATATATATAGCATGTCATTGTGTACATACCCCGGACCTCCGGCAATATTCCCGTGTGAATACATATAGCATGTCATTGTGTACATACCCCGGACCTCCGGCAATATTCCCGTGTGAATACATATAGCATGTCATTGTGTACATACCCCGGACCTCCGGCAATATTGCCGTGTGAATACATATAGCATGTCATTGTGTACATACCCCGGACCCCCGGCAATATTGCCGTGTGAATACATATAGCATGTCATTGTGTACATACCCCGGACCTCCGGCAATATTCCCGTGTGAATACATATAGCATGTCATTGTGTACATACCCCGGACCCCCGGCAATATTCCTGTGTGAATACATATAGCATGTCATTGTGTACATACCCCGGACCTCCGGCAATATTCCCGTGTGAATACATATAGCATGTCATTGTGTACATACCCCGGGACCCCTGGAAATATTCCGTGTGAATACATATAGCATGTCATTGTGTACATACCCCGGACCCCCGGCAATATTCCCGTGTGAATATATATAGCATGTCATTGTGTACATACCCCGGACCCCCGGAAATATTCCGTGTGAATACATATAGCACGTCATTGTGTCCATACCCCGGACCCCCGGCAATATTCCCGTGTGAATATATATAGCATGTCATTGTGTACATACCCCGGACCCCCGGCAATATTCCCGTGTGAATACATATAGCATGTCATTGTGTACATACCCCGGACCCCAGGCAATATTCCCGTGTGAATACATATAGCATGTCATTGTGTACATACCCCGGACCTCCGGCAATATTCCCGTGTGAATACATATAGCATGTCATTGTGTACATACCCCGGACCTCCGGCAATATTCCCATGTGAATACATATAGCATGTCATTGTGTACATACCCCGGACCCCCGGCAATATTCCCGTGCGAATACATATAGCATGTCATTGTGTACATACCCCGGACCACCGGCAATATTCCCGTGTGAATATATATAGCATGTCATTGTGTACATACCCCGGACCCCCGGCAATATTCCCGTATGAATACATATACCATGTCATTGTGTACATACCCGGACCCCTGGCAATATTCCCGTATGAATACATATAGCATGTCATTGTGTACATACCCCGGACCTCCGGCAATATTCACGTATGAATACATACAGCATGTCATTGTGTACATACCCCGAACCCCTGGCAATATTCCCGTGTGAATACATATAGCATGTCATTGTAAACATACCCCGGACCCCCGGCAATATTCCCGTGTGAATACATATAGCATGTCATTGTGTATATACCCCGGACCCCCGGCAATACTCCTGTGTGAATACATATAGCATGTCATTGTATACATACCCCGGACCTCCGGCAATATTCCCGTGTGAATACATATAGCATGTGATTGTGTACATACCCCGGACCCCCGGCAATATTCCCGTGTGAATACATATAGCATGTCATTGTGTACATACCCCGGACCCCCGGCAATATTCCCGTGTGAATACATATAGCATGTCATTGTGTACATACCCGGACCTCCGGCAATATTCCGATGTGAATACATATAGCATATCATTGTGTACATACCCCGGACCCCCGACAATATTCCCGTGTGAATACATATAGCATGTCATTGTGTACATACCCCAGACCTCCGGCAATATTCCCGTGTGAATACATATAGCATGTCATTGTGTACATACCCTGGACCCCCGGCAATATTCACGTGTGAATATATATAGCATGTCATTGTGTACATACCCCGGACCCCCGGCAATATTCCCGTGTGAATACATATAGCATGTCATTGTGTACATACACCGGACCACCGGCAATATTCCCGTGTGAATACATATAGCATGTCATTGTGTACATACCCCGGACCTCCGGCAATATTCCCGTGTGAATACATATAGCATGGCATTGTGTACATACCCCAGACCTCCGGCAATATTCCCGTGTGAATACATATAGAATGTCATTGTGTACATACCCTGGACCCCCGGCAATATTCACGTGTGAATATATATAGCATGTCATTGTGTACATACCCCGGACCCCCGGCAATATTCCCGTGTGAATACATATAGCATGTCATTGTGTACATACCCCGGACCCCCGGCAATATTCCCGTGTGAATACATATAGCATGTCATTGTGTACATACCCCGGACCTCCGTCCGGCCATATCCCATTGATTACTCTCAGTAACGAGCTCTTGCCACATCCACTATCGCCTGTCACAAGGATATTGACTCCTTGCTCAAAACGTAAATTTAAACCTGAAAACATACGTGAAAAGTAGTGCATACACAACACAGAATATGTGTCGCATTTATACAGTAACAAATAAGTGGATCGATCCACAATCTTAATTTTAAAATATTAAATATTGCGACTGAATACAGTAATGCTTGAACATGCATTATACTGGGCATACTTGAGAATCAATGCAGACAAACGAGTGAAATGTTTCAGTAATACTGACTTCACTAGTGCCGGTGTCATATAAAATATTGACCTGCAGGTCATTATTCTATAGGAAAAAGTGAACCGTGGGTCGATATTCTATTATAGAATAATGACCCCCCCATCCCCAAAGCCTACAAAAACAATGTTATCAATATATTTTATTAATAATTTCATAAGCTATAAAATTAACAATTATCAATTAAATTATATTAAATTTATGTATGAAAAAAGACATACACTCAGCTTAATTGGTATTTGAAACCATGCAGCTCAAAATAAATACCTTAAACTTTCCAGAAAATGTGTACAACTATATAATATGCTGTTAACCATTATAATTCTGACTGGTGTGGCTAACTAATTTTGCCACAGGTGTGAATATCCCCATTATAAAGCAATAAAGCCTGATTGTTGGAGCACTGCAATCAACTGTGACACTTCCTGTGTTACACATGTTTTATATCATTCATAATACATAATATTTTATTATTGTATGAGCAAGCACAGATACCATTATGTTTTATAACGTGTGCCTCCCAGTGCAAGAAACTGTTCCATACATAGAATATGACCGACCCCCTTAGTGTAGATTATCTGATTGAGGGTAGGTCACTTTTCCATGCCATAGAATAATGACCCCCCTATGTTTACACAGTAAGAGTGAGAGGGGTCACTTTCCCATGCTGTAGAATAATGACCCCCTGTATGTAAACTAAATGAGTGAGGGGCAAGGGTAATTTTTCCATGCCATAGAATAATGACCCCTCCTGTATATTAACTATATGAGTATATACGCACTAAAGGCTAATTGGGTTAAACGAATTTTAAATACAGGAATAAACAATGGTTACTGGAAAGATATTTACATTAAAGAAATTAATAAATTTGGTGGTAAAATGTTCTTTGAGTGCAATATCTGTTACAAGGATTTAAACAGGCAAATAAAAAACAACTTCCTAAAAGATGTTATTGAAAGTTGGGCAAAAATTAACTATGACCCAAAGATAAATATGGTATTTCAAGATAAAAATTTCAAATTCTACCATATTCAATAAATCATGGTATGACTAAGGAGTTACGAAAATTAAGCATTTATACGATGTTGATAACGAACAATTTTATAGTTTAAACACATTTAAGAATTTGTACGGAATTGAAAATAAAGATTTTCTTCAGTATTATTCACTGTTATCGAATATCCCCCAACAATGGAAAAACAATATTAAATTAGAAAGCCAACAAATACAACCATATCTACTCATCAACAACATTATGAAGATAAAGAAACCAAACAAATATTTCTACAAAAAATATCTTGAAAAGCACAATAATAGCATAATAAACAAAGCAGAACAAAAATGGAATAGTGAATTTGAAAACTTGGACTGGAAAAGTATTTATATAACACCATTTAAAAGTACAATAGAATCTAAACTGAATATGTTACAAGAATATTGCCAACAAATAAATTTCTACATCAAATACATCTAGTTGACTCGAGTCTATGTAATTTCTGTACTATGCAAGTGGAAACCCTATGACATATATTCTGGGAATGCCCTCATATACAACATTTTTGGTCACATCTAGATATTATGTTCTTTGCGAGTCAAAATTTTAATGTAACATTAAACTATCAAAATATAAGCTTTGGTTATAAATATATCTCAAATGACCAAATAATGTCGATAGTGAATTTTATTATTATTTTAGCAAAATTCTTTATCTTCAAAAATAAACTCAACCACACAACTCCTATGTTTGAAGTGTTCGTTTGTTACCTGAGGAAACGAAAGGAAGTAGAAAGACATATTGCAATAATAAAGGACATGCAATAATAAAGGACAAAATTGCTACTCATAATAAAAAATGGGATCAAATACAGCTGTAGGACAGTTTCTCAAAACTGTTTGTTGTCTTTTTCTTTGTTTTGTTGCTGTTTTTTCCCTTTGTTTTTGCTCCGTTAAATGTAACGGAAGAATCTACTCTTTTAACTCTATTTAAATCTATTATCACTTCCTTCTATAAAAAAACATCTTATTCTTTGTGACCTTTCATGACATATTATTCTTAATCACTAACTGAAATGTTTAATACGTGCATGTATGTGTAGTTTACACACAGGGGGGTAATTATTCTATGGCATGGAAAAGTGACCCCCTCATTCATATAGTTTACACACAGGGGGTCATTATTCTATGGCATGGAAAAGTGACCCGCCGTCACTCGTACTGTGTAAACATAGGAGGGTCATTATTTTATGGCATAGAAAAGTGACCCACTCACTCCTATAGTTTACATACAGGGGGTCATTATTCTATGGCATGGAAAAGTGACCCCTCACTCATATAGTTTACACACAGGGGGTCATTATTTTATGGCATGGAAAAGTGACCCACTGACTCATATAGTTTACATACATGGGGTCATTATTCGATGGCCTTGAAGCCCTCAACTGTTAATGCGCCAAACACTTCACTTTGCAGATGGTTCCAATCAACTTGTGTTTAGTTTATACAAATTTATTTTAGCTTGATTGCGAAACAAGTTATTTCAACTTATATAAATCACTCTCGAGACCTCATTCCTGATGGAATCCATCGCCACGAGGGAGATAGAAGAGGCAATGTGGAATTTAAATGCCTTGCCTAAGGGCACAATCGTAACGGCTCCAGTGGGGCTCGAACTCCGGACCTTTCGCACCTGGAGCGAACGCCTATCCACTGCTCTATCACGACTTCCACAAAACTTGTATTTGAATAAAGATATTTTTTATACTGCTTAGTTTTACATGTATTTATGTATCTATCTATAATGTTGTTTACAGTTTGGAAATCATGTTTTATAGTTTGTTTCCTTCGTCTCTTGCTTTTAGCTGGTTTTATGTATTCCTCCACGGGTACCGCTGGTACCAACCTCTCAACGTGTACTTGTTGTCGTTTCTATGGCATTCCTGGATGGACTATAGTTCAAGGTCATCAAGCATTTTTGTTACACAGCCCTCACTTCTAGATTTATAGTCGCCAGTAATGAAACCTGCTGCTTGACGTTGCAGTCTTTCAAGTTCATCAATGTCTTTAGGTTTAGACATAGACTAAGTTTCATGCTTGTATCATCAATGGAACAGTTATATTTTTGTTATTTCTTCAACAATTTGTTTATTTTATTCATTAAAATGCTGAATAAATTAGAAAGAACACGTTCTATGTTACGTTCTGTTCCGTCTCAATCAACTTTAGTTGTGATTAGCAGGTTATGGGTTGATCCCTTTTTAGCTTTCAGCATGATTTCAGTGCCGTAATTTTACATTGACACAGCCACACATCCAGTTGTAGCCCAGTTGAGATACTAACCTGTACATATGGGTTGGCTGGACTTCGGTGCTGTATAAGACAGATCAGTAATTTCAAAGGCAGTGACAGTTTTAGACGAAGCGTCGCTTTCACTAGTAGCCTCACTCTGAGATACAGACTCCCTGGAAGAACTAGAACATGGTTAATATAACACAGTAACAATTAGTAACCAAACCATATATGCAACAAGCCCCATTGTGCAGAACAAACTCTCAGACACAGATATACGCTATGTCAAAGTCGGTTATGTCTTATTCCCCGGTTATCTCAAAGCCGGATCAATGTCCTGTTTCAGACACTATCATTATATATATAACTGACTGCATCTATATCGAATTTCGTTAAGTCAAACTTCGGATATGTATTTTGTTCAGTCCGACAGAATTTGACATATTAAACGGATGTAGACTGTACTTCAATAACTCTAAATCTAATACAGATTTAGTGTAATTACCCCAAATGATACCTCCAATTACCTCAAAGGGTATCTCCAATTACCCCAAAGAGTACTTCCAATTATGAACACTAATTGAATGGTGGTGCACCATTTCTAACATCTTTGTTCGTTTGTTCAGGTTTTACGCCTACATCAGCATCATTTTGGGCTCTATCATCGACGGGCAGGTTACATAACAACACCGTTCCAGGTCAGGCTCCAGCAGTTAACCAGTACTTGGTGCACCAATCTATAAGAAACTGCCAACGTTTCCATTTAAAGAGACACAGCCTGAGCAGGGCTCGAACCTGTGGCCATCAGTGATGATAGTTTACAGTGGTATACAAGACAGCAACAGTAACCACTCGACCATGTCAAGTTTTGTCAATATTTCTATATTATTAGGACCAGATGTTTACATTTGTGTCTTAAAGGCTATAGCCAAAAGTTTTTACAGAGATTATGTGTAGACATTAGTGCTGAAACGATTACCCGGTTAACCGGTACGATTACTTCCCCTTTCCGTGATCGTTGTCCATAGCGGCCGGTAATCTCCCTTATTAGTAGCCAATGCTGTAGTTAATAAAAGTTGCTTCCCTTATGTTATCACTGTATTCCCGGTACGTCGGTACCGTCAGAAAGAGTATTCTCCGACACAGGAAATCTCGTGACTAAGAGGCGAGCAGCTCTGGATTCGGATACAGTTGACCAACTTATATTCATTAGAATTAGAAACTACTTGAGATCTCGTAAATGTGGGGCGCCAAAAGTCTCAGTAAAGCAAGAAGTTTCCAACGAGACTGTTGGACCTAGCCCTAGTATGGCTGATGCTGAAACAGCTCTTGCTTTACCCAGACTTCCGGAGTTGCCAACAGAAAAGGAGTAGTCAATACTAGTCATCGATCAATGTCAGAACTTTAAAAGCATGTTGGTAACTTGGTAGATAGCAGTACATGATTGTGTATATGTGTTAAGCTAGTTAAAACATTTTTTCAAAAATCACAACTTCATTTGTTTTCGTGTTCATTAAAACTGTAGAAAATATCCGCACTTTTTTATTATTTAAGAATATTTTAACCTTAGCACGGCAAATCAATTTTCTCTTCATCATAATTGTTTTAATACAATCAGTTATGATTTCGTAGCTGCTCTATAAAATTCTCTCCAGCTAAATTCATCAGTCAAATATAAGCGACTAATCAAAATTCGCTTTCTTTTTGCAAGTGAAAGTTTAGTCACACTCGGTGAAAGAACATATTAAGTTTGAACGTCTCCCTAGTCACAATACACTTTAAGATGAACCCTGGACTCCCTGTAGCCATGGTGATTCTCGCAACTTATCGCAAGTCACGGTATTTCACCAGCTGATAGCTGTAAACAATGGCAGAAATACAGTCAACATATTGTGCAATATTTATAATATTTCTTGTGCGAAGAATGTTAAAATACGTACCCATGTAATAATTGTTTGTATATATCGCAGACAACATTAATATTTATACTTTATATTCTATTTGCACTTGTGAGCGTTTCATTTAGTACTTAAAACTCACGGCGTCTGTGTCAACTAAAATATTTGAATGGTGACTTGCAAGTTGTACTAACAGAGCCCCGGTTAACCAGTTAATCGTGGTTAATACGACCGATTAACCGGTAACAAATTTCTAGTAACCGTTTCAGCACATACAACATACAGTCAAACCTGTATTAAAGAGACCACCGAAGGGAGGGTAGAAAACGGTCTCTAAGCAGGAATAGTTTCTTAATACAGGCTAATTTGTTCTTTAACAACACAATCAGAAACCAAAAAGGTCGTTTCTTAATACAAGACTTAAGGTCTCTTAATAGATTGGTCTTTCAAGACTGTATGCAAATTGTTCAAATACAGTTAGACATAACGTATTAGAATTATCCATGCCCAATAGCCCTTTAGCTTTCATTTCAATTCATTCGTATTTATTGTGTATTTGTAGTAAATTATGTTATATAATGTCGAATTTAAATATGTTTAAACCAAATAGATCAATCACAATGAAGCTATGAATGTGTCTTACATTTCGCTCCATCCAAATCCACGGAGCTCGGATGGTCTACCGGCCAGTCGGCTATCCTGACTATTCTTCAGCTGGGTTAGAACCTCCAATAATTCAACAACTCTGAAACAACAACTCTGATTATTAATTCTACTGCATACTGCCAAACAATCAAATTTTTTATTACAACTTGCAAGTCCCTTTCATTGTTTGTGACACATTCAATTCCGTTGTAATCAGCAAGAAAGAGAGAGGCAATGTGGAATTTAAGTGCCTTGTCTAAGAGCACAATCGAACTACAGATGGGTGTGAATTCCCCTTAATTGCCCTGTACACCTGACAAATGTATCGAAAGACTGGGTTGGCACCCTTGATCGGACTTGACCATTCAGCCTCTTTCCAGGAACAATGTTTAAATGACTATCTCTCGCACTAAAGCAATCATATTTAACGGAGATTGCCCTGTATGGGATACAAACAAACGAACACACTGCCAGTTTGCTATAACAACTTCCATGATATACTACATACATAGTGATTAACCGAACAACTGAAACGATAATCTGCATCGATCGATTGGCATGCATTGGATGGCAACGTTAACAATGGTTTGAACAGGCAAACAGCTACTAATAAAACAAGTTTCATGTGGCACGAAATACTGACGCATGTCGGAAATTATGACATATAGCAATAATTAGTTATTTATACAGTCAAACATGTGTTAGTGGTCACCTCCACTAAGCAACTAACCTTTATTAAGCAGCCAGTTTGCAGATTCCTAATATGTTGTTTTATTATACATTTGACCTCTATTAAGCAACACCTGTGCTAAGCAGCCACTTTTTGTGATTCCCTTGGATGGTTGCTTAAGACAGGTTTTATTGTAGTCTACTTTCACGGTTAATGCAATATTCGAAAATTAGTTTGCATCAAAAAATATTTACGCTAAAACTGATTGATAGTAACACAAAAGAGCAGCAGTAACAAAAAAAAATGGGAGCCTCCGCGCCCCCCGTTGAGCCCTCCCTCACAGTTCCGGGTGAACAGACCTCTTAATTTGGGCCGAGGAGGCTCCCAGCCCCATTTCAGACAGCCAAAAAACACCCATATATGAGCCAGGGGACGGCTCACAACCCTCGCCGGCCCAGGGCTCTCAGACACTACGTGCCAAAAAAGAAATGACAAACCACTTACCTATCGGGAGTGAATCTCAATGATTATTAAGCCTTTTGGTCATACCCCGGGCGCCAACGCAGCTCCCACCATCCGCTGACGAGCGAATGTCAATCGGGTATAAAAAAGGGCGAATATCAATCGGACATAAAAGGGCGAGCCGTTCGATCGGACATAAAAAAGGACCAAAATTCTCCATTGTAAACTACCAATTAAAGGTTTGTCTCAATGGATATATATCGGAAGATAACAACGATCATGCCTCAAGGTCATAATAATTGTCGGTGGATTATGATTGGTTCCCACATTCCTTGTGGAAAGAGCTGCGTCTTCGAACATTGCAAGCAGCATCGAGCCCAGCTCCGTAGGCGGCCGGTCGAACCCGTGCCATGCAGGAATTGCGGGGTGGGAACCCAGAGCGAGGGTAAGTTATGTCAACCTTGCGGAGGTGAACGTATCAAGCATAAATTGGCATACGCCGAACGTCGTGCCCGGATAAAATTTGAGAAGGTCTTGGTCCAACTCTTGGAAGTGCGAATACAATAATTTTAGATTTAGAGAAATAATATCCATTATAATATACTGTTCATAGTTGTACATTATAACATACTATCATCTATAAAAATAATTTAGATTTAGAGAAATAATATCCGTTATAATATACTGTTCATAGTTGTACGTTATAATATACTATCAAGTACAAAGTTGCTTCAGATTTAGAGAATAGTGTACATTAAGGCATACCCATATAATGGTCAAAGTTACCGAACTGCGATTGGACGCTCACGAGTTGGGTATTTGTGGGAGATCGAGGCTCAAGAAGCGAGACCTCCGAGATGCGATCGCGAAAGTTCGCGCCGCCGATTACACGAAACGTCTCTGGCGAGCGGCGAAGACGGGGCGCTTCCCCGCGCTCCGGAGGTATAACCCCCACAAAAAGGCCCAGAGTGTCCACGAGATGAGGCAGCTCAAGGACAAGGTCGATGCGGCGCTGCGGGCCGGGAAGTACGCCGCCCAGGTCGCGAGGCGGCCGCGAGAGCGCCTACCGCATCTCCGCAAGATCACGGAACGCTTGAGGAGGCCGCATCTACACGGCCTGACCAAGGGCTCGAAAGAACCCCTAGCCCGCGCGATCGCGAGGGAAGGTCCCGAAATTCTTCACGAGCGACTCGACATCCCGGAAGCGCCGAAGCCCCCACCCCCCGCGGGATATACCTTCGACCTGGACATCCCGGTCCCTCCCCCGGTAAGATTCCCGGCTGATGAACCGTGGGTAGGGATCTTGAACGATGCTAAAGACGAGTTTCAAGTTGATGGAGCCTCGGTGGTCTTCTCCACATGGAGGGTAGAGGCCGGGGCGGGCCGTATGTCTCTGGATGCCACTATGACAGATGTCAGAGCTGCAGAGCTCTTGCGAGAGCTCCCCGAGGGTGAGCATATCCTCAAGCTCAAGTACCTGCGAGAGCGGGATGAAGGTGACTGGGTGGTCGAAGACAAGTTTGACCCAGTGAGGACAGATAGGAAGAAAGGTCAGGCAGTTGTAACCATCGATCGGAACATGAAGCCGGGTGCCCTCGCAGGAATCGACAAGCCTTACTTTCAGAATGCATACCCCGTCACCGCGGTTGTCTATGGCGTCTATCCCCTCAGAAACCCGGATCCTGCCAACCTTGCCCCGCTAAGAGACGGCGATCTTAACTGTGTGGCCCAGCGAGTCGTGGAGCATTTTGAGGGCACCCTGAGGTGCCAGGGTCTCACCCCAACCAGACGCCAGAAAATCCGGGCGTGGGAGGACGAAGTCCATGAGTCTGGTGCCACGGTCGACGTTGTGGCCGGACTGGAGAGTATTCTCCAGCATGCAATCATCTTGAAGGACATCGCCGGTGAGGACATATATAACAGTGGCAAGTACCAGAGACGGGGCACCAGAAGTTATGGGAGGGTAGAACTCATCTGCCACAACGGCCACGCCTGGCCCAAAGACCTCCACAGTCCAGGCAGGTCCACATCTATGAAGGCGATGTGTGGGAAGCAATCCGACACACAACCCAGGATGAGCCAATCGCAGTCTGGCTCTTGGGTGGCAGGCAAGACAAGCAGCTGAGTGTAGACCAGTTTGTCCTGCAGGATGGCCGCACCTACAGAACTCAGGAGGACCACCAAAGGATCTAGGTGACGAATCTCTTGCTGACAGGGCCTTTGGGGTAAACCATGCGGCGAGCATAGTGGCCAAAGAAAGGAACGGCTGGAAGCCCACCCCGACGTCCTTCGCAGATGATATCCAAAAAGCCTGTGTAGAACACGGCCATGGTGGCCTCTGGAACTCCATGGACTATGACACGAGAGACGTTGTCAGCATCGACATGAAGGCCTGCTACCCTGCCAGCTTCCAAGGCCTCGGCGAAGTGAAATCATACTTTGAGCGGTTTGGCCACCCTACCCACAGGATGACGAGAGTGGCCATTAATGGGCCTTTGCCCAAAGACATCAGCGCAGGGTTTGCTGAGGTCACAGAGTGGGTGTTCAAACAAGACAGTCATCCCGTAATCCCTGCCTGGTTTGGGAAGCATTTCGAGGAGAGGGGGTGGGCTCCCACACCCCTCCTCACATACCTCACCGAATCTGGGCTCTTGACTCACCTGCATGTCCGGGAGGCCATCATCTCCTATACCAAGCAGGAGGAGGTCTGGCTCCCCGAGGATCGTGATCAGGGATGCAGCATTATTGGTAAGTTCACCCAGGGCACCAAAGCTGAAGGCAAGCGACTGACGCGGCGCCTCGTGACTGACCAGGGAGAGCTGGATTACCTGGTGAGGGACACTCGCCAGAGTGGCACTCTTGTCGGAGCACCCCAAAAGTGCCCCCTTGGACATGTTCTCACGTACTATGATGGAAGCCAGCCACAGTATGCGAGCTTGCTCACTTATGCCCACATCAATCTCCTCAGCATGCTCCAGCGTTTCGACGACAAGCAGGCTGTCCGAGTGGCCACAGACAGCATATACATCCAGAAGACGGCACTGCACAAGCTCAAGGATGTCGAGGCCTATGTTGCCCACATGACCTGCAACTGTGAAATTGACTTGTGTGTGAATTGTCTCCTGGGAATAGAGTATCTGCCCTCAGTAGAACCAGCCCAGTGGAGAGACAAGGGTGATCAGCTGTATATGCCTCAGGAACATGCTGCATATGTCCCCAGGCTGGTATACCAAGGCCAACAAAAAGACTTACCACCGAGTCAGGCCCCCTGCTTCAAGTACCCACTGACTCGGCACCAGTTGAGCTACCTGAATGGTGGTAGTGGCAAAACCACGCGAGCGATCGAATTGTTCCGCACCAGAGACCCCCTGGTGTTCACCCCGACCCACCGTCTGGCCAAAGAGATGCGGGCCAGAGGGGTCAAGGCTCAGACCTACCATAGCTTCTTCCGCTGGAGTGGCCAGACTGACTGGACTCCAGAAAGGATGGGCCAAAAGTACATCCCCCGCGTGATCATCTGGGACGAGGTTTGCAAAGCCCCAAAGCCAATCCTGGAAGTGTTCCTAGACTGGTTAGACCAGAGAGGGGTCCACATCATCTGCTGTGGTGACCAGGGTCAGCCACCACCAATTGCAGGCGAGATGCCACATGACTGGCTGCGACATGCTGCCCACTACTATGAAGAGGTTGACCACAGAGCGAAAGACCCGGCCCTCAAAGCCCTCAAACGGGAGATCCGCCTCCGGCCGGATCGGGTGCAGTGCTCGGACATGAGAAAGGCCCTACCCACCTGCCTCGGATGGGACAGATTCATTGCAGTATGGAAGCCAGGCGACCGTATCTTGACCTCGAGACAGAAGGTGCGCAACCGCGCACAAGAGCTGCTATTCCATTACCATAAGGAGCACTTCCCTGACGAGCCGGTGCCCCTCCTCTATCGCCCAAAAGACACCCGAAGACAAAACATTATGGTGACCATCCCAGGGCCTGGTAGGCCAGAGCAGGAAGAGCTCGTCCTCAATGACATCGTTGAGGTGCCTGTCCACTATGCCCAAGAAGTTATGGACGGCAAGTGGGGACAGGACTGGGCTCTCGGCTATGCCAGGACAGTCCACTCGAGCCAGGGGCTCACAATCCGCGATCCGCAAAAAGTCTGGATTATCGACGACTATCTCCTATGGTCGAACCTCGCATACCTCGCCGTCAGCCGCGTGGAGTACATACACCAGCTCGAATGAGTAGTCTGCCCACTCACTGAGCAGCAGCTCCGCAAAGTCATCCAGAGAAAGCATACAAGCGCCATGATCAGGCCAAAGGTCTCCAGGGATTCAATCTCAAGGTCGATCACATCCTGGCTTCATCCCACTGCTGGTAGGCGTGCATGCCTTGGCTGTACAGCTGGTTGGGGACACCCTCAATTGTCACCTCAACCGTGGTAATTTTGGGATTGTAGAAGCTTTCGGTTTCTCTAGCCCCGGCCTCCTCGAACAGCATCAGGATTCCCTTCATCGAGCGGGCCGGGACGTTGATATTAATGTTCCACAGGGTGTCGTTTTTGTTTTTCGTTATTTTGCGATGACGAAAAACTCTGTCATAAAGGATTGCAAGCCGCCCGGTATACTGCTCTCTAATCCTTCGTGCGAGGTCGGGCAGCGTGACCATGTCGTACTCCAGTGAAATGTTTTCCACCGCATACGTCGAGTTCACGTCTGTAGCGATGAGAACACGGCTATAGTCGTTGAACATTAGTTCGTATTCCAGGCGGTCTGCCAGTGCGCTTTGATAGAATGGCTCTCCAGCAGCTCAAAGTCGAGTGGGATGTGGTAGCGGTTACCGTATGTCGCAGAAATTGCGTTGTGCGCGGCAACGTTATCTGCCTTGTTACCAGCATCGATTCTAAGTCTGGTTACGTTCTGATTGTTGCTGGTATCAATACCCTGATAGACCGCATTTTCGCGCTCTTGTGCAGTCTTCCAGAGATCTTGGTAACAGTAATAGACATCGGAGTCATCGATAGACATAATCTCATTACCACTGATTTTGATAGTCGTTTTCTTGACTATGGCGCGGCCCAGGTTCTGGACGACGGTTCGATTTAAGTCTGTAGACGTCAGTGAGATCGTGAAAGCGAGGCGAACGGTCCCTGGCACAATCACGTCGTTAGCTCCAAGGTTGGGGAAGCGGACCAAGAGCTGCTGGTTCTGGTCAATCGTCAAGGGGTTGTTCGTAATGACCACGCTCTGTCTTATGCCCTTTGCCCCGAGGGGCTCCCGCAGCCTGCGGTATGGATTGAGTTTGCGTGCGTATTGAGTTGAAGCCATTACTATATTGAACCCAAATGTGGTAGCCTTCAATACGATGGCAGACATTGATATGGATGATTTCGTACGCGATGATGATGTAGAAGATGATGTAGAAGACACCTATTATACCGGTATGTTGCCTGGCGGGACGCAGGTGTACAAAAATGTCACTCCTGGGGGGCCATCGGGCCTCTTAGTCAGGAACTGCTCGGATCCGCCGTAGATTCCTACTACGGCGAACTGGCAGAAAAAGGCATGGTCCCGTCGGTTGGCCGTGACTACTCCAAGTTTGAATTGAATCGGTACGGTAGATTGCACCTGAAATCCGCCCCTAACATCGAGATTGTCAATGCCCGCACCGGCGAGCCACTCTCATTAAATACCATTGCCGGGAGGCGGGGTGGCGGCCAAATCATCAGAGACGAGCTTGGATTCACGGATTGGGTGCGAGGTAATAAAATTATATCCGCCCGGGCAGTAGAGGCCCTCCATGCAGCTACCACTGAGCTAGGTGGAGCAGCAGCCAAAATAGAAACAGTTGAGCTCAACGAGATCCCGCAAGTCGCCACCGATGCTATTCGCACAGTGGAGACGACGTTCACCGATAATCAGATAGAAGACATACTCAGCACAATGGATGATCCGCCGCTAAACCTGCGTGAACTCCGCGGGCTTAATAAAACCATGCAGACGGTCCGGGGCGAGCTAACCAACAACCTCGCCAAATTGACGGAACTCGATGAACACGTCGCGCTAGAAAAAAGGAAACTAGGCGAGGCTGATACAACACACGATAAGCGGCGGATCACTGAGTGCCTGCAGGGGTTGCAGGATAAAAGAGCAACCCGCTTGGAGGCCGCCTCTGCCAACCGGGAGGCGCTCCGTACACAAATCAATCGGATCCGCGAAACTATATCACGGGTCCTCCATGAGGACACCACGCTCGGCGAGCGTCTTCGCACGTTGTTCAGAGATCAGGGCGTCACACTAGTAAGCATTATGACTGCACTCGGGTTTATTGTGAGTACGCTTGTGCTGGCTCTTACAGGCGGGGGTGCTGCGGGGGCCGCTGCAGCGGTTCCCGCTAAGGAGGGCATCAAGGAGTGGGCTAAAAAGGTGTTGAAATATTTTGGTAGGGCACTGGCAAAACTCGCCGGAAAGGCTGCGGCAGCGGTTCCTGGCATTATCGGTGGCATTGCCTCCTGGCTCCTCACCTTCTTGAGCAAGACGGCGGGGTGGCTCTCAGAAAATATATGGGCACTGGTCGTTGCCGTCGGCGGGCTACTGTATGTTGCAGCCTGGCGCGGCCTAGGTTAGTACAGTACTAGGGTAATAGCCAAAGAATTGTCAACCCTGTGATGACGCCAACCACAATGAGCGCATTTTTCTCATCTTCATGCTGTTCTTCATCAGTCGTTCCCGTGGGAACCGCTGCCGGTGGGCCTGGTTCCGGCCGTCGTCCCGACTCGGTAATCTTTTGATGTAGCCCCGGCGCTGCGGAGAAGCTCCCGTGAGTTGTTGGTATGTCAGCCACCCCGTTGACATCGTAATTGCGACCTAAGGACAGGTTGGAGCTATCTTTCATTGTTGTATCCAGCCTGATGACCGATTCGCAGCAACATGTCGCTCGGTGCCATGTAGAGGCTGTGGCCGAAGACGAAATCTACCTGGCTCTTCGCATACTGAAGAACGTCTTGGTACCGCACGATTGCCGATGGGATGTCCACCGGGGAGTTTATGGCGTCCTCAACATTCGCTAGAAACTGCTTCTGTGCGTCAAATGCCGTGCCAACTCCCACGATGCAGGACCTCGTCTGTGACTGGGCTCCCAGGAGAGCCCAAACATAGGTCTGGATTGAATCATTCAGGCGGGAAACACCGGCCCGGGTGAACCCGTTTGACTTATCTAGCACAAATGATCAATATGAGTCTTTTTTGGCGGTAGCCAGTCGCAGAATGAAACACCACAGTGACGCCCGCCAGAGACCTCTGACCCGAATGTCATTTTCGCCGGGTCCCAATTTCCGGCATCCTGGGTGGCAATGTGTTTATCCGGGCTACCGTGCCTGAAATCGGTCTGCCTCCACGCGATATGTCCTTTGGTGTAGGCATCGCCGAGCCCGTTGCTGTTCGGGAAGCTCTTCTGCTGCCAGTCGGTCATTGGGCTGACCCCAAACTCTGCGCAGAGTTGCTCGTACGCCCGCCGGTCATACATATTTGAGAAGGGGTCGTACGCTCTGTCTTGTGGTAGCACGGATTTTAGCTCGCACAGGATCCTCCGCGTGGTATAGTACACGTGGAACAGGAAGACCGACTGCATCAGTGGCTCTGTTTCGCCCGTAAGATGATCATTGAAAGACACACCGCAGCCTGCGGTGGCGCACCAGATGGCGAAATTAAGCTGGTTCTGCCAGAATTGCATCGGTGTGTTGTTCCAAGCCTGCATCACGGTGTCCGTCTTGACAGGAGGTAGCCTGTATTTTCGCCATATATCCGTAACCTCGGTGTAGAAGACCTCATTCGGGCCGACCGTGATCATCAGGGTGGTTAGGTTCACGGCCGCAAGCTGGCGTTTATATACACCGCCAGTTTTATAAGTAACCAAAGGATTATAGCCGAAAGTTCTATTTAAAGTATAACAATCACCGATGTTCAAAGGGGTGAGGCCACAAGCCTCCAACAATATATTGATAACCGCGGCGGAGATCTACGCGTTGGCCTCAGATCAATAACACTTACAGTCGGTTGGTATAATATGAATGACGGTGAGGGGTTCGGATACATAAAGGACGGTACTGTGGACTCGGTAAAGTTACCCCAGGGGCTATGGAGTTTCAGTTGCTTGCAAACATTTATCGACTCAGAATGTTCTGACTTCGCTAGTATCGACATTTGTAAAGCCAATGGACTTGCGACCCTGACTATCAAGCGCGAACAAATAACTATGAGTCCCGGTATGTGCGGCATACTCGGTATCTTTAAAGTGTATGACGCCAATAAAGGTTGGCTCGGTCCCGGTTCGTATACCGGAGATAAACCCTTAAACTTCGCCATTACTAAAACCCTCCAAGTGCACCTGAGGCAGCTGAACACGTCATATAACATGTGCGACGGGGCGCCGAGTACGCTCCTCAAAGTAATAGAGGCGGGAAATGCCTTCTTCGGGGAAACCGTTACTATAGAATATCCTCATCCCGAATTCAAATGCTTGGAACGCGGCTGCATCGACGAATTGAATATTACTATCAGAGATGATAGCGGACGAGCATTAAACAATCGCGAGTTTCCGATTTCTATAGTACTTGAGATAAAATGAGTATATACGGACCTGGTACCTGCGGCGGCGCTGGCACGGTCCGGAAGCCTATCATTACAGTTTGGGCCGAGGAAAGGGGTCCGCTCCGTAACGGAGAATACGAATGGTCATTCGGCAACAACGCGAACAACCGGTAATCCTATGTTAACATCTGGCAGGATATTACGGATGTCACTCTCTTCCATAAAGGCCTCGGGGGCAGCTGTGAACATTGTCAGTGTGAACCTCGTAATTAGCGGCGAATCACAAAATGTCGGCATTACGAAACCCGCGGGTGTGAGGTCTGCATTTACAATCATTGAAAATCCGATTGAAGTACCGGCAGGCGGTGTTAAAAATTTCATCACCGAGTCTTCTAATACACCGAGCTCCGCTAGTGTTGTCGCATTGCTTATCGAATTAGATCTGTAGCAGAAGATAGTTTATCTATCATGAGTATTTACGGTCCTTCCTATATTGAGCCGAGAAAACCGGTCGTTGCAATTTGTGCCGAGGAGTGGGGTATGTTGCGCCCGGGTGAGCACGAATGGTCTTTTGGTAACAACGCGAACAATCAGTATACGGGTTACCCTATGTTAGCATCTGGGACGATTCTACGGATGTCACTCTCTTCCGTAAAGTCTTTGGGAGCAGCTGCGGATGAAGTCAGAGTGAACCTCGTATTTAACGGTGTAGAACAAAATGCCGGCATTACGAAACCCGCGGGTATAAAGTCTGCACTTGTCATTTTTAACACCGCCCCAATTAAAGTTTCAGCGGGCACAGTTATTAACTTTATCACCAGAACCGGCGATCCTTTAAGCTATGCTAGTGTCGTCGCATTGCTTATCGAGCTAGATATCTGATGGAGAATAAAACGCTATATCCTAGTCTACCGACGGTACCAGCCGACCCGGTTGCCGGACCGTCAGCTTTTAGACTGAACAGGATCCTGGAGATTCAAACTCTACTCTTAAACGAACAACGTATCCGTAGCAGCCTAGCCAAAAAATACAGACGAGCTGCCAATACTATTGACGGCATAAATACGACCATTGCGGCCGGCTCAGTAGCCAGCGGTGTCGGGAGTGTCACAGTAATATCCACGCTTGTAGGCGCGCCAATAGCCGTTGGTTTGGGTGCTGCCGCGGGCGGGCTCCTATGCATGATCGGGCGGGTGATAGGCCGGCGTCTAGACACTACCGTTAAAAACCACGACCGCATTGCAGTCGCGGCACGGGTAAAGAAAAATAGTATCGACGCTATAATTAGCGGAGCTATTCAAGACAATGAAATCTCGGATGTCGAGTTTTAAGACCGTCATTGACGAATGGGACAGGTATCAAGCCTTGAAAGATGACATCCGGACCAAATGTAAGGCAGCCCAACCTCAAATTCTGACGGACAAGAAGGTAACAAAATTAGTCACGGAAGAGCGTGCCGCGGAGAGAAGATTGTTGCTGGGCCGGCTCGCGACGTGATATGCTTATTTATGTGTCTGGGTCGAGAGGAATTACTGCCGGGATACACACCAAGAATTCCGACCGCTCCACCATGTTCCGAATAGCTCACCATACTTTTACACAAATGCGTCTATTTATGATATCGGTAAGTTAAATCGTGCGCTGGCATGTTACTATAAACTATCCTTACAACAACCACATAAATTAACAATTTTTAATTCATCTTGTACTGGGATTCGAACCCGCTCCGCCAGAATTCAAATCAAACGTTAATACCACTAAGCCATCCCGACTGTATATAAATCTTCCGTATTTTAGCTGGTGTTACACAATACGCCAGAGGTAAAGTTTAATTCAGTGTAGTTTAAACTATACACGGTTTAAACATAAACATGTAATCGATACTACCAGTGGATAGCTACTTGACAATGTTATAGAGTAACACACTTAACTACGTCACTTCGTCAATGATGCAGTGTTCTTGTCAAGGCAGAAAATATTTGTCAAGGCAGAAAATATTTGTCAAGATGTTTACATCTTGACGGAAGTTATATTTTTAGACAATAGACACTCGCGTGACATAAGATAACATTCAACCAATCAGCAGCGTTTGTGAATGGGGAATTCCCCGGATCAGGGCACCTAACTGTTTAGTGTAAGGCATGGAAGGACTAGTAAAAGCTGAGCAGTTTTAACATGGCAGAGCGAAAACGTAGTTTTGTTGAAGCTTTTTTGAGTGAGGAAGCATCAGAAAGCAGCGCATCAAAAAGTTCAACCAGAATCAAGTTGGCACGTGCTAAAAACCGTAAAGAGAAGCGTACCAAAACATGATAAAGACAAAAGAACGTATCACAGCTATAGTATCCAAGATGCGTGAACAGGAAGCAGAGTTTGAGATTGCCAAAGTGGAGGTGGACAGATTAAGGAATATCCTACAACAAGATGATAGTGAATAAACTCCTACATTTTTCGGCCGCTAAAATGGCAGCGGTCCGTGGTTGAGCTCTGCTCCCATCTACGGCCAGAAGTCAACCAAACAGAAAAACAAAAACACTGCGACCCGGTCCGGCTTGGCGACAGCGCCGAGCCATCCGTGTCTTCCAGACACGCTGATGAGCCCTGCCAGGGCGAAATGGTGACAGGTAAGTGGTTTGTCATTTCTTTGTTGGCACGTAGTGTCTGAGAGCCCTGGGCCGGCGAGGGTTGTGGGCCGTCCCCTGGCTGATATATGGGTGTTTTTTGGCTGTCTGAAATGGGGCTGGGAGCCTCCTCGGCCCAAATTAAGAGGTCTGTTCACCCGGAACTGTGAGGGAGGGCTCAACGGGGGGCGCGGAGGCTCCCATTTTTTTTGTGTTACTCACCCCCCCTGCTGCTCAAAAGTAAATTTCGTTCAAAACACAGCGAAGAGAATTCCGAATACTGGCAAGGTGATTAATGACAGCTGAAACTAAGGTACATTGTATCACTTGGTGGCTGGATGGAACATACATGTTTGAATGACAGCTGAAACTAAGGTACATTGCATCGCTTGGTGGCTGGATGGAACATACATGTTTAAATGACAGCTGAAACGAAGGTACATTGCATCGCTTGGTGGCTTGATGGAACATACATGTTTGAATGACAGCTGAAACTAAGGTACATTGCATCGCTTGGTGGCTGGATGGAACATACATGTTTGAATGACAGCTGAAACGAAGGTACATTGCATCGCTTGGTGGCTGGATGGAACATACATGTTTGAATGACAGCTGAAACGAAGGTACATTGCATCGCTTGGTGGCTGGATGGAACATACATGTTTAAATGACAGCTGAAACGAAGGTACATTGCATCGCTTGGTGGCTGGATAGAACATACATGTTTGAATGACAGCTGAAACTAAGGTACATTGCATCGCTTGGTGGCTGGATGGAACATACATGTTTGAATGACAGCTGAAACTAAGGTACATTGCATCACTTGGTGGCTGGATGGAACATACATGTTTGAATGACAGCTGAAACTAAGGTACATTGCATCGCTTGGTGGCTGGATAGAACATACATGTTTGAATGACAGCTGAAATGAAGGTACATTGCATCGCTTGGTGACTGGATGGAACATAAATGTTTGACCAGATTGTTTATAGAGAATAAAATCGGTTTCAAATTGGAATTTTTTTTTGTGCATTTGGTTAAGATATGTATGGCCTATTGATATATTCGGATGAAATTTGATGAGATAGGGAGAATAATACTAGACTATGGCACGAGTAAACGAAAACCTGTATCATTCATGATTACTTTAAACATTATTTATTTCAGTATTTTTACATGTAATCAAGAAATGAACATTTTACATAAAATTGAACACCAGTAGGATAATATATTTAACATTCTAACATGGCTTGATATTTTGTTCTAATGAACAAAGAACAGATCTACCGTTGTAAAATATGCAATATACCACGGCTAGAACTGGCCTATTTTATGGCTGTTGAATATTCATTTCCTCCCCCGTATAAAAACTTATTTATGAATGAAAATCACGTGACGTAAACAAAAATCGTAGTACAGTAAAAACCCTCTATGCGACCACCCCGATTTCGAGACCACCCCGCTATTGTGAACGATTTTCTTCAGAACGGAATATTTCACTATATATGTCAATGGTCGTTGACCCCGATAACCAGACCACCCCGTTATTCCGTAATACGACCAGTTAATTCAGACAAATGCCATTAATCCTATGCTAATTGAACCCCTAATACGACCACGGGCGATTTTCTCACTTTCATTGATCGCATCACATGATAAAACATTTTTAATTATGTCCCACTTTTACAATAATTATGGTATTGTATTGGTCAAGGGAGATAAACACGGAAGTGTTGATTTTAAATGATTGGGTTTGATTGCTTTTAATCTTTTGTATATTGTCTGGAGTACAAACTGTAAAACACATGGTAGGTATTATGTGTTTCTATTAATAGATAATTACCTCTTTCTGTTTGCTAATCTTTGCGATATTGGATTGATTGATCTCCTCCGAGTGTTGGACAATAAAAGATTATCATTAAGAGAGTATGTTTCATATCACATTTTGCATTTATAGAATCAGCATGGACCATAAACGCAAAGTACTCTTCTCATTTATTTTGAAAAACAATGATGAAATTCTACAGCAAGGCAATCGGCAATTAAAAATATCTCCTACATGTGTTATATAAATCACCACAGCTGGGTCAATGCTGGCATAATCATGGAAAATTACTTGGGCGTTCTAAAAATAGATGTATGTAATAGACAAGCTCTAGGCTGGTTTAATTTTCTGAAATTCCTGAGGTTACCACTTTTATATTTATTTGTTAACATAAAGATCAAAGAGGCATACGTCACAGCTTGGAGCAAATTAACTTAATAAATGAGTCCTGGTAAGAGCCAGAGACAACTACCAGAAAAGTTCTGCATTGGAAAGACACAGGTAAATTAATTAGTAAAACTTAATCAAACAAATTCTGAATGGATAAATATAGGACAGCCTGAGAGGGGTGGAACAAAATGTGTGATTAACTTATTCAGTGGGCAGAAATATTTAATGAAAACAAGCTGCTATGAATCCAATTTTTTTGAGTTGGATCCTTGAGGGGTGGGGGTGCTACAGTCTAAGGAAGAAGGCTTGCTGTGTGACCGACCACTGAACCTGCTAATTGAAGATTATTTTATATTAGTCTTCTTGACCAAACTCGATAAAGAGACCACCCCGCTAATAAGACCACTTTTTGGAGGCGTGGCTAAATTAAAAAAATTTGTTATTAATATTGTTCATGATTATACATTATTCTGCCGACGTGAACTATTAATACATACATTTATTATTGTTTGAATAAAAATATTAGTAAATTCTGGCTAATATTGAAAATTAGATTTTTAGAAAATCATTATTTCAGGGAGGTAATTTGTAAATCCGTCAGCCAAATCACAGAAAGGAGAGAAAATTTAGTAACACGCACATTTCTTCATTCGTAGCATTATATTGGGTCATGTTAGAATGGAAATAATATTTGTCTTGCCATGGTATATCGGCGAATAAACCACAGTTAGGAGTTCTGATGCGTAGGAATTAACCACGCAGGCCGTAGGCCTAAGTGGTTAATTTCTACGCATTAGAACGACATATACCAAGGCAAGACAAATATTATTTCCTAAATGAAAATATGTGAAATCTATTCTAGGTATATACTAAACAATTTCAAATTATTATGTGAACCATACGTTATTGTATTAGGGAGTAAATAGTTTTGGATGTTAAAATGAAAATGGTTAAAACTTTGATTAGTTTAGAGAACAGTTGTTGGATAGGTTCGGGTGTTTCAGATTGGAATTGCAATGTTAACGGTTTAAAAATCATGACTAAACTCGTCAGAACACACTTTGACATGAATTAAACAACCAACATGTATTAAACAGCCAGTTACAACATTCCCAATGTGACAATTTGTTCAACAATTAACTTCTATTAAGCAGCCACCTCTGCTAAGCAGCCAAGTTTCATCACTCCCATGGCTGACTGCTTAAGTCAGGTTTAACTGAATGTATATCCCTACGGCGGAAAATTGATGTGTTTGCCATCATAAATCCAGTTTAGACTGGAAACAAAGACTTGTGGGAGACTTACTGTCAAAATGGAATAACAAATGGATGATTCAACAACTAGCCCTCTATATGAATACTAAGGGACACCCTTATGTGAGACTAAAGAGGTCAGTACCCTTGAAACTTTCAATGATTTTATTGTTTGTTAGTTCAGGTTTTACGCAGGCATCAGCACCCTTCTAAGCTATATCACCAGCAGCACCTTTCCTGGGCAGGCTCCAGCGATTAACTAGTACTTGGTGCAGAAACCTCCGTAAGAAACTGCCAACTTTTTCATATGAATGAGACACGGCCTGAGCGGGCTCGAACTCATGACCATCAGTGATGATAGGTTACAGTGGTATATGAGTCAGCGACTGTTGCCGCTTGGCCATGGAGGCGGACAATTTTATTGTTGGAATCATATATTCAATTACTTCCAATTCTACATACAAGAGCTCACCGGTATATTCACTGGCAGATCTATCTGGTACGACACCCTGGGCTCACACAACCGGCTTACATACCTGTGAGTAGTGCCAGCTATGTTGGTCAACTTCAGTGACAGGTCTATCAACCTTGTGAAACAGTTGATCAAATATATCACAACAAATGCATTCTGAAACAATCAACAAATACATAAGACTCTCTCTACTGGATCACCTCGGTATAGAAGAATATGTCCAGTATTGGACAAGATTCTGGTTTAGAAGCCATCGATGGCCAAAATCTATGTATAAGTGAAAACAACATTCAATTTCAAGATAAATTTACATAGCACACTGCCATTTTTGCCAACCCCTAACCCGATTCTCCCTCTTTTGGGCTCCATTCTACCCATGAAGTTAATTAAGGCTCGTTATGGCGGACATGTTTAAATTGTGGCCCTATGGTGGGATTCTGCACATACATCATATATAGAATACAGATATCACATTCATCATATATAGAATACAGATAGCACATTCACCATATATAGAATACAAATACAAATACAGATAGCACATATATAGAATACAGATAGCACATACATCATATATAGAATACAGATAGCACATACATCATATATAGAATACAGATAGCACATACATCATATATAGAATACAGATAGCACATACATCATATATAGAATAGATAGCACATTCACCATATATAGAATACAAATACAAATACAGATAGCACATACATCATATATAGAATACAGATAGCACATACATCATATATAGATTACAGATAGCACATTCACCATATATAGAATACAGATAGCACATACATCATATATGGAATACAGATAGCACACACAAATAGAATACAGATAGCACATACACATATATAGAATACATCATATATAGAATACAGATAGCACATACATCATATATAGAATACAGATAGCACATACATCATATATAGAATACAGATAGCACATTATACATCATATATAGAATACAGATAGCACATACATCATATATAGAATACAGATAGCACATTCACCATATATAGAATACATCATATATAGAATACAGATAGCACATACATCATATATAGAATACAGATAGCACATACATCATATATAGAATACAGATAGCACATTCATCATATATAGAATACAGATAGCACATACATCATATATAGAATACAGATAGCACATTCATCATATATAGAATACAGATAGCACATTCATCAAATATAGAATACAGATAGCACATACACCATATATAGAATACATCATATAGAATACAGATAGCACATACATCATATATAGAATACAGATAGCACATTCATCATATATAGAATACAGATAGCACATACACCATATATAGAATACATCATATAGAATACAGATAGCACATACATCATATATAGAATACAGATAGCACATTCATCATATATAGAATACAGATAGCACATACACCATATATAGAATACATCATATTGAATACAGATAGCACATACACCATATATAGAATACAGATAGCACATTCATCATATATAGAATACATCATATTTAGAATACAGATAGCACATTCATCATATATAGAATACAGATAGCACATTCATCATATATAGAATACATCATATATAGAATACAGATAGCACATTCATCATATATAAAATACAGATAGCACATTCATCATATATAGAATACAGATAGCACATTCATCAAATATAGAATACATCATATATAGAATACAGATAGCACATTCATCATATATAGAATACAGATAGCACATTCATCATATATAGAATACAGATAGCACATTCATCATATATAGAATACAGATAGCACATACATCATATATAGAATACAGATAGCACATTCACCATATATAGAATACAGATAGCACATTCATCAACTATAGAATACATCATATATAGAATACAGATAGCACATACATCATATATAGAATACAGATAGCACATTCATCATATATAGAATACAGATAGCACATTCATCATATATAGAATACAGATAGCACATTCAT
The DNA here is from genome assembly GCA_014843695.1 of Archivesica marissinica. Taxonomy (NCBI): domain Eukaryota; kingdom Metazoa; phylum Mollusca; class Bivalvia; order Venerida; family Vesicomyidae; genus Archivesica; species Archivesica marissinica. Next base: position 33,262,106 of record CM026404.1, on the reverse strand, counting down.
CATATATAGAATACAGATAGCACATTCATCAAATATAGAATACATCATATATAGAATACAGATAGCACATACATCATATATAGAATACAGATAGCACATACATCATATATAGAATACATCATATATAGAATACAGATAGCACATACATCATATATAGAATACAGATAGCACATACATCATATATAGAATACAGATAGCACATACATCATATATAGAATACAGATAGCACATTCATCAAAATAGAATAATATATAGAATACAGATAGCACATACATCATATATAGAATACAGATAGCACATACACCATATATAGAATACATCATATATAGAATACAGATAGCACATACATCATATATAGAATACATCATATATAGAATACAGATAGCACATACATCATATATAGAATACAGATAGCACATTCATCAAATATAGAATACATCATATATAGAATACAGATAGCACATACATCATATATAGAATACAGATAGCACATACATCATATATAGAATACAGATAGCACATTCACCATATATAGAATACAGATAGCACATTCACCATATATAGAATACAGATAGCACATACATCATATATAGAATACATCATATATAGAATACAGATAGCACATTCACCATATATAGAATACAGATAGCACATTCATCATATATAGAATACAGATAGCACATTCATCATATATAGAATACAGATAGCACATACATCATATATAGAATACAGATAGCACATTCATCAAATATAGAATACATCATATATAGAATACAGATAGCACATTCACCATATATAGAATACAGATAGCACATTCACCATATATAGAATACAGATAGCACATACATCATATATAGAATACATCATATATAGAATACAGATAGCACATTCACCATATATAGAATACAGATAGCACATTCACCATATATAGAATACAGATAGCACATACACCATATATAGAATACATCATATATAGAATACAGATAGCACATTCATCATATATAGAATACAGATAGCACATTCACCATATATAGAATACAGATAGCACATACATCATATATAGAATACAGATAGCACATTCACCATATATAGAATACAGATAGCACATACACCATATATAGAATACAGATAGCACATTCATCAAATATAGAATACAGATAGCACATACATCATATATAGAATACAGATAGCACATACATCATATATAGAATACAGATAGCACATTCATCATATATAGAATACATCATATATAGAATACAGATAGCACATTCATCATATATAGAATACAGATAGCACATTCACCATATATAGAATACAGATAGCACATACATCATATATAGAATACAGATAGCACATTCATCATATATAGAATACAGATAGCACATACATCATATATAGAATACATCATATATAGAATACAGATAGCACATTCATCATATATAGAATACAGATAGCACATTCATCATATATAGAATACAGATAGCACATTATCATATATAGAATACATCATATATAGAATACAGATAGCACATTCATCATATATAATACAGATAGCACATACACCATATATAGAATACAGATAGCACATACACCATATATAGAATACAGATAGCACATTCATCATATATAGAATACAGATAGCACATTCATCATATATATAATACATCATATATAGAATACAGATAGCACATTCATCATATATAGAATACAGATAGCACATACACCATATATAGAATACAGATAGCACATACACCATATATAGAATACAGATAGCACATTCATCATATATAGAATACAGATAGCACATTCATCATATATAGAATACATCATATATAGAATACAGATAGCACATTCATCAAATATAGAATACATCATATATAGAATACAGATAGCACATTCACCATATATAGAATACAGATAGCACATTCACCATATATAGAATACAGATAGCACATACATCATATATAGAATACATCATATATAGAATACAGATAGCACATTCACCATATATAGAATACAGATAGCACATTCACCATATATAGAATACAGATAGCACATACACCATATATAGAATACATCATATATAGAATACAGATAGCACATTCATCATATATAGAATACAGATAGCACATTCACCATATATAGAATACAGATAGCACATACATCATATATAGAATACAGATAGCACATACATCATATATAGAATACAGATAGCACATTCACCATATATAGAATACAGATAGCACATACACCATATATAGAATACAGATAGCACATTCATCAAATATAGAATACAGATAGCACATACATCATATATAGAATACAGATAGCACATACATCATATATAGAATACAGATAGCACATTCACCATATATAGAATACAGATAGCACATTCATCATATATAGAATACATCATATATAGAATACAGATAGCACATTCACCATATATAGAATACAGATAGCACATACACCATATATAGAATACAGATAGCACATACATCATATATAGAATACAGATAGCACATACACCATATATAGAATACAGATAGCACATACACCATATATAGAATACAGATAGCACATTCATCAAATATAGAATACAGATAGCACATTCATCATATATATAATACATCATATATAGAATACAGATAGCACATTCATCATATATAGAATACAGATAGCACATACACCATATATAGAATACATCATATAGAATACAGATAGCACATACATCATATATAGAATACAGATAGCACATTCATCATATATAGAATACAGATAGCACATACACCATATATAGAATACATCATATTGAATACAGATAGCACATACATCACATATAGAATACAGATAGCACATTCATCATATATAGAATACAGATAGCACATTCATCATATATAGAATACAGATAGCACATACATCATATATAGAATACATCATATATAGAATACAGATAGCACATACATCATATATAGAATACAGATAGCACATACATCATATATAGAATACAGATAGCACATTCATCAAATATAGAATACATCATATATAGAATACAGATAGCACATACATCATATATAGAATACAGATAGCACATACACCATATATAGAATACATCATATATAGAATACAGATAGCGCATACATCATATATAGAATACATCATATATAGAATACAGATAGCACATACATCATATATAGAATACAGATAGCACATACATCATATATAGAATACAGATAGCACATTCATCAAATATAGAATACATCATATATAGAATACAGATAGCACATACATCATATATAGAATACAGATAGCACATACACCATATATAGAATACATCATATATAGAATACAGATAGCGCATACATCATATATAGAATACATCATATATAGAATACAGATAGCACATACATCATATATAGAATACAGATAGCACATACATCATATATAGAATACAGATAGCACATACATCATATATAGAATACAGATAGCACATTCACCATATATAGAATACAGATAGCACATTCACCATATATAGAATACAGATAGCACATACATCATATATAGAATACATCATATATAGAATACAGATAGCACATTCACCATATATAGAATACAGATAGCACATTCATCAAATATAGAATACAGATAGCACATTCATCATATATAGAATACAGATAGCACATACATCATATATAGAATACAGATAGCACATTCATCAAATATAGAATACATCATATATAGAATACAGATAGCACATTCACCATATATAGAATACAGATAGCACATTCACCATATATAGAATACAGATAGCACATACATCATATATAGAATACAGATAGCACATACACCATATATAGAATACAGATAGCACATACACCATATATAGAATACAGATAGCACATTCATCAAATATAGAATACAGATAGCACATTCATCATATATAATACATCATATATAGAATACAGATAGCACATTCATCATATATAGAATACAGATAGCACATACACCATATATAGAATACAGATAGCACATACACCATATATAGAATACAGATAGCACATTCATCAATATAGAATACAGATAGCACATTCATCATATATAAATACATCATATATAGAATACAGATAGCACATTCATCAAATATAGAATACATCATATATAGAATACAGATAGCACATTCACCATATATAGAATACAGATAGCACATTCAATATATAGAATACAGATAGCACATACATCATATATAGAATACATCATATATAGAATACAGATAGCACATAACCATATATAGAATACAGATAGCACATTCACCATATATAGAATACAGATAGCACATACACATATATAGAATACATCATATATAGAATACAGATAGCACATTCATCATATATAGAATACAGATAGCACATACATCATATATAGAATACAGATAGCACATTCATCATATATAGAATACAGATAGCACATTCATCATATATAGAATACAGATAGCACATACATCATATATAGAATACAGATAGCACATTCATCATATATAGAATACAGATAGCACATTCATCATATATAGAATACAGATAGCACATACATCATATATAGAATACAGATAGCACATACATCATATATAGAATACAGATAGCACATTCATCATATATAGAATACAGATAGCACATTCATCATATATAGAATACAGATAGCACATTCATCATATATAGAATACAGATAGCACATCATCATATATAGAATACAGATAGCACATACATCATATATAGAATACAGATAGCACATACACCATATATAGAATACAGATAGCACATTCACAAAAATACATCATATATAGAATACAGATAGCACATACATCATATATAGAATACAGATAGCACATTCATCATATATAGAATACAGATAGCACATTCATCATATATAGAATACAGATAGCACATACATCATATATAGAATACAGATAGCACATTCATCATATATAGAATACAGATAGCACATACATCATATATAGAATACAGATAGCACATACATCATATATAGAATACAGATAGCACATTCATCATATATAGAATACAGATAGCACATACACCATATATAGAATACAGATAGCACATTCATCATATATAGAATACAGATAGCACATACATCATATATAGAATACAGATAGCACAT
>CM026404.1:33212483-33255934 GCA_014843695.1 Archivesica marissinica | reverse complement strand
ATACAGATAGCACATACACCATATATAGAATACAGATAGCACATTCATCATATATAGAATACAGATAGCACATTCATCATATATAGAATACATCATATATAGAATACAGATAGCACATACATCATATATAGAATACAGATAGCACATACATCATATATAGAATACAGATAGCACATTCATCAAATATAGAATACATCATATATAGAATACAGATAGCACATACATCATATATAGAATACAGATAGCACATTCACCATATATAGAATACATCATATATAGAATACAGATAGCACATACATCATATATAGAATACATCATATATAGAATACAGATAGCACATACATCATATATAGAATACAGATAGCACATTCATCATATATAGAATCAGATAGCACATTCATCAAATATAAATACATCATATATAGATACAGATAGCACATACATCATATATAAATACAGATAGCACATACACCATATATAGAATACATCATATATAGAATACAGATAGCCAACATCATATATAGAATACATCATATATAGAATACAGATAGCACATACACCATATATAGAATACAGATAGCACATACATCATATATAGAATACAGATAGCACATACATCATATATAGAATACAGATAGCACATTCACCATATATAGAATACAGATAGCACATTCACCATATATAGAATACAGATAGCACATACATCATATATAGAATACATCATATATAGAATACAGATAGCACATTCACCATATATAGAATACAGATAGCACATTCATCATATATAGAATACAGATAGCACATTCATCATATATAGAATACAGATAGCACATACATCATATATAGAATACAGATAGCACATTCATCATATATAGAATACAGATAGCACATTCATCATATATAGAATACAGATAGCACATTCATCATATATAGAATACAGATAGCACATACATCATATATAGAATACATCATATATAGAATACAGATAGCACATACACCATATATAGAATACAGATAGCACATTCATCAAATATAGAATACAGATAGCACATTCATCATAAAAATACATCATATATAGAATACAGATAGCACATTCATCATATATAGAATACAGATAGCACATACACCATATATAGAATACAGATAGCACATACACCATATATAGAATACAGATAGCACATTCATCAAATATAGAATACAGATAGCACATTCATCATATATATAATACATCATATATAGAATACAGATAGCACATTCATCAAATATAGAATACATCATATATAGAATACAGATAGCACATTCATCATATATAGAATACAGATAGCACATTCACCATATATAGAATACAGATAGCACATACATCATATATAGAATACATCATATATAGAATACAGATATCACATTCACCATATATAGAATACAGATAGCACATTCACCATATATAGAATACAGATAGCACATATACATCATATATAGAATACAGATAGCACATTCATCATATATAGAATACAGATAGCACATACATCATATATAGAATACAGATAGCACATACATCATATATAGAATACAGATAGCACATTCATCATATATAGAATACAGATAGCACATACATCATATATAGAATACAGATAGCACATTCATCAAATATAGAAACAAACACATACATCATATATAGAATACAGATAGCACATACATCATATATAGAATACAGATAGCACATTCATCATATATAGAATACAGATAGCACATTCACATAAAAATACATCATATATAGAATACAGATAGCACATTCATCATATATAGAATACATCATATATAGAATACAGATAGCACATTCACCATATATAGAATACAGATAGCACATACACCATATATAGAATACAGATAGCACATACATCATATATAGAATACAGATAGCACATTCACCATATAGAATACAGATAGCACATTCATCACATATAGAATACATCATATATAGAATACAGATAGCACATTCACCATATATAGAATACATCATATATAGAATACAGATAGCACATTCATCATATATAGAATACAGATAGCACATTCATCATATATAGAATACAGATAGCACATACATCATATATAGAATACAGATAGCACATTCATCATATATAGAATACAGATAGCACATTCATCATATATAGAATACAGATAGCACATTCATCATATATAGAATACAGATAGCACATACATCATATATAGAATACAGATAGCACATACATCATATATAGAATACAGATAGCACATTCATCATATATAGAATACAGATAGCACATTCATCATATATAGAATACAGATAGCACATTCATCATATATAGAATACAGATAGCACATTCATCATATATAGAATACAGATAGCACATTCATCATATATAGAATACAGATAGCACATTCACCATATATAGAATACACCATATATAGAATACAGATAGCAGATCATAGCACATACACCATATATAGAATACAGATAGCACATACACCATATATAGGATACAGATAGCACATTCACCATATATAGAAGACAGATAGCACATTCATCATATATAGAATACATCATATATAGAATACAGATAGCAGATCATAGCACATACACCATATATAGAATACAGATAGCACATTCACCATATATAGAATACAAATAGCACATACATCATATATAGAATACAGATAGCACATTCATCATATATAGAATACATCATATATAGAATACAGATAGCACATACATCATATATAGAATACAGATAGCACATTCACCATATATAGAATACACCATATATAGAATACAGATACAATAGCACATACATCATATATAGAATACAGATAGCACATACACCATATATAGAATACAGATAGCACATTCACCATATATAGAATACAGATAGCACATTCATCATATATAGAATACATCATATATAGAATACAGATAGCAATATAGCACATACACCATATATAGAATACAGATAGCACATTCACCATATATAGAATACAGATAGCACATACATCATATATAGAATACAGATAGCACATTCATCATATATAGAATACATCATATATAGAATACAGATAGCACATTCATCATATATAGAATACAGATAGCACATTCACCATATATAGAATACAGATAGCACATACATCATATATAGAATACAGATAGCACATTCACCATATATAGAATACAGATAGCACATACACCATATATAGAATACAGATAGCACATTCATCAAATATAGAATACAGATAGCACATACATCATATATAGAATACAGATAGCACATACATCATATATAGAATACAGATAGCACATTCACCATATATAGAATACAGATAGCACATTCATCATATATAGAATACATCATATATAGAATACAGATAGCACATTCACCATATATAGAATACAGATAGCACATACACCATATATAGAATACAGATAGCACATACATCATATATAGAATACAGATAGCACATACACCATATATAGAATACAGATAGCACATACACCATATATAGAATACAGATAGCACATTCATCAAATATAGAATACAGATAGCACATTCATCATATATATAATACATCATATATAGAATACAGATAGCACATACACCATATATAGAATACATCATATAGAATACAGATAGCACATACATCATATATAGAATACAGATAGCACATTCATCATATATAGAATACAGATAGCACATACACCATATATAGAATACATCATATTGAATACAGATAGCACATACATCATATATAGAATACAGATAGCACATTCATCATATATAGAATACAGATAGCACATTCATCATATATAGAATACAGATAGCACATTCATCATATATAGAATACAGATAGCACATTCATCATATATAGAATACAGATAGCACATACATGATATATAGAATACAGATAGCACATTCACCATATATAGAATACAGATAGCACATTCATCAAATATAGAATACATCATATATAGAATACAGATAGCACATACATCATATATAGAATACAGATAGCACATTCATCATATATAGAATACAGATAGCACATTCATCATATATAGAATACAGATAGCACATACACCATATATAGAATACATCATATTGAATACAGATAGCACATACATCATATATAGAATACAGATAGCACATTCATCATATATAGAATACAGATAGCACATTCACCATATATAGAATACAGATAGCACATACATCATATATAGAATACATCATATATAGAATACAGATAGCACATTCACCATATATAGAATACAGATAGCACATTCACCATATATAGAATACAGATAGCACATACACCATATATAGAATACATCATATATAGAATACAGATAGCACATTCATCATATATAGAATACAGATAGCACATTCACCATATATAGAATACAGATAGCACATACATCATATATAGAATACAGATAGCACATACATCATATATAGAATACAGATAGCACATTCACCATATATAGAATACAGATAGCACATACACCATATATAGAATACAGATAGCACATTCATCAAATATAGAATACAGATAGCACATACATCATATATAGAATACAGATAGCACATACATCATATATAGAATACAGATAGCACATTCACCATATATAGAATACAGATAGCACATTCATCATATATAGAATACATCATATATAGAATACAGATAGCACATTCACCATATATAGAATACAGATAGCACATACACCATATATAGAATACAGATAGCACATACATCATATATAGAATACAGATAGCACATACACCATATATAGAATACAGATAGCACATACACCATATATAGAATACAGATAGCACATTCATCAAATATAGAATACAGATAGCACATTCATCATATATATAATACATCATATATAGAATACAGATAGCACATTCATCATATATAGAATACAGATAGCACATACACCATATATAGAATACATCATATAGAATACAGATAGCACATACATCATATATAGAATACAGATAGCACATTCATCATATATAGAATACAGATAGCACATACACCATATATAGAATACATCATATTGAATACAGATAGCACATACATCACATATAGAATACAGATAGCACATTCATCATATATAGAATACAGATAGCACATTCATCATATATAGAATACAGATAGCACATACATCATATATAGAAACACAAAAAACAAACACATACATCATATATAGAATACAGATAGCACATACATCATATATAGAATACAGATAGCACATACATCATATATAGAATACAGATAGCACATTCATCAAATATAGAATACATCATATATAGAATACAGATAGCACATACATCATATATAGAATACAGATAGCACATACACCATATATAGAATACATCATATATAGAATACAGATAGCGCATACATCATATATAGAATACATCATATATAGAATACAGATAGCACATACATCATATATAGAATACAGATAGCACATTCATCAAATATAGAATACATCATATATAGAATACAGATAGCACATACATCATATATAGAATACAGATAGCACATACATCATATATAGAATACAGATAGCACATTCACCATATATAGAATACAGATAGCACATTCACCATATATAGAATACAGATAGCACATACATCATATATAGAATACATCATATATAGAATACAGATAGCACATTCACCATATATAGAATACAGATAGCACATTCATCAAATATAGAATACAGATAGCACATTCATCATATATAGAATACAGATAGCACATACATCATATATAGAATACAGATAGCACATTCATCAAATATAGAATACATCATATATAGAATACAGATAGCACATTCACCATATATAGAATACAGATAGCACATTCACCATATATAGAATACAGATAGCACATACATCATATATAGAATACATCATATATAGAATACAGATAGCACATTCACCATATATAGAATACAGATAGCACATTCACCATATATAGAATACAGATAGCACATACACCATATATAGAATACATCATATATAGAATACAGATAGCACATTCATCATATATAGAATACAGATAGCACATTCACCATATATAGAATACAGATAGCACATTCATCATATATAGAATACACCATATATAGAATACAGATAGCACATTCATCATATAGAGGCTCCTAAAGAGGATTAGTTCAGAACTAATTAGGTCACCCTCTTAACACTCTGCATGCTAGCTGCAGATAAAATCACTTTTGCAAACAGCATAGAGCAAGATCAGACGGAAAAGAATGTGCCGTCAGATCAGGCTCTATGGTGTTTGCTATTCGGATATGGAGCTAAAACACTTGGCTGAATAGCAAACAATATAGTTCCTGATAAGATGCGGTGATATGCTGTGGCTGATCTGGATGTTGTTTGCAAATGTAATTTTATTTACTCAGCAGACAAATGGTTCAAATAAAGAAAACTATTTGTCCTGTGGTTTCAAAGTAAAGTAATAAAAACAACATTATAGGTAAGGCAAAATACGATAGCTTACAGGTAATGTGATGCATTCTTTAAAGGCATTTTCATACACAACAACATCTATAGATTTACAACACACAACACGAGGCTCGAAGCTGCAGGAGTTGGTTACAAATCGTGGATCTTTTCTCACAACAATGACATGACATACAATGTTAGCTTAAAACATCTACAATGTAATTAATAATACTAACAACCTGACTTATCGGTAATATGAATATTGTACTGAATGTTTGTTTATAACCGTTATTACTTTACTTTGAAATCAATAACCATCAATAAAATTCTTGGACAACTCTCGTACTGTCAACCAGTCTGTGTAATTGGAAGCATGTGTACTGTCAACCAGTCTGTGTAATTGGAAGCATGTGTACTGTTAACCAGTCTGTGTAATTGGAAGCATGTGTACTGTCAACCAGTATGTGTAATTGGAAGCATGTGTACTGTTAACCAGTCGGTGTAATTGGAAGCATGTGTACTGTCAACCAGTCTGTGTAATTGGAAGCATGTGTACTGTAAACCAGTCAGTGTAATTGGAAGCATATGTACTGTCAACCAATCAGTGTAATTGGAAGCATATGTACTGTAAACCAGTCAGTGTAATTGGAAGCATGTGTACTGTTAACCAGTCGGTGTAATTGGAAGCATGTGTACTGTCAACCAGTCTGTGTAATTGGAAGCATGTGTACTGTAAACCAGTCAGTGTAATTGGAAGCATATGTACTGTCAACCAATCAGTGTAATTGGAAGCATATGTACTGTAAACCAGTCAGTGTAATTGGAAGCATGTGTACTGTTAACCAGTCGGTGTAATTGGAAGCATGTGTACTGTCAACCAGTCTGTGTAATTGGAAGCATGTGTACTGTAAACCAGTCAGTGTAATTGGAAGCATATGTACTGTCAACCAATCAGTGTAATTGGAAGCATATGTACTGTAAACCAGTCAGTGTAATTGGAAGCCTGTGTACTGTTAACCAGTCCGTGTAATTGGAAGCATGTGTACTGTCAACCAGTCAGTGTAATTGGAAGCATGTGTACTGTTAACCAGTCCGTGTAATTGGAAGCATGTGTACTGTCAACCAGTCTGTGTAATTGGAAGCATGTGTACTGTTAACCAATCAGTGTAATTGGAAGCATGTGTACTGTCAACCAGTCAGTATAATTGGAAGCATGTGTACTGTTAACCAGTCGGTGTAATTGGAAGCATGTGTACTGTCAACCAGTCTGTGTAATTGGAAGCATGTGTACTGTTAACCAGTCGGTGTAATTGGAAGCATGTGTACTGTCAACCAGTCTGTGTAATTGGAAGCATGTGTACTGTTAACCAGTCCGTGTAATTGGAAGCATGTGTACTGTCAACCAGTCTGTGTAATTGGAAGCATGTGTACTGTCAACCAATCAGTGTAATTGGAAGCATGTGTACTGTCAACCAGTCTGTGTAATTGGAAGCATGTGTACTGTCAACCAGTCTGTGTAATTGGAAGCATATGTACTGTTAACCAGTCTGTGTAATTGGAAGCATGTGTACTGTCAACCAGTCTGTGTAATTGGAAGCATATGTACTGTTAACCAGTCTGTGTAATTGGAAGTATGTGTACTGTCAACCAGTCGGTGTAATTGGAAGCGTGTGTACTGTTAACCAGTCCGTGTAATTGGAAGCACATGTACTGTTAACCAGTCGGTGTAATTGGAAGCATGTGTACTGTTAACCAGTCCGTGTAATTGGAAGCAGATGTACTGTTAACCAGTCGGTGTAATTGGAAGCATGTGTACTGTTAACCAGTCCGTGTAATTGGAAGCACATGTACTGTTAACCAGTCAGTGTAATTGGAAGCATGTGTACTGTTAACCAGTCCGTGTAATTGGAAGCACATGTACTGTTAACCAGTCGGTGTAATTGGAAGCATGTGTACTGTTAACCAGTCTGTGTAATTGGAAGCATGTGTACTGTCAACCAGTCCGTGTAATTGGAAGCATGTGTACTGTCAACCAATCCGTGTAATTGGAAGCACATGTACTGTTAACCAGTCGGTGTAATTGGAAGCATGTGTACTGTCAACCAGTCCGTGTAATTGGAAGCATGTGTACTGTCAACCAATCAGTGTAATTGGAAGCATGTGTACTGTCAACCAATCAGTGTAATTGGAAGCATGTGTACTGTCAACCAATCAGTGTAATTGGAAACATGTGTACTGTCAACCAGTCCATGTAATTGGTTTAAACATATTTATTCGATAATAATGTACATTACATATACATTGTATACAAAACGAAAATGGATTAAATCGGAAGCTTAAAGCTTATTGATATAATGCTGTGCACAAATGGCGATTAAGAGATAAACATATAATGTAGTAATACCAAAATATATAATAAGTAGTTGAAAATATAGCTTGTTATCAGGTGAAAAGCTAACAGTAAAAGGGAGGGTGGGGAGGGTGGGTAGAAAGCGATGAACCATACGTAAGCACACTGTAATTGGAAGCATATGTAGTGTAAACCAGTTGATGCATTCAGAAGAGTTTAGTGTATCTAGCAGCGGATATACACGGTCATTATTTATTTCAGAAATAATATTTGTCTTTTGGTTATTTATTGGCGAATAAAACATTGTTTGAAGGTCTGACGCATAGGAATTAACGACCAGCCTGGAGGCCTAAGTGGTTAATGCTGGCGCTCCGAATAACAAACCATGTTTTATTTGAATATAAATAACGCAAATACAAATATTATTTCAATTCTAACATGATCAAAATATCTAAAAAGCTCAAAATAGTTGGTGTTATTTCTTAGAAAGCTTATATGACGTCACAAAACTACAAAAATGCAAGTAAAATGACGTCACGTTTGACATCACATGCTTAACTAGGGTTTATTGCAGATTTAATCACGATAAATTCCTTCTCTATGTATACAGACAAAATGCCTAGGTCAGGTTAGAATTAATGTTAACAAATAATACAAATCAAATATTGTACAACAGTTGATGTTCCCACTTACTGCAGAGATCAGTGCGGAGAGGTCCGGGGCTGAGAGATTGTCATATGCCCCGAGGAAGATTGGAAACGCTATTGCTATGTAACTGAATATACTGCCCAGGTAGTCAAACAGATTCACTGAAACTAAAGTCGAGCAAAACGGAAATATATAATGCATAGAACAAGTATACATGGCCATACCTGTAGTAAAATCAAAAAAGTTATCATAACTCTTTCACTGCCAATGTCGCATAAAGGTGCCATCTGATCAGGCTATATGCTGATTGCTCTTCAGCACATGCCTGAATAGTAAACAACATAGATCCTGATCTGGATCTATGTTGTTTGCACATTGCGTTGAATTCATTTAGCGCTGAAAGAGTTAAAGCTTATTGTGAACGAATAATGACATTTACTATATACACAGATTTATTTTCATCTTACAGTTTATAGCATACTCTCTTTTACCGAGTTTATGTAAAACATATATATTAATAATGACTAGCAACATACAGTTTAGTGCGTACTCTCTTTTACCGAGTTTATGTAAAACATATATATTAATAATGACTAGCAACATACAGTTTAGTGCGTACTCTCTTTTACCGAGTTTATGTAAAACATATATATCAATAATGACTAGCAACATACAGTTTAGTGCGTACTCTCCTTTACCGAGTTTATGTAAAACATATATATCAATAATGACTAGCAACATACAGTTTAGTGCGTACTCTCTTCTAATGAGTTTATATAAAGTACCGTATATACTTGCCTATAAAATGAGTTTTTGCCACAAGATTATGGCCTCAAAGTGGCTTCCCGTTTTATAAGCGAGTGCTAAAAATGTTTTTAATGTGTTAAATGGTATCCATAATTATGGTTTAGAAAAGAAAGCTCTCTGACAGTGAACATTTCTTCAGCTGGTGTCCATATTATCAACCCATCTTATATGCGAGTGGATGCTAAAACTCAAAGATTTCAAAAAGTTTATACAAATTTATTTTAGCTCGATTGAGAAACAAGTTATTTCAACTTATATTAATCACTCTCGAGACCTCATTCCTAATGGAATCCACGAGGGAGAAGAGGCAACGTGGAATTTAAATGCCTTGCTTAAGGGCACAATCGTAACGGCTCCAGCGTGGCTCGATCTCCGGACCGTTTGCACCTCAAGCGAACGCGCATCCACTGCGCTATCACGACTTCCACTAGGTTCAAAAACAAGATGAAGGCGAGATCATCTTATAGGAGAGTATGGACGGTATATCTATCAATGGGTTATTGTAGAGTATATCTACCAATGAGTTATTGTAGAGTATAAATGTATAGTATATCTATCAATGGGTTATTGTAGGGTATATCTACCAATGGGTTATTGTAGAGTATATCTACCAATGGGTTATTGTAGAGTATAAATGTAGAGTATATCTACCAATGGGTTATTGTAGAGTATAAATGTAGAGTATATCTACCAATGGGTTATTGTAGAGTATAAATGTAGAGTATATCTACCAATGGGTTATTGTAGAGTATAAATGTAGAGTATATCTACCAATGAGTTATTGTAGAGTATAAATGTAGAGTATATCTACCAATGAGTTATTGTAGAGTATATCTACCAATGAGTTAATGTAGAGTATATCTACCAATGAGTTATTGTAGAGTATAAATGTAGAGTATATCTACCAATGAGTTATTGTAGAGTATATCTACCAATGAGTTATTGTAGAGTATATCTATCAATGGGTTATTGTAGAGTATAAATGTAGAGTATATCTACCAATGAGTTAATGTAGAGTATATCTACCAATGAGTTAATGTAGAGTATATCTATCAATGAGTTAATGTAGAGTATATCTATCAATGAGTTAATGTAGAGTATATCTATCAATGAGTTAATGTAGAGTATATCTATCAATGAGTTAATGTAGAGTATATCTATCAATGAGTTAATGTAGAGTATATCTATCAATGAGTTAATGTAGAGTATATCTATCAATGAGTTAATGTAGAGTATATATATATAATATCAATGAGTTAATGTAGAGTATATCTATCAATGAGTTAATGTAGAGTATATATATATATATATATCAATGAGTTAATGTAGAGTATATATATCAATGGGTAAATATAGAGTATATATATATATATATCAATGAGTTAATGTAGAGTATATATATATCAATGAGTTAATGTAGAGTATATCTATCAATGAGTTAATGTAGAGTATATATATCAATGAGTTAATGTAGAGTATATCTATCAATGAGTTAATGTAGAGTATATCTATCAATGAGTTAATGTAGAGTATATCTATCAATGAGTTAATGTAGAGTATATCTATCAATGAGTTAATGTAGAGTATATCTACCAATGAGTTAATGTAGAGTATATCTACCAATGAGTTAATGTAGAGTATATCTATCAATGAGTTAATGTAGAGTATATCTATCAATGAGTTAATGTAGAGTATATCTATCAATGAGTTAATGTAGAGTATATCTATCAATGAGTTAATGTAGAGTATATCTATCAATGAGTTAATGTAGAGTATATCTACCAATGGGTTATTGTAGAGTATATCTACCAATGAGTTAATGTAGAGTATATCTACCAATGAGATAATGTAGAGTATAAATGTAGAGTATTTCTATCAATGGGTTAATGTAGAGTATATCTATCAATGGGTTATTGTAGAGTATAAATGTAGAGTATATATATCAATGGGTTATTGTAGAGTATAAATGTAGGGTATATCTATCAATGGGTTATTGTAGAGTATATCTACCAATGGGTTATTGTAGAGTATAAATGTATAGTATATCTACCAATGAGTTAATGTAGAGTATATCTATCAATGGGTTATTGTAGAGTATAAATGTAGAGTATATCTATCAATGAGTTAATGTAGAGTATATATATCAATGGGTTATTGTAGAGTATAAATGTAGGGTATATCTATCAATGGGTTATTGTAGAGTATATCTACCAATGGGTTATTGTAGAGTATAAATGTATAGTATATCTACCAATGAGTTAATGTAGAGTATATCTATCAATGGGTTATTGTAGAGTATAAATGTAGAGTATATCTACCAATGAGTTAATGTAGAGTATATCTACCAATGAGTTAATGTAGAGTATATCTATCAATGAGTTAATGTAGAGTATATCTATCAATGAGTTAATGTAGAGTATATCTATCAATGAGTTAATGTAGAGTATATCTATCAATGAGTTAATGTAGAGTATATCTATCAATGAGTTAATGTAGAGTATATCTATCAATGAGTTAATGTAGAGTATATCTACCAATGAGTTAATGTAGAGTATATCTATCAATGAGTTAATGTAGAGTATATCTACCAATGAGTTAATGTAGAGTATATCTACCAATGAGTTAATGTAGAGTATATCTACCAATGAGTTAATGTAGAGTATATCTATCAATGAGTTAATGTAGAGTATATCTACCAATGAGTTAATGTAGAGTATATCTACCAATGAGATAATGTAGAGTATATCTACCAATAATGACGAGCAACAGACTTACAGTTTAGAGCGTACTCTCTTCTAATGAGTTTATGCTGAGTATTGATTAGATTATTTAATTGTTTGTTGGTACTATGTTTTTCCACTTGACCGGATCGGTAGAATGCTGCAGACTCGCTGTTTGATCGGATCTGCATGTGTTTAAATCTGAAATATATATTTACAGCAATTGTACATCCAATCAAGGTATGTCCTTGAACACATGTCTCATAGAAAAACCAACACAACGGGAAAGAATATGCATAACTTACGAGCCAGTAATTATAGAATATCAGTTGTGCTATAAAACTTGTACGACGTAGTTAGTTAATACTAATTTATTTTAGCTCAATTGCAAAACAAGCTCTTACAACTTATATTAATCACTCTAGAGACCTCATTGCTGATGGAATTCATTGCCACGAGGGAGAGAGATGAGGCAATGTGGAATTTAAATGCATTGCCTAAGGGAACAATCGTAATGGCTCCAGCGGGGCACAAACTCTGGGCCTTTCGCACCTGAAGCGAACCCACTACCACTGCGCTAGAATGACGAAGTTAATTTTCATAATTATAATGGACATATTTATATTAGTATATCTTCGCAAACATTATGCTAATGAAGTAATCAACTAATGGTTGTACACTGTGACTTTGGAACCCTAGGATTGATTAAAAAAAACAACATTTTATGTATAGCAATACTCGTTCAGTTAAAATACGAGTATGATTAATGTACTGTAAAATACAAGTATGATTAATGTACTGTAAAATACAAGTATGATTAATGTACTGTAAAATACAAGTATGATTAATGTACTGTAAAATACAAGTATGATTAATGTACTGTAAAATACGAGTATGGTTAATGTACTGTAAAATAAACATGTCTGAATATTTGCAATGGGCATTTATGCAAATTAACTTCATCGCAGGTGCTTGTCAGATGAATCTCGGTGGTATTCTAGAATAAATCATTCAGATTGATACCAATGTATGAAAAGCGGTTTATAAGCTATGCACTTGTGGAAATCGCGATAGCGCAGTGGTAGCGTGTTTGCTCCAGGTGTGAAAGGCCCAGAGCTTGCACCCAGCTTAGCCATAAAATTGTGCTCTTCGGCAAGGTATTTGAATTCCACATTGTCTCTTCTATCTCCCTCGTAGCGATGGATTCCATCAGGAATGAGGCCTCTTCTCTCTCCCTCATGGCAATGGATTCCATCAGGAATGAGGTCTCGAGACCAATGAAACTAATGTTGTAAGAACTTGTTTTGCAATTGAGCTAAGATAACTTCGTATAAACTATGCGATAAATTATTCATATTCTTGTCTTGGGGTGGAGTGGGGGGACAGACATCTTACAGTAATGAAATAAGGGACTTGGGGTGGGGGGACAGACATCTTACAGTAATGAAATAAGGGACTTGGGGTGGGGGGACAGACATCTTACAGTGGTTAATAGCTTAGACTACAGCTCCGGTGGTGTGTGTTCGACCTCCGGCTATAACTGTGTTCCCCACCAAACATCCGGTGCTGGAGGACAGTTACAAGCAGTAATACCTAGACTCTATACTGAGTTCGACCTCCGGCTATAACTGTGTTCCCCACCAAACATCCGGTGCTGGAGGACAGTTACAAGCAGTAATACCTAGACTCTATACTGAGTTCGACCTCCGGCTATAACTGTGTTCCCCACCAAACATCCGGTGCTGGAGGACAGTTACAAGCAGTAATACCTAGACTCTATACTGAGTTCGACCTCCGGCTATAACTGTGTTCCCCACCAAACATCCGGTGCTGGAGGACAGTTACAAGCAGTAATACCTAGACTCTATACTGAGGCATGAAGTGGAATCTACCAGAAAGAAGTGGATATATTAGTTCAAGGGACCTTGTTACCAAGAGATATAAGATAAATAAAACATACCATTTCATGCACACACAAATAAGTTGGTAGGGAATTTTTTTTTTTAAAAATGTTCTAAACAATACTCTTGGGCACAGAAAAATGTGAAAAAAAGATATTTTGAATTTCATAAACAAAGTCAGGGTCGGGGAGGGGGGTGTGGTAAATAAAAAAAGGTCGGTCGAGAAACCGTAAACACAGGCATTTTTTGGCCTAATACATATAAACAGTAACATCTCCTAAATAAATAAAATAGTACCTCAAGTTTCCCTCCATCTTCTCTCTAAGGAACACGTATCTAACAACAGGCGACATAAGTAGTTTGTTGGTAATGGTTGCTATGACGAAGAATATTAAAACACCCACTGGTCCGATATATCCAGTACTAGAACAATTAACATTCAGTTAGACTTGAATGAAAACTATCAAAGAAAATATATATGTACCTTAGTTTAAACATATTCTATTTTTCAAATATTTACAACAACAAATGACAATAACATGTGTCTTTTATTCCTAAATTTATACGTGGAAATCGTGATAGCGCCGTGGTAGCGCGCTCGCTTCAGGTGCAAAATGCCCGGAGTTCGCGCCCAGCTGTAGCAGTTATGATTGTGCCCTAAGGCAAGCAAGGCATTTAAATTCCATATTGCCTTCTCTCTCCATATTGGCGATGGATTCCATCAGGAATGAGGCCTCTTCTCTCTCCATCATGGCGATGGATTCCATCAGGAATGAGGCCTCTTCTCTCTCCATCATGGCGATGGATTCCATCAGGAATGAGGCCTCTTCTCTCTCCATCATGGCGATGGATTCCATCAGGAATGAGGCCTCTTCTCTCTCCATCATGGCGATGGATTCTATCAGGAATGAGGTCTCTTCTCTCTCCATCATGGCGATGGATTCTATCAGGAATGAGGCCTCTTCTCTCTCCATCATGGCGATGGATTCCATCGGGAATGAGGTCTCTTCTCTCCATCATGGCGATGGATTCCATCAGGAATGAGGTCTCTTCTCTTTCCATCATGGCGATGGATTCCATCAGGAATGAGGTCTCTTCTCTCTCCATCATGGCGATGGATTCTATCAGGAATGAGGTCTCTTCTCTCTCCATCATGGCGATGGATTCCATCAGGAATGAGGTCTCTTCTCTCTCCATCATGGCGATGGATTCTATCAGGAATGAGGTCTCTTCTCTCTCCATCATGGCGATGGATTCTATCAGGAATGAGGTCTCTTCTCTCTCCATCATGGCGATGGATTCCATCAGGAATGAGGTCTCTTCTCTCTCCATCATGGCGATGGATTCTATCAGGAATGAGGTCTCTTCTCTCTCCATCATGGCGATGGATTCTATCAGGAATGAGGTCTCTTCTCTCTCCATCATGGCGATGGATTCCATCAGGAATGAGGTCTCTTCTCTCTCCATCATGGCGATGGATTCTATCAGGAATGAGGCCTCTTCTCTCTCCATCATGGCGATGGATTCCATCAGGAATGAGGCCTCTTCTCTCTCCATCATGGCGATGGATTTCATCAGGAATGAGGCCTCTTCTCTCTCCATCATGGCGGTTGGATTCCATCAGGAATGAGGTCTCTTCTCTCTCCATCATGGCCATGGATTCCATCGGGAATGAGGTCTCTTCTCTCTCCATCATGGCGATGGATTCCATCAGGAATGAGGTCTTGAGAGTGATCAATATAAGTTGTACGAACTTGTTTCGCAATCGAGCTAAAGTAAATTTGTATAAATAAAAACAAATTCCTATATGACATCTCGCAGGTTCGATTCCCCGTCTGACCCTAATAAAATTAACACCCGTCTGACCCTAATAAAATTAACAGTCTTTCAGGTGGGACGTTAAACCGAGGTCTCGTGTCGGTGGTTTACACCGTGCACGTAAAAGAACCAGGAGACTCTGGAATGGGTCTATGTCTGTATCATTGCACTATCCTCCAAAAATCTAAAATGACTAATCTCTTCAGGAGGCGTCGCTCATATGGGCAACCGGTAGCGACGATAAATAAACGTAAAACACACACACTATGACATTAATCCCTAATACGGTAAAGGTAACAACTATCTATTTATAGTTTTCAAGGAATGTTAACATATTGTTCTCTTAAATTGAAGATTTGAAAGCAAAATAAGACAAAACAAATGCTCCAGGCAATATACAGTTGACACATGGAATGAAAAACATCAGTCAGTTACTGCCTCTGAATACTCCCCAAAAGGATGTGGGTCCTCATAAGTTGTTTCCTCTGTTTTTATCAGTGTTATAACATGCTATTAATTTTCTTTCATATTAAAGTTTACTGTGTACCGTAAACTATTTTTAGAATGAATATCACATGTTAGCATCTCTATGGTTGCACCAGTGATGGTGACATAAGATCAGTGTGTGCAGGGTAGTAAAAGAATGGTAGAATTCTTACCTCTCCTGAGCTTTGTAAATATAATACGTCATGGTAAAAGGGGAGATAATCAATGGAGCAAGAATGAGACTGAACGTGTTACATAGTTTGTCAACGTCCTGTGTTATCCTTTGATCACTGAAAATACATCACGTAAACCTGTAAACAATCAAAGCTGTTACTACCATCCATACTCACCTATAAGACGACCCACTACTATTGTCATGCAATCTGTGGGTTTTGGCATGCACTCGCATATAAGACGAGTTGCTAAAATGAACACCTAGACCATGAATAAATTGCATGTTTGGCCAGTGCAGGTTAAAGATATTTTCAGTGTCACAGTGCTTTCTTTTCTAAAACGTATGTATGGATACCATTTTAGACATTTAAAAAAACAATTTCATTAAAAAAATATACTTTTTTTAGCACTCACTTATTAGACGGGAAGCCACTTTGAGGTCATAATCTGGTGGTAAAAAAACTTGTCTTATAGTATGACAATAATGATACAATTCTCGCAGCTATGTGTGGTGGTGTAGTTAGGCAAACGACAGCTATGTCTGGTGGTGTAGTTAGGCAAAAGACAGCTATGCGTGGTGGTGTAGTTAGGCAAACGACAGCTATGTGTGGTGGTGTAGTTAGGCAAACGACAGCTATGTGTGGTGGTGTAGTTAGGTAAACGTCTGCTATGTCTGGTGGTGTAGTTAGGCAAACGACAGCTATGTGTGGTGGTGTAGTTAGGCAAACGACAGCTATGTGTGGTGGTGTAGTTAGGCAAACGACAGCTATGTGTGGTGGTGTAGTTAGGCAAACGACAGCTATGTGTGGTGGTGTAGTTAGGTAAACGACAGCTATGTGTGATGGTGTAGTTAGGCAAACGACAGCTATGTGTGATGGTGTAGTTAGGCAAATGACAGCTATGTGTGGTGGTGTAGTTAGGCAAACGACAGCTATGTGTGGTGGTGTAGTTAGGCAAACGACAGCTATGTGTGGTGGTGTAGTTAGGTAAACGACAGCTATGTGTGGTGGTGTAGTTAGGCAAACGACAGCTATGTGTGGTGGTGTAGTTAGGCAAACGACAGCTATGTGTGGTGGTGTAGTTAGGCAAACGACAGCTATGTGTGGTGGTGTAGTTAGGCAAACGACAGCTATGTGTGGTGGTGTAGTTAGGCAAACGACAGCTATGTGTGGTGGTGGTGGTGTAGTTAGGCAAACGACAGCTATGTGTGGTGGTGTAGTTAGGTAAACGACAGCTATGTGTGATGGTGTAGTTAGGCAAACGACAGCTATGTGTGATGGTGTAGTTAGGCAAACGACAGCTATGTGTGATGGTGTAGTTAGGCAAACGACAGCTATGTGTGATGGTGTAGTTAGGCAAATGACAGCTATGTGTGGTGGTGTAGTTAGGCAAACGACAGCTATGTGTGGTGGTGTAGTTAGGCAAACGACAGCTATGTGTGGTGGCGTAGTTAGGTAAACGTCAGCTATGTCTGGTGGTGTAGTTAGGCAAACGACAGCTATGTGTGGTGGTGTAGTTAGGCAAACGACAGCTATGTGTGGTGGTGTAGTTAGGCAAACGACAGCTATGTGTGGTGGTGTAGTTAGGTAAACGACAGCTATGTGTGATGGTGTAGTTAGGCAAACGACAGCTATGTGTGATGGTGTAGTTAGGCAAATGACAGCTATGTGTGGTGGTGTAGTTAGGCAAACGACAGCTATGTGTGGTGGTGTAGTTAGGCAAATGACAGCTATGTGTGGTGGTGTAGTTAGGCAAACGACAGCTATGTGTGGTGGTGTAGTTAGGTAAACGACAGCTATGTGTGGTGGTGTAGTTAGGTAAACGACAGCTATGTGTGGTGGTGTAGTTAGGTAAACGACAGCTATGTGTGGTGGTGTAGTTAGGCAAATGACAGCTATGTGTGGTGGTGTAGTTAGGCAAACGACAGCTATGTGTGGTGGTGTAGTTAGGCAAACGACAGCTATGTGTGGTGGTGTAGTTAGGTAAACGACAGCTATGTGTGGTGGTGTAGTTAGGCAAACGACAGCTATGTGTGGTGGAGTTAGGCAAACGACAGCTATGTGTGGTGGTGTAGTTAGGCAAATGACAGCTATGTGTGGTGGTGTAGTTAGGCAAACGACAGCTATGTGTGGTGGTGTAGTTAGGCAAACGACAGCTATGTGTGGTGGTGTAGTTAGGTAAACGACAGCTATGTGTGATGGTGTAGTTAGGCAAACGACAGCTATGTGTGATGGTGTAGTTAGGCAAATGACAGCTATGTGTGGTGGTGTAGTTAGGCAAACGACAGCTATGTGTGGTGGTGTAGTTAGGCAAACGACAGCTATGTGTGGTGGCGTAGTTAGGTAAACGACAGCTATGTGTGGTGGTGTAGTTAGGCAAACGACAGCTATGTGTGGTGGTGTAGTTAGGTAAACGACAGCTATGTGTGGTGGTGTAGTTAGGCAAACGACAGTTATGTGTGGTGGTGTAGTAGGCAAACGACAGCTATGTGTGGTGGTGTAGTTAGGCAAACGACAGCTATGTGTGGTGGTGTAGTTAGGCAAACGACAGCTATGTGTGGTGGTGTAGTTAAGCAAACGACAGCTATGTGTGGTGGTGTAGTTAGGCAAATGACAGCTATGTGTGGTGGTGTAGTTAGGCAAACGACAGCTATGTGTGATGGTGTAGTTAGGTAAACGACAGCTATGTGTGGTGGTGTAGTTAGGCAAACGACAGCTATGTGTGGTGGTGTAGTTAGGCAAACGACAGCTATGTGTGGTGGTGTAGTTAGGCAAGCGACAGCTATGTGTGGTGGTGTAGTTAGGTAAACGACAGCTATGTGTGGTGGTGTAGTTAGGTAAACGACAGCTATGTGTGGTGGTGTAGTTAGGCAAATGACAGCTATGTGTGGTGGTGTAGTTAGGCAAACGACAGCTATGTGTGGTGGTGTAGTTAGGCAAACGACAGCTATGTGTGGTGGTGTAGTTAGGTAAACGACAGCTATGTGTGGTGGTGTAGTTAGGTAAACGACAGCTATGTGTGGTGGTGTAGTTAGGCAAACAACAGCTATGTGTGGTGGTGTAGTTAGGTAAACGACAGCTATGTGTGGTGGTGTAGTTAGGTAAACGACAGCTATGTGTGGTGGTGTAGTTAGGTAAACGACAGCTATGTGTGGTGGTGTAGTTAGGTAAACGACAGCTATGTGTGGTGGTGTAGTTAGGTAAACGACAGCTATGTGTGGTGGTGTAGTTAGGTAAACGACAGCTATGTGTGGTGGTGTAGTTAGGCAAATGACAGCTATGTGTGGTGGTGTAGTTAGGCAAACGACAGCTATGTGTGGTGGTGTAGTTAGGCAAACGACAGCTATGTGTGGTGGTGTAGTTAGGTAAACGACAGCTATGTGTGGTGGTGTAGTTAGGTAAACGACAGCTATGTGTGGTGGTGTAGTTAGGCAAACAACAGCTATGTGTGGTGGTGTAGTTAGGTAAACGACAGCTATGTGTGGTGGTGTAGTTAGGTAAACGACAGCTATGTGTGGTGGTGTAGTTAGGCAAACGACAGCTATGTGTGGTGGTGTAGTTAGGCAAACAACAGCTATGTGTGGTGGTGTAGTTAGGCAAATGACAGCTATGTGTGGTGGTGTAGTTAGGCAAACGACAGCTATGTGTGGTGGTGTAGTTAGGCAAAAGACAGCTATGCGTGGTGGTGTAGTTAGGTAAACGACAGTTATATGTGGTGGTGTAATTAGGCAAACAACTTATGCAAATCCCAGATAGAGATTTAGGCTAATGTACTACTTTAATATAGATCACGTGACTACTCAATGCAAAATTCACATAGGCCAACAGTTTATTTACCATTTGCCTCCGACATAATATTGACAGGTCAATATTTTCTGTAATATTGACCACCTTTGGCTTCCAGTCTGAATCAGTAAAACTCTCATGGGATATTGCTAAAAACAAAGTGCCTCTGGAAATGCATACATAATAGCTTCGAGATACTTACATTGTTAATGTTTCCATGGGTTTTTATTTGTTGTGTTCTGTATACAAGATTATATAAATAGATTTACTGAGAAAAGTCAACTCAAATCTTGATTGGTTGCTGTAGCCAGTTTTCTTTTCCAATACTTGTACCTGGGTTCAGCATAATAAAATTAAACATTGCATTCCACAGTGGGCAATATGAAAAATATCACCCATCTAAACATGAATATTAAATGAGGCTGATAAGTAAGCAGATCACAAGGTTTAGGATTCTGGACGTACTTATGTTCATAAGAGGTGTCTCATAAGTCAGAAATGGCTGGCCCTTTCAATGGTGACACTATAATAAACAAACACTGCTTTACTTTTATATTTGTTTGATTTTACCTTTGTTTCATTCACCAATCTTTATAAAGCTGCATTAATCAAATATTCTGATAAAAAAAGAAGCTGCAGAGAGGAGATTATAGAATATTCATGACATGAAGTTTATCATACCATCTGTAAACATAATAAATATAATGATGTCATATACACAGCTTATGACATCATAAAAGGTTTATTAGGCACTGACCAATAAAATAAGTTTATTCGACAGACCATTTGTTAGATAATTATTACGCATGAGAGAACATTAGGGCATCTCCTGAACCATGTGACCGCCTCAACAACATATGCAAACAACATACATACATTGTATTCCAAACATTGAAAACACTCACGGATTGTCCACGGTTTTATCCAGCACATTTATTGCATAGTATACGACCTCTTTGAAGTATTTTATATGTAGACGTTTGGTTATGCCGTCACGCCAAATAAGGTAAAGAAATGATGTCGCAAAAACGGTTGTAGCTTTTATCTGTAACAGAAATGATTATTCCTTTACTCCACATAAATGCCATACAAAACCTGTTATGTTTCCCACAAATAGCCACCATTCCATATCTAGTCCCAGGAAATATAAAAACAAAATGTTTTCAGAGCACATTCATGACAGACAGACAGACCTGTAGTCCAGTGGTAACATGCTGGACAGGTAATCCAGGATCGCAGGTTCGATCCCCCTTCTCTGTCTGTATCATTGCACTGTCCTCCAAAAATCTAAAATGACTAATCTCGCCACGAGGCGTCGCTCATATGTGCAACTGGTAGCGACGATAAATAAACGTAAAGCACACACAACACATTCATTTTAAAATATGTACATACTTGCTGGTATGACAGGCATGAGTTAGACTCAATAACTGGATGTCCCAGAACCACAGGTAAGCCTAGCTGGATGTCCCAGGACCACAGGTAAGCCTAGTTGGATGTCCCAGGACCACAGGTAAGTCTAGTTGGATGTCCCAGAACCACAGGTAAGCCTAGCTGGATGTCCCAGGACCACAGGTAAGCCTAGTTGGATGTCCCAGGACCACAGGTAAGCCTAGCTGGATGTCCCAGAACCACAGTAAGCCAAGGCCTCCCAACTTTACTGACATATAAACTGGACCATTAATAAGGTGCAATAGCAGAAAATGTGTCCATTATATGGTAGGTAGTGTATGGAGCCGCATTCAAGGTGTTCCATAGAAATGAATGTATGCTCAAGTATACTCATGTATACAACCATATATGGAAGCATTTTTCGTAGTGACAGGCCATGCTAAACATACTTGACCATTATTCCAGGTTGTTAGTGACCTGATTGAGACATAACACCCCTAGATGCCATGCCATACTTGAGGATACATGTAATTGCCTTAACAATACAGTTCTAAACAGCCAGCCATGGGAATCACAGAAAGTGGCTGCTTAGCACAGGTGGCATCTTAATAGAGGTCAAATTTATAATAAACCAAGATATTGGGAATCTGGAAACTGGCTGCTTAATACAGGTTGGCTGCTTAATGGAGGTGACCACTAACACAGGTTTGACTGTATAATACAGGTTGGCTGCTTAATGGAGGTGACCACTAACACAGGTTTGACTGTATAGGACATCGAACGGTTTGGAAACTATTACATCAACAATAATATCAAGTGTTTCAGACGCGACTATAAACGAATGTCTCATGTATCGGTGCTATACACCTGACGTGTATAAGAACAAGGGATGCTTCAGGAATTGGAGGGCTTCGTCTGAATCTTGTATAATCCTTCTATAATAAATAACTAATATATTTTATAGAGGCAATGTCCAGATTGTGGGCGACGATAAATAAACATATATAAAGAGGAAGGAAACTATTCTGGGAATCTGGAAACTGGCTGCTTAATACAGGCTGGCTGCTTAATGGAGGTGACCACTAACACAGGTTTGACTGTACTGTAAATCAAACAGTTTGGAAACTATTACACGATTCGAGATTAACAAGGGCGGGGGCGATAAATAAACATATAAAAAGAAGGAAACTATTACTTACAAAAGCTTCAATAGTAATGAGAAAAAGTGCAACGCCCGTCTGCTGCCAGAATCCATCTTCACATTTATCTCCGAGCACCTTGTAGTATTTACTGGGAACCATTCCAATGTTATAAATAATGAACTGCTCTGAAATCAGTTAATATATAAAATGTTTGGTAGTCATTCGTACACAGACTATATAAGAACGAAACATAAAGGGTCGCCGCACAGCACTGGCGAAGTATATCCAAGTGCAAAGGAACACAGTTTAAATCGAGAAATAAATCTACGTATTTTTCTTGAGCAGAAAGGCAGGCGCTCCACCCTATCCACCCAGTCTGCCCATTTGTTCTTCAGCCCCGCCCTTTTGCCGTTTAAAAAAAATTAATTGCTTTTTTTTACATTTTTTTATATATAGTATATGCCTAAACAGGTGAGGAGATCAATATAACTTAGAACCTGTCCTCCAAGATACTGATGTTACAAAGAACTTACAAGATACTGATGCTACAAAGAACTTACAAGATACTGATGCTACAAAGAATGTACGAGATACTGATGTTACAAAGAACTTACAAGATACTGATGTTACAAAGACCTTACAAGATACTGATGTTACAAAGAACTTACAAGATACTGATGTTACAAAGAACTTATAAGATACTGATGTTACAAAGAACTTATAAGATACTGATGTTACAAAGACCTTAATAAGATACTGATGTTACAAAGAACTTATAAGATACTGATGTTACAAAGAACTTATAAGATACTGATGTTACAAAGAACTTATAAGATACTGATGTTACAAAGAACTTATAAGATACTGATGTTACAAAGAACTTATAAGATACTGATGTTACAAAGAACTTATAAGATACTGATGTTACAAAGAACTTACAAGATACTGATGCTACAAAGAACTTACAAGATACTGATGTTACAAAGAACTTACAAGATACTGATGGTACACATAACTTACAAGATACTGATGTTACAAAGAACTTACAAGATACTGATGTTACAAAGAACTTACAAGATACTGATGCTACAAAGAACTTACCAGATACTGGTGTTACAAAGAACTTACTAGATACTGATGTTACAAAGACCTTACTAGATACTGATGTTACAAAGAACTTACAAGATACTGATGTTACAATGAACTTACAAGATACTGATGCTACAATGAACTTACAAGATACTGATGTTACAAAGACCTTACAAGATACTGATGCTACAAAGAACTTACAAGATATTGATGCTACAAAGAACTTACAAGATACTGATGCTACAAAGAACTTACAAGATACTGATGTTACAAAGAACTTACAAGATACTGATGCTACAAAGAACTTACAAGATACTGATGTTACAAAGAACTTACAAGATACTGATGCTACAAAGACCTTACTAGATACTGATGTTACAAAGAACTTACAAGATACTGATGCTACAAAGACCGTACGAGATACGGATGCTACAAAGAACTTACAAGATACTGATGTTACAAAGAACTTACAAGATACTGATGCTACAAAGAACTTACAAGATACTGATGCTACAAAGAACTTACAAGATACTGATGCTACAAAGAACTTACAAGATACTTATGTTACAAAGAACTTACAAGATACTGATGCTACAAAGAATGTACGAGATACTGATGTTACAAAGAACTTACAAGATACTGATATAACAAAGAACTTACAAGATACTGATGCTACAAAGAACTTACAAGATACTGATGTTACAAAGAATGTACGAGATACTGATGTTACAAAGAATGTACGAGATACTGATGTTACAAAGAATGTACAAGATACTGATGTTACAAAGAATGTACGAGATACTGATGTTACAAAGAATGTACAAGATACTGATGTTACAAAGAATGTACGAGAAACTGATGTTACCAAGAATGTATGACATACTGATGTTAGAAAGAACTTACAAGATACTGATGCTACAAAGAACTTACAAGATACTGATGTTACAAAGAACATACAAGATACTGATGCTACAAAGAACTTACAAGATATTGATGCTACAACGAACTTACAAGATACTGATGCTACAAAGAACTTACAAGATACTGATGTTACAAAGAACTTACAAGATACTGATGTTACAAAGAACTTACAAGATACTGATGCTACAAAGAACTTACATGATACTGATGTTACAAAGAACTTATAAGATACTGATGTTACAATGAACTTACAAGATACTGATGTTACAAAGAACTTACAAGATACTGATGCTACAAAGAAGTTACAAGATACTGATGCTACAAAGACGTTACAAGATACTGATGCTACAAAGAACTTACAAGATACTGATGTTACATAGAATGTACAAGATACTGATGTTACAAAGAACATACAAGATACTGATGTTACAATGAACTTAAAAGATACGGATGCTACAAAGAATGTACAAGATACTGCTGTTACAAAGAACATACGAGATACTGATGTTACAAAGAACTACAAAGAACTTACAAGATACTGATGTTACAAAGAACTTACAAGATACTGATGCTACAAAGATTTACAAGATACTGATGTTACAAACAACTTACAAGATACTGATGTTACAAAGAACTTACGAGATACTGATGTTACAAAGAATGTACAAGATACTGCTGTTACAAAGAATGTACGAGATACTGATGTTACAAAGAACATACAAGATACTGATGTTACAAAGAACTTACAAGATACTGATGCTACAAAGAACTTACAAGATATTGATGCTACAAAGAACTTACAAGATACTGATGTTACAAAGAACTTACAAGATACTGATGTTACAATGAACTTACAGGATACTGATGTTACAAAGAACTTACAAGATACTGATGCTACAAAGAACTTACAAGATACTGATGTTACAAAGAACTTACAAGATACTGATGGTACACATAACTTACAAGATACTGATGTTACAAAGAACTTACAAGATACTGATGTTACAAAGAACTTACAAGATACTGATGCTACAAAGAACTTACCAGATACTGGTGTTACAAAGAACTTACTAGATACTGATGTTACAAAGACCTTACTAGATACTGATGTTACAAAGAACTTACAAGATACTGATGTTACAATGAACTTACAAGATACTGATGCTACAATGAACTTACAAGATACTGATGTTACAAAGAACTTACAAGATACTGATGCTACAAAGAACTTACAAGATACTGATGTTACAAAGAACTTACAAGATACTGATGGTACACATAACTTACAAGATACTGATGTTACAAAGAACTTACCAGATACTGATGTTACAATGAACTTACAAGATACTGATGCTACAAAGAACTTACAAGATACTGATGTTACAAAGAACTTACAAGATACTGATGTTACAAAGAATTTACAAGATACTGATGTTACAATGAACTTACAAGATACTGATGTTACAAAGAACTTACAAGATACTGATGCTACAAAGAACTTACAAGATACTGATGTTACAAAGAACTTACAAGATACTGATGTTACAAAGAATTTACAAGATACTGATGTTACAATGAACTTACAGGATACTGATGTTACAAAGAACTTACAAGATACTGATGCTACAAAGAACTTACAAGATACTGATGTTACAAAGAACTTACAAGATACTGATGCTACAAAGAACTTACTAGATACTGATGTTACAAAGAACTTACAAGATACTGATGTTACAAAGAACTTACTAGATACTGATGTTACAAAGAACTTACAAGATACTGATGTTACAAAGAACTTACAAGATACTGATGCTACAAAGAACTTACAAGATACTGATGTTACAAAGAACTTACAAGATACTGATGCTACAAAGACCTTACTAGATACTGATGTTACAAAGAACTTACAAGATACTGATGCTACAAAGACCGTACGAGATACGGATGCTACAAAGAACTTACAAGATACTGATGTTACAAAGAACTTACAAGATACTGATGCTACAAAGAACTTACAAGATACTGATGCTACAAAGAACTTACAAGATACTGATGCTACAAAGAACTTACAAGATACTGATGTTACAAAGAACTTACAAGATACTTATGTTACAAAGAACTTACAAGATACTGATGCTACAAAGAATGTACGAGATACTGATGTTACAAAGAACTTACAAGATACTGATATAACAAAGAACTTACAAGATACTGATGCTACAAAGAACTTACAAGATACTGATGTTACAAAGAATGTACGAGATACTGATGTTACAAAGAATGTACGAGATACTGATGTTACAAAGAATGTACAAGATACTGATGTTACAAAGAATGTACGAGATACTGATGTTACAAAGAATGTACAAGATACTGATGTTACAAAGAATGTACGAGAAACTGATGTTACCAAGAATGTATGACATACTGATGTTAGAAAGAACTTACAAGATACTGATGCTACAAAGAACTTACAAGATACTGATGTTACAAAGAACATACAAGATACTGATGCTACAAAGAACTTACAAGATATTGATGCTACAACGAACTTACAAGATACTGATGCTACAAAGAACTTACAAGATACTGATGTTACAAAGAACTTACAAGATACTGATGTTACAAAGAACTTACAAGATACTGATGCTACAAAGAACTTACATGATACTGATGTTACAAAGAACTTATAAGATACTGATGTTACAATGAACTTACAAGATACTGATGTTACAAAGAACTTACAAGATACTGATGCTACAAAGAAGTTACAAGATACTGATGCTACAAAGACGTTACAAGATACTGATGCTACAAAGAACTTACAAGATACTGATGTTACATAGAATGTACAAGATACTGATGTTACAAAGAACATACAAGATACTGATGTTACAATGAACTTAAAAGATACGGATGCTACAAAGAATGTACAAGATACTGCTGTTACAAAGAACATACGAGATACTGATGTTACAAAGAACTACAAAGAACTTACAAGATACTGATGTTACAAAGAACTTACAAGATACTGATGCTACAAAGATTTACAAGATACTGATGTTACAAACAACTTACAAGATACTGATGTTACAAAGACCTTACGAGATACTGATGTTACAAAGAATGTACAAGATACTGCTGTTACAAAGAATGTACGAGATACTGATGTTACAAAGAACTTACAAGATACTGATGTTACAATGAACTTACAGGATACTGATGTTACAAAGAACTTACAAGATACTGATGCTACAAAGAACTTACAAGATACTGATGTTACAAAGAACTTACAAGATACTGATGGTACACATAACTTACAAGATACTGATGTTACAAAGAACTTACAAGATACTGATGTTACAAAGAACTTACAAGATACTGATGCTACAAAGACCTTACCAGATACTGGTGTTACAAAGAACTTACTAGATACTGATGTTACAAAGACCTTACTAGATACTGATGTTACAAAGAACTTACAAGATACTGATGTTACAATGAACTTACAAGATACTGATGCTACAATGAACTTACAAGATACTGATGTTACAAAGAACTTACAAGATACTGATGCTACAAAGAACTTACAAGATACTGATGTTACAAAGAACTTACAAGATACTGATGGTACACATAACTTACAAGATACTGATGTTACAAAGAACTTACAAGATACTGATGTTACAAAGAACTTACAAGATACTGATGTTACAAAGAACTTACAAGATACTGATGTTACAAAGAACTTACAAGATACTGATGTTACAATGAACTTACAAGATACTGATGTTACAAAGAACTTACAAGATACTGATGTTACAAAGAACTTACAAGATACTGATGTTACAAAGAACTTACAAGATACTGATGTTACAAAGAACTTACAAGATACTGATGTTACAAAGAACTTACAAGATACTGATGTTACAAAGAACTTACAAGATACTGATGCTACAAAGAACTTACAAGATACTGATGTTACAAAGAACTTACAAGATACTGATGGTACAATAACTTACAAGATACTGATGTTACAAAGAACTTACAAGATACTGATGTTACAAAGAACTTACAAGATACTGATGTTACAAAGAACTTACAAGATACTGATGCTACAATGAACTTACAAGATACTGATGTTACAAAGAACTTACAAGATACTGATGTTACAAAGAACTTACAAGATACTGATGCTACAAAGAACTTACAAGATACTGATGTCTACAAAGAACTTACAAGATACTGATGTTACAATGAACTTACAAGATACTGATGCTACAATGAACTTACAAGATACTGATGTTACAAAGAACTTACAAGATATTGATGCTACAAAGAACTTACAAGATACTGATGCTACAAAGAACTTACAAGATACTGATGTTACAAAGAACTTACAAGATACTGATGTTACAAAGAACTTACAAGATACTGATGTTACAAAGAACTTACAAGATACTGATGTTACAAAGAACTTACAAGATACTGATGCTACAAAGAACTTACAAGATACTGATGTTACAAAGAACTTACAAGATACTTATGTTACAAGAACATACAAGATACTGATGCTACAAAGAACTTACAAGATATTGATGCTACAAAGAACTTACAAGATACTGATGCTACAAAGAACTTACAAGATACTGATGTTACAAAGAACTTACAAGATACTTATGTTACAAGAACATACAAGATACTGATGCTACAAAGAACTTACAAGATATTGATGCTACAAAGAACTTACAAGATACTGATGCTACAAAGAACTTACAAGATACTGATGTTACAAAGAACTTACAAGATACTTATGTTACAAGAACATACAAGATACTGATGCTACAAAGAACTTACAAGATATTGATGCTACAAAGAACTTACAAGATACTGATGTTACAAAGAACTTACAAGATACTGATGTTACAAAGAACTTACAAGATACTGATGTTACAAAGAACTTACAAGATACTGATGTTACAAAGAACTTACAAGATACTGATGCTACAAAGAACTTACAAGATACTGATGTTACAAAGAACTTACAAGATACTGATGTTACAAAGAACTTACAAGATACTGATGTTACAAAGAACTTACAAGATACTGATGCTACAAAGAACTTACAAGATACTGATGTTACAAAGAACTTACAAGATACTGATGTTACAATGAACTTACAGGATACTGATGTTACAAAGAACTTACAAGATACTGATGCTACAAAGAACTTACAAGATACTGATGTTACAAAGAACTTACAAGATACTGATGGTACACATAACTTACAAGATACTGATGTTAGAAAGACCTTACAAGATACTGATGCTACAAAGAACTTACAAGATACTGATGTTACAAAGAACTTACAAGATACTGATGTTACAAAGAACTTACAAGATACTGATGTTACAAAGAACTTACAAGATACTGATGTTACAAAGAACTTACAAGATACTGGTGTTACAAAGAACTTACAAGATACTGATGTTACAAAGAACTTACAAGATACTGATGTTATAAGAACTTACAAGATACTGATGTTACAAAGAACTTACCAGATACTGATGTTACAATGAACTTACAAGATACTGATGCTACAAAGAACTTACAAGATACTGATGTTACAAAGAATGTACAAGATACTGATGCTACAATGAACTTACAAGATACTGATGTTACAAAGAACTTACAAGATACTGATGCTACAAAGAACTTACAAGATACTGATGTTACAAAGAACTTACAAGATACTGATGTTACAAAGAACTTACAAGATACTGATGTTACAATGAACTTACAGGATACTGATGTTACAAAGAACTTACAAGATACTGATGTTACAAAGAACTTACAAGATACTGATGTTACAAAGAACTTACAAGATACTGATGTTACAAAGAACTTACAAGATACTGATGCTACAAAGAACTTACAAGATACTGATGTTACAAAGAACTTACAAGATACTGATGGTACACATAACTTACAAGATACTGATGTTACAAAGAACTTACAAGATACTGATGCTACAAAGAACTTACAAGATACTGATGTTACAAAGAACTTACAAGATACTGATGTTACAAAGAACTTACAAGATACTGATGTTACAATGAACTTACAGGATACTGATGTTACAAAGAACTTACAAGATACTGATGCTACAAAGAACTTACAAGATACTGATGTTACAAAGAACTTACAAGATACTGATGGTACACATAACTTACAAGATACTGATGTTACAAAGAACTTACAAGATACTGATGTTACAAAGAACTTACAAGACACTGATGTTACAAAGAACTTACAAGATACTGATGTTACAATGAACTTACAAGATACTGATGTTACAAAGAACTTACAAGATACTGATGTTACAAAGAACTTACAAGATACTGATGCTACAAAGAACTTACAAGATACTGATGTTACAAAGAACTTACAAGATACTGATGGTACACATAACTTACAAAATACTGATGTTAGAAAGACCTTACAAGATACTGATGCTACAAAGAACTTATAAGATACTGATGTTACAAAGAACTTACTAGATACTGGTGTTACAAAGAACTTACAAGATACTGATGTTACAAAGAACTTACAAGATACTGATGTTACAAAGAACTTACAAGATACTGATGTTACAAATAACTTACCAGATACTGATGTTACAATGAACTTACAAGATACTGATGCTACAACGAACTTACAAGATACTGATGTTACAAAGAATGTGCAAGATACTGATGTTACAAAGAACTAACAAGATACTGATGTTACAAAGAATGTACAAGATACTGATGCTACAATGAACTTACAAGATACTGATGTTACAAAGAACTTACAAGATACTGATGCTACAAAGAACTTACAAGATACTGATGTTACAAAGAACTTACAAGATACTGATGTTACAAAGAACTTACAAGATACTGATGTTACAATGAACTTACAGGATACTGATGTTACAAAGAACTTACAAGATACTGATGCTACAAAGAACTTACAAGATACTGATGTTACAAAGAACTTACAAGATACTGATGGTACACATAACTTACAAGATACTGATGTTACAAAGAACTTACAAGACACTGATGTTACAAAGAACTTACAAGATACTGATGTTACAATGAACTTACAAGATACTGATGTTACAAAGAACTTACAAGATACTGATGCTACAAAGAACTTACAAGATACTGATGTTACAAAGAACTTACAGGATACTGATGTTACAAAGAATGTACAAGATACTGCTGCTACAAAGAACGTACGAGATACTGATGTTACAAAGAACTACAAAGAACTTACAAGATACTTATGTTACAATGAACTTACAAGATACTGATGCTACAATGAACTTACAAGATACTGATGTTACAAAGACCTTACAAGATATTGATGCTACAAAGAACTTACAAGATACTGATGCTACAAAGAACTTACAAGATACTGATGTTACAAAGAACTTACAAGATACTGATGTTACAAAGAACTTACAAGATACTGATGTTACAATGAACTTACAGGATACTGATGTTACAAAGAACTTACAGGATACTGATGTTACAAAGAATGTACAAGATACTGCTGCTACAAAGAACGTACGAGATACTGATGTTACAAAGAACTACAAAGAACTTACAAGATACTTATGTTACAATGAACTTACAAGATACTGATGCTACAATGAACTTACAAGATACTGATGTTACAAAGACCTTACAAGATATTGATGCTACAAAGAACTTACAAGATACTGATGCTACAAAGAACTTACAAGATACTGATGTTACAAAGAACTTACAAGATACTGATGTTACAAAGAACTTACAAGATACTGATGTTACAATGAACTTACAGGATACTGATGTTACAAAGAACTTACAAGATACTGATGCTACAAAGAACTTACAAGATACTGATGTTACAAAGAACTTACAAGATACTGATGGTACACATAACTTACAAGATACTGATGTTACAAAGAACTTACAAGATACTGATGCTACAAAGAACTTACAAGATACTGATGTTACAAAGAACTTACAAGATACTGATGTTACAAAGAACTTACAAGATACTGATGTTACAAAGAACTTACAAGATACTGATGTTACAAAGAACTTACAAGATACTGATGTTACAAAGAACTTACAAGATACTGATGTTACAAAGAACTTACAAGATACTGATGTTACAAAGAACTTACAAGATACTGATGCTACAAAGAACTTACAAGATACTGATGTTACAAAGAACTTACAAGATACTGATGTTACAATGAACTTACAAGATACTGATGTTACAAAGAACTTACAAGATACTGATGCTACAAAGAACTTACAAGATACTGATGTTACAAAGAACTTACAAGATACTGATGCTACAAAGAACTTACAAGATACTGATGTTACAAAGAACTTACAAGATACTGATGTTACAAAGAACTTACAAGATACTGATGTTACAAAGAACTTACAAGATACTGATGTTACAAAGAACTTACAAGATACTGATGTTACAAAGAACTTACAAGATACTGATGTTACAAAGAACTTACAAGATACTGATGTTACAAAGAACTTACAAGATACTGATGTTACAAAGAACTTACAAGATACTGATGTTACAAAGAACTTACAAGATACTGATGTTACAAAGAACTTACAAGATACTGATGCTACAAAGAACTTACAAGATACTGATGCTACAAAGAACTTACAAGATACTGATGTTACAAAGAACTTACAAGATACTGATGTTACAAAGAACTTACAAGATACTGATGTTACAAAGAACTTACAAGATACTGATGCTACAAAGAACTTACAAGATATTGATGCTACAAAGAACTTACAAGATACTGATGCTACAAAGAACTTACAAGATACTGATGTTACAAAGAACTTACAAGATACTGATGTTACAAAGAACTTACAAGATACTGATGCTACAAAGAACATACTAGATACTGATGTTACAAAGAACTTACAAGATACTGATGCTACAAAGAACTTACAAGATATTGATGCTACAAAGAACTTACAAGATACTGATGCTACAAAGAACTTACAAGATACTGATGTTACAAAGAACTTACAAGATACTGATGTTACAAAGAACTTACAAGATACTGATGCTACAAAGAACATACTAGATACTGATGTTACAAAGAACTTACAAGATACTGATGCTACAAAGAACTTACAAGATATTGATGCTACAAAGAACTTACAAGATACTGATGCTACAAAGAACTTACAAGATACTGATGTTACAAAGAACTTACAAGATACTGATGTTACAAAGAACTTACAAGATACTGATGTTACATAGAACATACAAGATACTGATGCTACAAAGAACTTACAAGATACTGATGTTACAAAGAATGTACGAGATACTGATGTTACAAAGAATGTACGAGATACTGATATTTGTTAGTTATATATTTGGCATATAGTGAGTGAGTATTTGGTTTAACGGTGCATATACAATATACTTAACCCGGCGCGATATAGCCAGAACTGTGCTGATGCGCCAGGTAAAGTATATTGTATACATTCGGCATATAGACATGTGCTTCAATGCAGAAATATCTGGACTACATAATTTGTACTTACCTAACAATCCAAGGCACAGAAGAAACGCAAAGAGCAGAATTTCTTTACTAATCAATGATGGAAAGAACCATGGAAGCAGACGGGAAAATCTCTTGAAAAACGTCCAGCCAAAACTGTGACTGAAATAAAACCTCTCTTAAAATAACTGTTACTATCAAATGAGAACATTATAAGGAACCTACCAATGATATTAATTTATGACTTTACATATAAACTTCCATTACAGTGTTGGACACTCGTTTCAATATGTTTGTTCCGGCCAACTTGGCCTGTACTTGAGAAAAGGTACCGGCCAAGATGAAATTGTACAGGCCAATTTTTGGCCTGTACTTAAGAATTAGTTCCGGCCAAAAATAAATGGTACAGGCCAGTGAATGTGGTTCTGTCCGGTGGCAAATTTGCCACCGGATGCATGTGCCGCAGGCAATTGTCATGCTAGGGGGGTCCGGGGGCATGCCCCCCACGAAATTTGTTTTAAGTAGACACAAAATGGTGCATTCTGGTGGACTTTGGGGTAAAATCAACCTCTTTTTTTATCTTAAATTTTGTCACTTTTTTAGATAATTTTTCTTCAAAATTGCTATGTAAGTAACTGTTTAACTAAGGGGGGTTGATTTTGAATCATTTTTAGGACTGTCCCCATTCAACTTCTTATCTTTTTTTATTAAAAACCTTTCCATGTTATGTTTTTGTCTTGTGGTTTCAGGATTAGCAGAATTATTCTGCTTGGAAACTAAACCTATTGCAGTAGCGGGCATTTCCCGACATATGACATACTTACGTATCTGTATCATCTTAAACGTTTTTCGTTGTAACAAGTAAAAGCGTCTCGTCAATGAACAAGTACTCGGTGATCTTGTACATTTTATCCCTGCAGAAAGGTCCATATAATCTGCTGTCAAAATATTGTTGCGTCACAGAAAACGCATTCAATGATTCTCATTGCGTCTCTGGCATCAAACCCACAAGAAACGCACAGTGAGGAAACACTGCATTATCAAATTCTGGTGTACAGAAATATCTGTGCTAATGAGTTGTAGGATTAAAGACCGCCATTTAATCCAATTATCCGTAATTAAAATGTCACCAACTTCTCAACACCCCATGCAATCAAGTGCCAAACAGCTGATTTCCAATAAACAAATGCTTGTCATCATCGCATGCGTGACCGCACACGTCGCTGAATTCATTTTCATGGATTTTCGGCCGATTAAGTTTCTTGAACAATATTATTTTGCCGATATTTATGGCATGCGCAAAGGATTTTCGCCAACTGAAGATTTTTGGAGCCAGATTTAATTTTTATTCGCATTTGTCGCCCGACAGCGGGAACCCTGCGGCCATAATCTGGTTATAGAAATCCTGTGTTATAGGCAAGTAAGTAGGGTATGTGAATATAGTTACTGTTGCCACTCTATATACAAGAACAAATGTACTCATATCATCATTTTTATTAATAATTATTATTATTATGGAAAATAATTATGTAAACATTTTAAATTGATTAAAATTATTCGATTTTCATTTTTTTCCGATGTGTAGTTGAAAATGTATGCAAATCTTGTAGTTAATGTTATGCAATAATGGATGTTTACTGTGAGAAAAACTCATCACCAAATCCCAAAGTTTCACTAATCATCAGCCAATCATGTAGATGACTATTTTCCTAATGGCTACAGTCAACATGACCGACTCCGCATCATGGAGAATGTTGGGCTGTTACCTTTCAGGATGACCTTCAAACTGTGAACCACAATTGTAATCTCTCCATCAAAATGTTTGAGACTGTTTGAGATTTGAAAATAGTTTTATAACCCTGGACTTATTAAACGGCTTATATACAAGAATGTTTGAATCTATATGTCTGCCTTTCCAAAATAGGCGGCACCGACCGCAACTTCAGGTTTATTGTTCGTCGCGCGATAGTATTGTATCAGTCAATTGTAATCTCTCCATTGGCTGATACTGGGTACCAACCCATCAAAATGTTTCAGACTTGGTTGGAGATTTGAAAATAGTTTAATAACCCTGGACTTATTAAACGGCTTTTATACAAGAATGTTTGAATATACACGTCTGCTTTTCCAAAACAGACGGCACCGACAGCAACTTCAGGTTTATTGTTCGCCGCGCGATAGTATTGTCATTTCGAATTGTCTTCAATCTCAGGTATTGGCACAATTCAATTATGGCCATTAAAGCGACATAACTTCGCAAAAAGCCGAGAGAAATGTTTGTTTGCGTATAAATAGCATTAATAATACAAACACTAACTTTCTATGCATAAACAATGTTTTTGTGGTATACAAGCTTTCAAAAGTGAAAGTAGCATTTTATATTCACATGATGTTTATTATTGGAGTCTATACCAAGTGCATGGTACTATTGTTTAGATATTTTAAATCGTATTAGTATGCACAATAAATATGCAGAGGCACAAAGGGTGATATATAACGGTAAATCTGTACCATAAATCGTGTTATTCAGGTTGCACACATTACTGTACGCATGGATGTTGACCATATTTACATTAGTTTGTTTATTAGTTGAAATACTCAACTTTTTAGGGAAATATTTGGAAAACAATTATACAATATAATAGGAAAATACATTCTGCAAAAATTTGAGTTTTCACCGATGTAGTGTCGCTTTATGGCCTGCATGGTGTGGACGGATGGACATATACTGAATACAGGCAACCAACATATACATAGTTACATACAGCGCGAGTTAATAATATTCAATTATTATGCCTATTTGCATTAAATCAATTGTATCACACGTAATGGAGCATTATGTTACCTCTTTGTTTCTTCTCTAGGCTTCACCATCCTGTCCTCACAGATATCCTAACACAATATGTGGTGGCCAGCACCAACTACAGCCCCTCACAGCTGTAACGTATAGTATGTACCAGTAATGTCGCAGCCCCTCACAGCTG
Source organism: Archivesica marissinica (assembly GCA_014843695.1). Classification (NCBI taxonomy): domain Eukaryota; kingdom Metazoa; phylum Mollusca; class Bivalvia; order Venerida; family Vesicomyidae; genus Archivesica; species Archivesica marissinica. The sequence goes on along the minus strand of CM026404.1, from coordinate 33,217,616 downwards.
TAACGTATAGTATGTACCAGTAATGTTGCAGCCCCTCACAGCTGTAACGTATAGTATGTACCAGTAATGTTGCAGCCCCTCACAGCTGTAACGTATAGTATGTACCAGTAATGTAGCAGCCCCTCACAGCTGTTACGTATAGTATGTACCAGTAATGTAGCAGCCCCTCACAGCTGTAACGTATAGTATGTACCAGTAATGTAGCAGCCCCTCACAGCTGTAACGTATAGTATGTACCAGTAATGTCGCAGCTGCACACCGTTCTCACTGAAAACATTAACAATTTGACATTTCATTTTAATCTGATACTTAGATCAATTTGAAGTAGTCTTGATACAATGTGGGCCAAGTAGCCCTGGATCGCTCACCTCAATCGTTTCATGCAATCAGGCAATGTCAATCTCTTCATTTTATATCTGATAAAAGTTATGAGGTGATATCAGTACCAAATCAGGTGAACTGTTTTATAAATGTTTTATATAATTGGCATAATAACTTTTAATTTTTTAAACAGACTGTCCTAAGTTGAACTAGAAGATAGCATGCATAGAGTTACGGCATGATTTATTGTTATTTTCACAGCTAGCATGCATAGAGTTACAGCATGATTTATTGTTATTTTCACAGCTAGCATGCAGAGTTACGGCATGATTTATTGTTATTTTCACAGCTAGCATGCATAGAGTTACAGCATGATTTATTGTTATTTTTACAGCTAGCATGCAGAGTTACAGCATGATTTATTGTTATTTTCACTGGCTAGCATGCAGAGTTACAGCATGATTTATTGTTATTTTTACAGCTAGCATGCAGAGTTACAGCATGATTTATTGTTATTTTTACAGCTAGCATGCAGAGTTACAGCATGATTTATTGTTATTTTCACAGCTAGCATGCAAAGAGTTACGGCATGATTTAACAACTATTTTCAGAAGCTAGCATGCAAAGAGTTACGGCATGATTTATTGTTATTTTCACAGCTAGCATGCAAAGAGTTACGGCATGATTTAACAACTATTTTCAGAAGCTAGCATGCAAAGAGTTACGGCATGATTTATTGTTATTTTCACTGCTAGCATGCAAAGAGTTACGGCATGATTTAACAACTATTTTCAGAAGCTAGCATGCAAAGAGTTACAGCATGATTTATTGTTATTTTTACAGCTAGCATGCAGAGTTACAGCATGATTTATTGTTATTTTTACAGCTAGCATGCAGAGTTACGGCATGATTTATTGTTATTTTCACAGCTAGCATGCAGAGTTACAGCATGATTTATTGTTATTTTTACAGCTAGCATGCAGAGTTACGGCATGATTTATTGTTATTTTCACAGCTAGCATGCAGAGTTACAGCATGATTTATTGTTATTTTTACAGCTAGCATGCAGAGTTACGGCATGATTTATTGTTATTTTTACAGCTAGCATGCAGAGTTACGGCATGATTTATTGTTATTTTTACAGCTAGCATGCAGAGTTACAGCATGATTTATTGTTATTTTTACAGCTAGCATGCAGAGTTACAGCATGATTTATTGTTATTTTCACAGCTAGCATGCAAAGAGTTACGGCATGATTTAACAACTATTTTCAGAAGCTAGCATGCAAAGAGTTACGGCATGATTTATTGTTATTTTTACAGCTAGCATGCAGAGTTACGGCATGATTTATTGTTATTTTTACAGCTAGCATGCAGAGTTACGGCATGATTTATTGTTATTTTTACAGCTAGCATGCAGAGTTACAGCATGATTTATTGTTATTTTTACAGCTAGCATGCAGAGTTACGGCATGATTTATTGTTATTTTTACAGCTAGCATGCAGAGTTACGGCATGATTTATTGTTATTTTTACCGCTAGCATGCAGAGTTGCAGCATGATTTATTGTTATTTTTACAGCTAGCATGCAGAGTTACGGCATGATTTATTGTTATTTTCACTGGCTATCATGCAGAGTTACGGCATGATTTATTGTTATTTTTACAGCTAGCAAGCAGAGTTACGGCATGATTTATTGTTATTTTCACTGCTAGCATGCATAGAGTTGCGGCATGATTTATTGTTATTTTTACAGCTAGCATACATAGAGTTGCGGCATGATTTATTGTTATTTTTACAGCTAGCATGCAAAGAGTTGCGGCATGATTTATTGTTATTTTTACAGCTAGCATGCAAAGAGTTGCGGCATGATTTATTGTTATTTTTACAGCTAGCATACATAGAGTTGCGGCATGATTTATTGTTATTTTTACAGCTAGCATACATAGAGTTGCGGCATGATTTATTGTTATTTTTACAGCTAGCATGCAAAGAGTTGCGGCATGATTTATTGTTATTTTTAAAGCGAGTGGGCAGAATCAGTGTCATAGCTCGAGTCTTCCTATACATGAAAAGACGGATCTGTAGTCCAGTGGTTAACACGTAGGACTGGTAATCCTTAGGACTGGTAATCCAGGGATCATAGGTTCGACCCCCCATCTGACCCTAATAAAATTAACAGTCTTTCTAGGACTTTAAACCGAGGTCTCGTGTCGGTGCTGTACACATTGCACATAAAAGAACCAGAGCAGACTTGAATGGGTCTCTGTCTGTATCATTGCACTATCCTCCGAAAACGATTAATCTCTTCAGGAGGCGTACCTCATATGAGCAACCGGTAGCAACGATAAATAAGCATAAAACACGCACGCACACACTCCAATAAATGTAGGCACGTGTCTATGCATATTCTTCAAAACGTGAAAATTCTAAAATGCATTAAAAATGACGGGTAATGGGGAATGGTGGTGTATGGTGGTGTATGGTGTACAGCAAATCCATCACATTTGAAAATATGTCGGTATTTCAGTACTTGTAAATTGATAAAAAAAAAAATTATAATTCCTTATTTCTCTCCAAATATATATGCATTAACTCATTGCATGCTGAGTAATCTAAAGGCTACAATTTAATATAAATAGTTCAAATAATTATAGCAGATGACAATTCATTAATGCATTTTTTTATGTGTAACTGAAAACTCTTTTCACAATTCTAATTTGACTGTTATTTTCACCGCTAGCGAGTTAAAATGCCTCTTAATGGTGCCTACACATATATCTGCAGGTTAATTGTTTTCTTTAATTTGACCTAGTAACATGACCTACTTTTCTTTTTTTTAGACTTAGATCATTATTATTATACAGTTGCCATTCTTAATATTAATGGGCAAATTAAATTAATTCGGGATCATGAATCGCCTCAATCCCTATTTGAAAGCAAAGCTTTTGTTTTATATAACGAGATATTTCAAATACATGGACGATCTGTAGAGTGTAAATGAACTGCATAATTTTATTATGTATACTTTGTTCCAGTTATGTGCATACTTGTACATTAATAAATACAAATGTAGTGCACTTTACTGATTACAACTCATACAAGATTATGAACAATTGATAAAATTTATGTACATGATACCTAATGGAAGAAATTTACCACAACTCAACAGATGCCTGTGATCACCTGGAGGCAATACCACCAGTAACAAATGAAGGAGACAATACCACCAGTAACAAATGAAGGAGACAATACCACCAGTAAGGAATGAAGGAGACAATACCACCAGTAACGAATGAATGAGACAATACCATCAGTAACAAATGAAGGAGGTCCGCCTCCGTGGTCGAGTGGTTAAGGTCGCTGACTTGTATACCACTGTAACCTATCATCACTGATGGTCACGGGTTCGAGCCCCGCTCAGACCGTGTCTCATTTATATGAAAAAGTTGGCAGTTTCTTACGGAGGTTGGTGCACCCAAGTACTGGTTAACCGCTGGAGCCTGCCCAGGAAAGGTGTTGTTAGGTAAACTGCCCGCCGGCGATATAGCCCAAAATGGTGCTGATGCAGGCGTAAAACCCGAAATATAACATATAACATAACAAATGAAGGAGACAATACCATCAGTAACGAAAGAAGCAGACAATACCACCAGTAACGAAAGAAGCAGACAATACCACCAGTAAAGAATGAAGGAGACAATACCACCAGTAACGAATGAAGGAGACAATACCACCAGTAACGAATGAAGGAGACAATACCACCAGTAAGGAATGAAGGAGACAATACCACCAGTAACGAATGAAGGAGACAATACCACCAGTAACGAATGAAGGAGACAATACCACCAGTAAGGAATGAAGGAGACAATACCACCAGTAACGAATGAAGGAGACAATACCACCAGTAACGAATGAAGGAGACAATACCACCAGTAAGGAATGAAGGAGACAATACCACCAGTAACGAATGAAGGAGACAATACCACCAGTAACGAATGAAGGAGACAATACCACCAGTAAGGAATGAAGGAGACAATACCACCAGTAACGAATGAAGGCGACAATACCACCAGTAAGGAATGAAGGAGACAATACCACCAGTAGCGAATGTAGGACACAATACAACCAGTAAGGAATAAAGGAGACAATACCATCAGTAAGGAATGAGGGAGACAATACCACCAGTAACAAATGAAGGAGACAATACCATCAGTAAGGAATGAAGGAGACAATACCATCAGTAACAAATGAAGGAGACAATACCACCAGTAATGAATGAAGGAGACAATACCATCAGTAAGGAATGAAGGAGACAATACCACCAGTAACAAATGAAGGAGACAATACCATCAGTAAGGAATGAAGGAGACAATACCACCATTAATAAATGAAGGAGACAATACCACAAGTAACAAATGAAGGAGACAATACCACCAGTAAGGAATGAAGGAGACAATACCACCAGTAAGGAATGAAGGAGACAATACCACCAGTAAGGAATGAAGGAGACAATACCACCAGTAAGAAATGAAGGAGACAATACCACCAGTAACGAATGAAGGAGACAATACCACCAGTAAGGAATGAAGGAGACAATACCATCAGTGACGAATGAAGGAGACAATACCACCAGTAACGAATGAAGGAGACAATACCACCAGTAAGGAATGAACGAGACAATACCACCAGTAAGGAATGAAGGAGACAATACCACCAGTGAATGAATGGTGTTTTACGGCGCATCGACATCTAAGGTCATGTAGCGCGCATTAAAGTTATGTTTATTGTCGAGTGTATGAAATAAAATTCT
>CM026404.1:33082443-33211483 GCA_014843695.1 Archivesica marissinica | reverse complement strand
AAATGAAGGAAACAATGCCATCAGTAAGGACTAAAGGAGACAATACCATCAGTAACAAATGAAGGAGACAATACCATCAGTAAGGAATGAAGGAGACAATACCACCAGTGATGAATGAAGGAGACAATACCCATCAGTAAGGTATGAAGGAGACAATAGAACCAGTAATGAATGAAGGAGACAATACCATCAGTATGGAATGAAGGAGACAATAGAACCAGTAATGAATGAAGGAGACAATACCATCAGTATGGAATGAAGGAGACAATACCATCAGAAATGAATGAAGGAGACAATACCACCAGTAACGACTGAAGGAGACAATACCACCAGTAACGATTGAAGTAGATAATACCATCAGTAACGAATGCCGGAGACAATACCATCAGTAACAAATGAAGGAGACAATACCATCAGTAATGAATGAAGGAGACAATACCCATCAGTAAAGAATGAAGGAGACAATAGAACCAGTAATGAATGAAGGAGACAATACCCATCAGTAAGGAATGAAGGAGACAATAGAACCAATAATGAATGAAGGAGACAATACCATCAGTATGGAATGAAGGAGACAATACCATCAGAAATGAATGAAGGAGACAATACCACCAGTAACGACTGAAGGAGACAATACCACCAGTAACGATTGTAGTAGATAATACCATCAGTAACGAATGCCGGAGACAATACCATGAATAACGAATGAAGGAGACAATACCATCAGTAACAAATGAAGGAGACAATACCATCAGTAACAAATGAAGGAGACAATACTACCAGTAACGAATGAAGTAGACAATACCATCAGTAACGAATGCTGGAGACAATACCACCAGTAACAAATGAAGCAGACAATATAATCAGGAATGAATGAAGGAGAAAATACCATCAGTAACAAATGAAGTAGACAATACCATCAGTAACGAATGCTGGAGACAATACCACCATTAACGAATGAAGGAGAAAATACCATCAGTAATGAATGAAGGAGACAATACCATCAGTAACAAATGAAGGAGACAATACCATCAGTAATGAATGAAGGAGACAATACCACCTGTAACGAATGAAGGAGACAATAACACAAGTAACGAATGACGGAGAAAATACCACCAGTCACGAATGAAGGCGACAATACCATCAGTAACAAATGAAAGAGACAATACCACCAGTAACGAATGAAGGAGACAATACCACCAGTAATGAGTGAGGGAGACAATACTACCAGTAACGAATGAAGGAGACAGTACTACTACCAGTAATGAATGAAGGAGAGAGTACCACCAGTAACGAATGATGGAGACAATACCATCAATAACAAATGAAGGAGACAATACCATCAGTAAGGAATGAAGGAGACAATACCATTAGTAAAGAATGAAGGAGACAATACCACCAGTAATGAATGAAGGAGACAATACCACAAGTAACAAATGAAGGAGACAATGCCACCAGTAATGAATGAAGGAGACAATACCACCAGTAACGAATGAAGGAGACAATACCATCAATAACAAATGAAAGAGACAATACCACAAGTAATGAATGAAGGAGACAATACCACCAGTAAGGAATGAAGGAGACATTACCATCAATAACGAATGAAGGAGACAATACAATCAGTAACGAATGCCGGAGACAATACCACCAGTAAGGAATGAGGGATACAATACCACCAGTAACGAATGAAGCAGACAATACCACCAGTAACGAATGAAGGAGACAATACTATAAGTAAGGAGTGAAGAAGACACTACCATCAGTAATGAATGAAGGAGACAATACCACAAGTAACGAATGAAGGAGACAATACCACCAGTAACGAATAAAGGAGACAATACCACCAGTAACAAATGAAGGCGACAATACCACCAGTAAGGAATGAAGGAGACAATACCACCAGTAAGGAATGAAGGAGACAATACCACCAGTAAGGAATGAAGGAGACAATACAACCAGTAACGAATGAAGGAGACAATACCACCAGTAACTAATGAAGGAGACAATACCACCAGTCACAAATGAAGGAGACAATACCACAATTAACGGATGAAGGAGACAATACCACCAGTAACGAATGAAGGAGACAATACCATCAGTAACGAATAAAGGAGACAATGCCATCAGTAAGGACTGAAGGAGACAATACCATCAATAACAAATGAAGGAGACAATACCACCAGTAAGGAATGAAGGAGACAATGCCATCAGTAAGGACTGAAGGAGACAATACCATCAGTAACAAATGAAGGAGACAATGCCATCAGTAAGGACTGAAGGAGACAATACCATCAGTAACAAATGAAGGAGACAATGCCATCAGTAAGGACTGAAGGAGACAATACCATCAGTAACAAATGAAGGAGACAATACGATCAGTAAGGAATGAAGGAGACAATACCACCAGTGATGAATGAAGGAGACAATACCCATCAGTAAGGAATGAAGGAGACAATACCACCAGTAACAAATGAAGGAGACAATACCACCAGTAACGAATGAAGGAGACAATACCACCAGTCACAAATGAAGGAGACAATACCACAATTAATGGATGAAGGAGACAATACCACCAGTAACGAATGAAGGAGACAATACCATCAGTAACGAATGAAGGAGACAATGCCATCAGTAAGGACTGAAGGAGACAATACCATCAGTAACGAATGCTGGAGACAATACCACCATTAACGAATGAAGGAGACAATACCATCAGTAACGAATGAAGGAAACAATACCATCAGTAACAAATGAAGGAGACAATACCATCAGTAACGAATGAAGGAGACAATGCCACAAGTAACGAATGACGGAGAAAATACCACCAGTCACGAATGAAGGCGACAATACCATCAGTAACGAATGAAAGAGACAATACCACCAGTAACGAATGAAGGAGACAATACCACCAGTAATGAGTGAGGGAGACAATACTACCAGTAACGAATGAAGGATACAGTACTACTACCAGTAATGAATGAAGGAGAGAGTACCACCAGTAACGAATGATGGAGACAATACCATCAATAACAAATGAAGAAGACAATACCATCAGTAAGGAATGAAGGAGACAATACCATTAGTAAAGAATGAAGGAGACAATACCACCAGTAATGAATGAAGGAGACAATACCACAAATAACAAATGAAGGAGACAATGCCACCAGTAACGAATGAAGGAGACAATACCACCAGTAACGAATGAAGGAGACAATACCATCAATAACAAATGAAAGAGACAATACCACAAGTAATGAATGAAGGAGACAATACCACCAGTAAGGAATGAAGGAGACAATACCATCAATAACGAATGAAGGAGATAATACAATCAGTAACGAATGCCGGAGACAATACCACCAGTAAGGAATGAAGGATACAATACCACCAGTAACGAATGAAGGAGACAATACGATCAGTAAGGAATGAAGGAGACAATACCACCAGTGATGAATGAAGGAGACAATACCCATCAGTAAGGAATGAAGGAGACAATAGAACCAGTAATGAATGAAGGAGACAATACCACCAGTAACAAATGAAGGAGACAATACCACCAGTAACGAATGAAGGAGACAATACCACCAGTCACAAATGAAGGAGACAATACCACAATTAACGGATGAAGGAGACAATACCACCAGTAACGAATGACAGAGACAATACCATCAGTAACGAATGAAGGAGACAATGCCATCAGTAAGGACTGAAGGAGACAATACCATCAGTAACGAATGCTGGAGACAATACCATCAGTAACGAATGAAGGAGACAATACCACCAGTAACAAATGAAGGAGACAATACCATCAGTAACGAATGAAGGAGGCAATGCCACAAGTAACGAATGACGGAGAAAATACACCAGTCACGAATGAAGGCGACAATACCATCAGTAACGAATGAAAGAGACAATACCACCAGTAACGAATGAAGGAGACAATACCACCAGTAATGAGTGAGGGAGACGATACTACCAGTAACGAATGAAGGAGACAGTACTACTACCAGTAATGAATGAAGGAGAGAGTACCACCAGTAACGAATGATGGAGACAATACCATCAATAACAAATGAAGAAGACAATACCATCAGTAAGGAATGAAGGAGACAATACCATTAGTAAAGAATGAAGGAGACAATACCACCAGTAATGAATGAAGGAGACAATACCACAAATAACAAATGAAGGAGACAATGCCACCAGTAACGAATGAAGGAGACAATACCACCAGAAACGAATGAAGGAGACAATACCATCAATAACAAATGAAAGAGACAATACCACAAGTAATGAATGAAGGAGACAATACCACCAGTAAGGAATGAAGGAGACAATACCATCAATAACGAATGAAGGAGATATACAATCAGTAACGAATGCCGGAGACAATACCACCAGTAAGGAATGAAGGATACAATACCACCAGTAACGAATGAAGGAGACAATGCCATCAGTAAGGACTGAAGGAGACAATACCATCAGTAACGAATGCTGGTGACAATACCACCAGTAACGAATGAAGGAGACAATACCATCATTAACGAATGAAGGAGACAATACCATCAGTAACAAATGAAGGAGACAATACCATCAGTAACGAATGAAGGAGACAATGCCACAAGTAACGAATGACTGAGAAAATACCACCAGTCACGAATGAAGGCGACAATACCATCAGTAACGAATGAAAGAGACAATACCACCAGTAACGAATGAAGGAGACAATACCACCAGTAATGAGTGAGGGAGACAATACTACCAGTAACGAATGAAGGAGACAGTACTACTACCAGTAATGAATGAAGGAGAGAGTACCACCAGTAACGAATGATGGAGACAATACCATCAATAACAAATGAAGAAGACAATACCATCAGTAAGGAATGAAGGAGACAATACCATTAGTAAATAATGAAGGAGACAATACCACCAGTAATGAATGAAGGAGACAATACCATCAATAACAAATGAAAGAGACAATACCACAAGTAATGAATGAAGGAGACAATACCACCAGTAAGGAATGAAGGAGACAATACCATCAATAACGAATGAAGGAGATAATACAATCAGTAACGAATGCCGGAGACAATACCACCAGTAAGGAATGAAGGAGACAATACCACCAGTAAGGAATGAAGGAGACAATACCATCAATAACGAATGAAGGAGATAATACAATCAGTAACGAATGCCGGAGACAATACCACCAGTAAGGAATGAAGGATACAATACCACCAGTAACGAATGAAGAAGACAATACCACCAGTAACGAATGAAGGAGACAATACTATAAGTAAGGAGTGAAGGAGACAATACCATAAGTAATGAATGAAGGAGACAATACCACAAGTAACGAATGAAGGAGACAATACCACCAGTAACGAATAAAGGAGACAATACCACCAGTAACAAATGAAGGCGACAATACCACCAGTAAGGAATGAAGGAGACAATACCACCAGTAAGGAATGAAGGAGACAATACCACCAGTAAGGAATGAAGGAGACAATACCACCAGTAATGAATGAAGGAGACAATACCACCAGTAACGAATGAAGGAGACAATACCACCAGTCACAAATGAAGGAGACAATACCACAATTAACGGATGAAGGAGACAATACCACCAGTAACGAATGAAGGAGACAATACTATAAGTAAGGAATGAAGGATACAATACCACAAGTAAGGAATGAAGGAGACAATACCATCAGTAATAAGTGAAGGAGACAATACCACCAGTAAGGAATGAAGGAGACAATACCACCAGTAATGAATGAAGGAGACAATACCACCAGTGATGAATGAAGGAGACAATACCATCAGTAACGAATGAAGGAGACAATACCATCAGTAACGAATGAAGGAGACAATGCCACCAGTAACGAACGAAGGAGACAATGCCACCAGTAACGAATGAAGGAGACAATGCCATCAGTAAGGAATGAAGGATACAATACCACCAGTAACGAATGAAGGAGACAATACCACAAGTAACGAATGAAGGAGACAATACCACCAGTAACGAATAAAGGAGACAATACCACCAGTAACAAATGAAGGCGACAATACCACCAGTAAGGAATGAAGGAGACAATACCACCAGTAAGGAATGAAGGAGACAATACCACCAGTAACGAATGAAGGACACAATACCACCAGTAACGAATGAAGGAGACAATACCACCAGTCACAAATGAAGGAGACAATACCACAATTAACGGATGAAGGAGACAATACCACCAGTGACGAATGAAGGAGACAATACCATCAGTAACGAATGAAGGAGACAATGCCATCAGTAAGGACTGAAGGAGACAATACCATCAGTAACAAATGAAGGAGACAATGCCATCAGTAAGGACTGAAGGAGACAATACCATCAGTAACAAATGAAGGAGACAATACCATCAGTAAGGAATGAAGGAGACAATACCACCAGTGATGAATGAAGGAGACAATACCCATCAGTAACGAATGAAGGAGACAATAGAACCGGTAATGAATGAAGGAGACAATACCACCAGTAATGAATGAAGGAGACAATACAACCAGTAACGAATGAAGGAGACAATACCACCAGTAACAATTGAAGTAGACAATACTTACAATAACGAATGAAGGAGACAATACCATCAGTAACAAATGAAGGAGACAATACCATCAGTAACAAATGAAGGAGACAATACCATCAGTAACGAATGCCGGAGACAATACCACCAGTAATGAATGAAGTAGACAATACCATCAGTAACGAATGCTGGAGACAATACCACCAGTAACGAATGAAGGAGACAATACTATCAGTAACGAATGAAGGAGACAATACCATCAGTAACAAATGAAGGAGACAATACCATCAGTAACGAATGAAGGAGACAATACCACCAGTAACGAATGAAGGAGACAATACCACAAGTAACGAATGACGGAGAAAATACCACCAGTCACGAATGAAGGCGACAATACCATCAGTAACAAATGAAAGAGACAATACCACCAGTAACGAATGAAGGAGACAGTACTACTACCAGTAATGAATGAAGGAGAGAGTACTACCAGTAACGAATGAAGGAGACAATACCATCAATAACAAATGAAGGAGACAATACCATCAGTAAGGAATGAAGGAGACAATACCATTAGTAAATAATGAAGGAGACAATACCACCAGTAATGAATGAAGGAGACAATACCACAAGTAACAAATGAAGGAGACAATGCCACCAGTAACGAATGAAGGATACAATACCACCAGTAAGGAATGAAGGAGACAATACCACCAGTAACGAATGAAGGAGACAATACCACAAGTAACGAATGACGGAGAAAATACCACCAGTCACGAATGAAGGCGACAATACCACAAGTAACGAATAAAGGAGACAATACCACCAGTAAGGAATGAAGGCGACAATACCACAAGTAACGAATAAAGGAGACAATACCACCAGTAAGGAATGAAGGAGACAATACCACCAGTAAGGAATGAAGGAGACAATACCACCAGTAACAAATGAAGGCGACAATACCACCAGTAAGGAATGAAGGAGACAATACCACCAGTCACGAATGAAGGCGACAATACCACAAGTAACGAATAAAGGAGACAATACCACCAGTAACAAATGAAGGCGACAATATCACCAGTAAGGAATGAAGGAGACAATACCACCAGTAAGGAATGAAGGAGACAATACCACCAGTAAGGAATGAAGGAGACAATACCACCAGTAATGAATGAAGGAGACAATACCACCAGTAACGAATGAAGGAGACAATACCACCAGTCACAAATGAAGGAGACAATACCACAATTAACGGATGAAGGAGACAATACCACCAGTAATGAATGAAGGAGACAATACCATCAGTAACGAATAAAGGAGACAATGCCATCAGTAAGGACTGAAGGAGACAATACCATCAGTAACAAATGAAGGAGACAATACCACCAGTAACGAATGAAGGAGACAATGCCATCAGTAAGGAATGAAGGATACAATACCACCAGTAAGGAATGAAGGAGACAATACTATAAGTAAGGAATGAAGGAGACAATACCACCAGTAACGAAAGAAGGAGACAATGCCACCAGTAACGAATGAAGGAGACAATACCATCAATAACAAATGAAAGAGACAATACCACAAGTAATGAATGAAGGAGACAATACCACCAGTAAGGAATGAAGGAGACAATACCATCAATAACGAATGAAGGAGACAATACAATCAGTAACGAATGTCGGAGACAATACCACCAGTAAGGAATGAAGGATACAATACCACCAGTAACGAATGAAGGAGACAATACCACCAGTAACGAATGAAGGAGACAATACTATAAGTAAGGAGTGAAGGAGACAATACCATCAGTAATGAATGAAGGAGACAATACCACAAGTAACGAATGAAGGAGACAATACCACCAGTAACGAATAAAGGAGACAATACCACCAGTAACAAATGAAGGTGACAATACCACCAGTAAGGAATGAAGGAGACAATACCACCAGTAAGGAATGAAGGAGACAATACCACCAGTAAGGAATGAAGGAGACAATACCACCAGTAAGGAATGAAGGAGACAATACCACCAGTAACGAATGAAGGAGACAATACCACCAGTAACAAATGAAGGAGACAATACCACCAGTCACAAATGAAGGAGACAATACCACCAGTAACGAATGAAGGAGACAATACCATAAGTAACGAATGAAGGAGACAATGCCATCAGTAAGGACTGAAGGAGACAATACCATCAGTAACAAATGAAGGAGACAATACTACCAGTAAGGAATGAAGGAGACAATGCCATCAGTAAGGAATGAAGGAGACAATACCACCAGTGATGAATAAAGGAGACAATACCCATCAGTAAGGAATGAAGGAGACAATAGAACCAGTAATGAATGAAGGAGACAATACCACCAGTAACGAATGAAGGAGACAATACCATCAGTAAGGACTGAAGGAGACAATACCATCAGTAACAAATGAAGGAGACAATGCCATCAGTAAGGACTGAGGGAGACAATACCATCAGTAACAAATGAAGGAGACAATGCCATCAGTAAGGACTGAAGGAGACAATACCATCAGTAACAAATGAAGGAGACAATACCATCAGTAAGGAATGAAGGAGACAATACCACCAGTGATGAATGAAGGAGACAATACCCATCAGTAAGGAATGAAGGAGACAATAGAACCAGTAATGAATGAAGGAGACAATACCACCAGTAACGAATGAAGGAGACAATACCACCAGTCACAAATGAAGGAGACAATACCACAATTAACGGATGAAGGAGACAATACCACCAGTAACGAATGAAGGAGACAATACCATCAGTAACGAATGAAGGAGACAATGCCATCAGTAAGGACTGAAGGAGACAATACCATCAGTAACAAATGAAGGAGACAATACCACCAGTAAGGAATGAAGGAGACAATGCCATCAGTAAGGACTGAAGGAGACAATACTATCAGTAACAAATGAAGGAGACAATGCCATCAGTAAGGACTGAAGGAGACAATACCATCAGTAACAAATGAAGGAGACAATACCATCAGTAAGGAATGAAGGAGACAATACCACCAGTGATGAATGAAGGAGACAATACCCATCAGTAAGGAATGAAGGAGACAATAGAACCAGTAATGAATGAAGGAGACAATACCATCAGTAAGGAATGAAGGAGACAATACCATCAGAAATGAATGAAGGAGACAATACCACCAGTAACGACTGATGGAGACAATACCACCAGTAACGATTGAAGTAGACAATACCATCAGTAACGAATGCCGGAGACAATACCATCAATAACGAATGAAGGAGACAATACCATCAGTAACAAATGAAGAAGACAATACCATCAGTAACGAATGAAAGAGACAATACCACCAGTAACGAATGAAGGAGACAATACCACAAGTAACGAATGACGGAGAAAATACCACCAGTCACGAATGAAGGCGACAATACCATCAGTAACAAATGAAGAAGACAATACCATCAGTAACGAATGAAAGAGACAATACCACCAGTAACGAATGAAGGAGACAATACCACAAGTAACGAATGACGGAGAAAATACCACCAGTCACGAATGAAGGCGACAATACCATCAGTAACAAATGAAGAAGACAATACCATCAGTAACGAATGAAAGAGACAATACCACCAGTAACGAATGAAGGAGACAATACCACAAGTAACGAATGACGGAGAAAATACCACCAGTCACGAATGAAGGCGACAATACCATCAGTAACAAATGAAGAAGACAATACCATCAGTAACGAATGAAAGAGACAATACCACCAGTAACGAATGAAGGAGACAATACCACAAGTAACGAATGACGGAGAAAATACCACCAGTCACGAATGAAGGCGACAATACCATCAGTAAACGAATGAAAGAGACAATACCACCAGTACGAATGAAGGAGACAATACCACCAGCAATGAGTGAGGGAGACAATACCACCAGTAACGAATGAAGGAGACAGTACTACTACCAGTAATGAATGAAGGAGAGAGTACCACCAGTAACGAATGATGGAGACAATACCATCAATAACAAATGAAGGAGACAATACCTCAGTAACGAATGAAGGAGACAATACCACCAGTAACGAATAGAAGAAGAAGACACTACCATCAATTACAATGAGAGACAATACCACAAGTAATGAATGAAGGAGACAATACCACCAGTAAGGAATGAAGAAGGAGACAATACCATCAATAACGAATGAAGGAGACAATACAATCAGTAACGAATGCCGGATACAATACCACCAGTAAGGAATGAAGGATACAATACCACCAGTACGAATGAAGGAGACAATACCACCAGTAACGAATGAAGGAGACAATACTATAAGTAAGGAGTGAAGGATACAATACCATCAGTAATGAATGAAGGGGACAATACCACAAGTAACGAATGAAGGAGACAATACCCCCAGTAACAAATAAAGGAGACAATACCACCAGTAACAAATGAAGGCGACAATACCACCAGTAAGGAATGAAGGAGACAATACCACCAGTGAGGAATGAAGGAGACAATACCACCAGTAAGGAATGAAGGAGACAATACCACCAGTAAGGAATGAAGGAGACAATACAACAGTAACAGTGACGAATGAAGGAGACAATACCACCAGTAACGAATGAAGGAGACAATACCACCAGTCACAAATGAAGGAGACAATACCACAATTAACGGATGAAGGGGACAATACACCAGTAACGATGAAGGAGACAATACCATCAGTAACGAATGAAGGAGACAATGCCATCAGTAAGGACTGAAGGAGACAATACCATCAGTAACAAGACAATACCACCAGTAAGGAATGAAGGAGACAATGCCATCAGTAAGGACTGAAGGAGACAATACCATCAGTAACAAATGAAGGAGACAATGCCATCAGTAAGGACTGAGGGAGACAATACCATCAGTAACAAATGAAGGAGACAATGCCATTAGTAAGGACTGAAGGAGACAATACCATCAGTAACAAATGAAGGAGACAATACCATCAGTAAGGAATGAAGGAGACAATACCACCAGTGATGAATGAAGGAGACAATACCACAAGTAACGAATGACGGAGAAATACCACCAGTAAGGAATGAAGGAGACAATGCCATCAGTAAGGACTGAAGGAGACAATACCATCAGTAACAAATGAAGGAGACAATGCCATCAGTGAGGGAGACATTACCATCAGTAACAAATGAAGGAGACAATGCCATCAGTAAGGACTGAAGGAGACAATACCATCAGTAACAAATGAAGGAGACAATACCATCAGTAAGGAATGAAGGAGACAATACCACCAGTGATGAAAGAAGGAGACAATAGAACCAGTAATGAATGAAGGAGACAATACCACCAGTAACGAATGAAGGAGACAATACCACCAGTAACAAATGAAGGAGACAATACCACCAGTCAATAATGAAGGAGACAATACCACAATTAACGGATGAAGGAGACAATACCACCAGTAATGAATGAAGGAGACAATACCATCAGTAACGAATGAAGGAGACAATGTCATTAGTAAGGACTGAAGGAGACAATACCATCAGTAACAAATGAAGGAGACAATACCACCAGTAAGGAATGAAGGAGACAATGCCATCAGTAAGGACTGAAGGAGACAATACCATCAGTAACAAATGAAGGAGACAATGCCATCAGTAAGGACTGAAGGAGACAATACCATCAGTAACAAATGAAGGAGACAATGCCATCAGTAAGGACTGAAGGAGACAATACCATCAGTAACAAATGAAGGAGACAATACCATCAGTAAGGAATGAAGGAGACAATACCACCAGTGATGAATGAAGGAGACAATACCACATGTAACGAATGACGGAGAAAATACCACCAGTAAGGAATGAAGGAGACAATGCCATCAGTAAGGACTGAAGGAGACAATACCATCAGTAACAAATGAAGGAGACAATGCCATCAGTAAGGACTGAGGGAGACAATACCATCAGTAACAAATGAAGGAGACAATGCCATCAGTAAGGACTGAAGGAGACAATACCATCAGTAACAAATGAAGGAGACAATACCATCAGTAAGGAATGAAGGAGACAATACCACCAGTGATGAAAGAAGGAGACAATAGAACCAGTAATGAATGAAGGAGACAATACCACCAGTAACGAATGAAGGAGACAATACCACCAGTAACAAATGAAGGAGACAATACCACCAGTCAATAATGAAGGAGACAATACCACAATTAACGGATGAAGGAGACAATACCACCAGTAATGAATGAAGGAGACAATACCATCAGTAACGAATGAAGGAGACAATGTCATTAGTAAGGACTGAAGAAGACAATACCATCAGTAACAAATGAAGGAGACAATACCACCAGTAAGGAATGAAGGAGACAATGCCATCAGTAAGGACTGAAGGAGACAATACCATCAGTAACAAATGAAGGACACAATGCCATCAGTAAGGACTGAAGGAGACAATACCATCAGTAACAAATGAAGGAGACAATGCCATCAGTAAGGACTGAAGGAGACAATACCATCAGTAACAAATGAAGGAGACAATACCATCAGTAAGGAATGAAGGAGACAATTGAACCAGTAATGAATGAAGGAGACAATACCATCAGTAAGGAATGAAGGAGACAATACCATCAGAAATGAATGAAGGAGACAATACCATTAGTAAAGAATGAAGGAGACAATACCACCAGTAACGACTGAAGGAGACAATACCAACCAGTAACAATTGAAGTAGACAATACTTACAATAACGAATGAAGGAGACAATACCATCAGTAACAAATGAAGGAGACAATACCATCAGTAACAAATGAAGGAGACAATACCATCAGTAACGAATGCCGGAGACAATACCACCAGTAACGAATGAAGTAGACAATACCATCAGTAACGAATGCTGGAGACAATACCACCAGTAACGAATGAAGGAGACAATACTATCAGTAACGAATGAAGGAGACAATACCATCAGTAACAAATGAAGAAGACAATACCATCAGTAACGAATGAAGGAGACAATACCACCAGTAACGAATGAAGGAGACAATACCACAAGTAACGAATGACGGAGAAAATACCACCAGTCACGAATGAAGGTGACAATACCATCAGTAACGAATGAAAGAGACAATACCACCAGTAACGAATGAAGGAGACAATACCACCAGTAATGAGTGAGGGAGACAATACTACCAGTAACGAATGAAGGAGACAGTACTACTACCAGTAATGAATGAAGGAGAGAGTACCACCAGTAACGAATGAAGGAGACAATACCATCAATAACAAATGAAGGAGACAATACCATCAGTAAGGAATGAAGGAGACAATACCATTAGTAAAGAATGAAGGAGACAATACCACCAGTAATGAATGAAGGAGACAATACCACAAGTAACAAATGAAGGAGACAATGCCACCAGTAACAAATGAAGGATACAATACCACCAGTAAGGAATGAAGGAGACAATACCACCAGTAATGAATGAAGGAGACAATACCACAAGTAACGAATGACGGAGAAAATACCACCAGTCACGAATGAAGGTGACAATACCATCAGTAACGAATGAAAGAGACAATACCACCAGTAACGAATGAAGGAGACAATACCACCAGTAATGAGTGAGGGAGACAATACTACCAGTAACGAATGAAGGAGACAGTACTACTACCAGTAATGAATGAAGGAGAGAGTACCACCAGTAATGAATGAAGGAGACAATACCATCAATAACAAATAAAGGAGACAATACCATCAGTAAGGAATGAAGGAGACAATACTATTAGTAAAGAATGAAGGAGACAATACCACCAGTAATGAATGAAGGAGACAATACCACCAATAATGAATGAAGGAGACAATACCATGAGACAATGTTCCGATAATAGTAGTAATAGTATAAGTAAGTTGTTCAAGAAAATTATTGTTCAGATTGAATAAGAAATTGACGGATACGCTTAACAGAATAATAAAAATGAGCAAGAAGAATTGAAAAAGTGTTTAATAGCTGCCCTAATAAGCTGCTTTTATTCCTCTACCTGAAACCCCAACCTCAGAACAATATCAGTCAAGTTATAAAAAAGACAGATATATCTCAATAAATGCAACAGTATGAGCAATATCAATTTTAAATATCAGTCGTTAATGATATTAAGGTTTCCACTAATAAACGTTTGGTAAACTTAGAGTGATGGAAATGATTCTTAAATTGGAAAAATGTGTATTATAATAATTATTCACGCTTGAACCTTTCAGTGCGCTTTATAAATTGATGTACTTCAAGAAAGAGATATGGAGAAGACACACAACATTGTGCACATGACTTACCTCCAAGTATACTGCTAATCTTGAATCAACATGGGCTATGTGCATACATCGACTCCATATGTTGGACATTTGTGCAAAGGTTATTTCCAAAGTATTCAATTGCTTTAAGAGAAATGAAGAAATCTGAAGAACACGATTCGTTATGGACACACAAGCAAATTCAGAGACGACCAATGTGGCGACTACAAGATAGAAAAGACGTTATTCCTTAGTTGAACATTACCATAAGATTAAATCTAAAACAAGGTATCTAATTAACAATTGAAATACACACCTGTAACAAGAAATCTAAAACAAGGTATCTAATTAACAATTGAAATACACACCTGTAACAAGAGACAGAAGTTGATTGGGATGCAAAGTCAGAACAGCTGTGCATTATGCAACAAATATTTAGATGGATGTGATGGAAAATGAGAATGCCCAAAAACCTCAATATACAATCACACATACTCAAAAGGCCATGTCCATCAATAGACCACCTTGTACTAAGAGACAACTTTTTTCAGTTGCCATGTATGTTGCTAAGGGTAGAATTAGATTTACTCTTTGCGCGCTAGTGGCAGATAAAATCACTTTTGCAAACAACATAGAGCCAGATCAGACGGCACATAACATGCTGTCTGTTAGGCTCTATGCTGTTTGCTCTTCGGATAGTGGAGCTAAAACACTTGGCTGAATAGCAAACAACATAGATCCTGATCACATGCAGCATTAAGCCGCGACTGAACTGGATCTATGGTATTTGCAAATATGATATATTTACTCAGCAGGCAAAAGGTTAAGAGACAATTCCTGCTTAGAGACAACTCTTTGTTCTTCCATTTGGTGGTCTCTTAATACACGTTTGACTGTACTATGTATTTTATGAAGTTATCACAATTGACATCGTCACGATGAAATATCTGCTGGTACATTACTCACTATTGTAACTAAATCAGCCTGGATGTATGCTTCAATGCTCTGGAAAATACACTAATTGTAACATATTTATAAAACACCTCAACCATTCTTGCACTAAACAAAGAACATTACCATTGTCATATGATTGTGTGCACACAAGTATCATGATCATTGAGGAGTATGCACAAATAAAAAGATAACTGCAAATTATCTACAGGTAACACATCTAGGCTCACATGTATGTCTGAATACATTACAGATCCACGATGAATTTCATGATGACATGTCAACCGGTTTAACTCTTTGCATGCTGGGTAAAAAAAGGGCTATAATTAAATAGTTCAAATAATTGTAGCAGACTGCAGACTACATTCATTAATGTGTTTTTCTTCTCTGTAAATATTTCATGGAATTTCATTAGAATTGTGTCGTTACGATACAACTCTAATGAAATTCCACGACATATTTGGCTATTATTTTCATCGCTAGCATGCAAAGAGTTAATTACAAATAAAACATTCAACACAATCTTCTAATACTATTACTAAACAAGATGGCCATCATGGATGGGAAATACTGCTTTTCTGCTTGAATGTGTG
The DNA here is from genome assembly GCA_014843695.1 of Archivesica marissinica. Lineage (NCBI taxonomy): Eukaryota > Metazoa > Mollusca > Bivalvia > Venerida > Vesicomyidae > Archivesica > Archivesica marissinica. The sequence goes on along the minus strand of CM026404.1, from coordinate 33,195,059 downwards.
CCTAAATCACATGCTTTTCTGCTTGAATGTGTGCCTAAATTACCTGCTTTTCTGCTTGAATGTGTGCCTAAATCACCTGCTTGAATGTGTGCCTAAATCACCTGCTTTTCTGCTTGAATGTGTGCCTAAATCACCTGCTTTTCTGCTTGAATGTGTGCCTAAATCACCTGCTTGAATGTGTGCCTAAATCACCTGCTTTTCTGCTTGAATGTGTGCCTAAATCACCTGCTTGAATGTGTGCCTAAATCACCTGCTTTTCTGCTTGAATGTGTCTCAATCACCTGCTTTTCTGCTTGAATGTGTGTCTAAATCACCTGCATTTCTGCTTGAATGTGTGCCTAAATCACCTACTTTTCTGCTTGAATGTGTGCCTAAATAATCTGCTTTTCTGCTTGAATGTGTGCCTAAATCACCTGCTTTTCTGCTTGAATGTGTGCCTAAATCACCTGCTTTTCTGCTTGAATGTGTGCCTAAATCACCTGCTTGAATGTGTGCCTAAATCACCTGCTTTTCTGCTTGAATGTGTGTCTAAATCACCTGCATTTCTGCTTGAATGTGTGCCTAAATCACCTACTTTTCTGCTTGAATGTGTGCCTAAATAATCTGCTTTTCTGCTTGAATGTGTGCCTAAATCACCTGCTTTTCTGCTTGAATGTGTGCCTAAATCACCTGCTTTTCTGCTTGAATGTGTGCCTAAATCACCTGCTTTTCTGCTTGAATGTGTGCCTAAATCACCTACTTTTCTGCTTGAATGTGTGCCTAAATAATCTGCTTTTCTGCTTGAATGTGTGCCTAAATCACCTGCTTTTCTGCTTGTATGTGTGCCTAAATCACCTGCTTTTCTGCTTGAATGTGTGCCTAAATCACCTGCTTTTCTGCTTGAATGTGTGCCTAAATAACCTGCTTTTCTGCTTGAATGTGTGCCTAAATCACCTGCTTTTCTGCTTGAATCTGTGCCTAAATAACCTGCTTTTCTGCTTGAATGTGTGCTTAAATAACCTGCTTTTCTGCTTGAATGTGTGCCTAAATCACCTGCTCTGGCTCTTATTTTTGTGTAGCTATTTTGTGTAGCTATTTATTATATATTTTAATGTATCACTTGCAATTGTACCACTTAAATGCTGATGCCCATGACTACAACTGAGGTAAGGGTTACATTTGCAGCGATACATTACTTGACAAGTTGTGTCAACTTTCATTTTCAGAATCATGTTAAAATGCATTTCTGCAAGTTTATTAAATGTGTAAGCTGATGGGGGAATGCATTACAAATGATTGTGCATAAATCGAATTTGATACATCTTGAAGTATAACATAACAAGTATTTCATTTCATCTTTACATTAATTTGTCTATTTAATACTTTGTCTAACAGTCAGGTAAAACTTTTCAATTTGGTAGCATAATTTTTGTCTTCAAGCATAATTTTTGTCTTCAAAGGATTTGGACACAAATGTAATGCTGCCCTGCTCTTAATTACCACCTGCTAAATATAATAAGCATTCATACCGTATATTTCTGGCCACATGTCGACCTTTGTCTCATCCAGAAATGTGATGAAAGTACGAGGTCGACTTATGAACGAGAAACAAACAAAACTAATTTTGCTTTATTTTATGTCTGTTTGTTTGTTTTATTTGCAATTTGCTTAGACAATTATTTACATTGTAAACCATAGAAAAGCTGATAAACAAACTGCCTAAATTATTGTTCTACATTTTTGTATGATTTTTAATGGAAGAAAGTCAACTAGATATCTCAAATTGAGCTCAGTTTCATTAAAAAATGAGTTAAAAAAACTATTGCCTCACCAAATGCCATACGTCCAAAGTACCCTCGCCTTATGGAAGAATCCAGCTTAAATTCAGCATATTGAATACAAAATTAGACCCTCGACTTATGGCCGAGATCGACTTATAGCTGGGTGTATACGGTAGTGTCTGTTTGCGCACTAATCAAACATTATGCTCCATTAAATAAACAAACAACACACTTTTATGATTCTCAAGCTAGTTATCGATTATAATTGTACTCTATAGGCTAGCAAGATCATTGCTATTTATAGATACATGATAAGCTTGAAAATGTTTGTAAAGCAGTCCGAGATATTAGTCACGCGCGACATGATTTTACCTTAACCCGAGTAATTTTCCACAAATAGATTCGTTTATTTTACAGATTTTCACCACTTTTATCACTTTCGCCAAACTGAGTTTTTATTAGCCAATTTTGCCATATTTTAATCAATGGCTACTCTGGCGAATGCCAGCGCGGGCCCTGATAGCTATGAGGAAGATATATATACGCATGTATAAAGATTTCGTTTATACTTTCCAATGAATGATAAGAGCTTTCTCAGTAAAGGAAAACTCCATCTTACACTGCTTTGAAACAGTGAAAGATGGAATTTTCTCTGTTACTTGGTTGAGTTTTGTATTCCTCCGCCGTTGGATGTAATTTTGTAGTTTACTGATATTCTGACAATAAAGTAATATATTATAATGAATTTGTTTTGTCTGTAGTTTTTAATTTTGACAGCAAACAGAACCTATTTGAAAATTATACAGGAAATATTATTACGGATGTTCACGCTAACAGAAGTGGTTGAGCAGTTGTGTCATGTTGTGCAATGAGGCTCCAGACAGGGCAATTAAAATGAATAAAATTTGAAAATAAATATTACATTAGCCAAAGTCATTGGAAATCATAAAAAAAGAAGAAGATTTGTGTTTATTAGTGTAAGATAGGATGTTATTTCATCGAGTGATCACTGAACATTTGTATTGCACGAGTGGCGTTAATCCTCTATAGTCTAAATGTAAAATAGTAATGTGCACCTCAATATCCTGAAGACACATGATAAGTTTCATTAAGATATGTGACGCAATTTATCAAAAGGGTGAAATTTTCAAAAATGTATTTTTTCCAGAATTATGTTTCCTTAAAGCGACACTACATTAGTGAAAACGCAATTTTCTACAGAATATAATTTCCTATTATATGGCATAATTTGTTTCCAAATATTTGCCACAGAATCATTAAAACTAATAAACATTGTATACGTGGTTTGTTGACATAACAAAATATTGTAAATAGTGTCGACATCCATGCATAATACAACGCGCGTATCTTGAATAACACGATTTATGTTACAGATTTACCGTTATATCTCACATTTGTGCCTATGCATATTTATTTGTAGGCTAATCTTAGCTAAATTATCTCTAAATGACAGTACCACGCATTATGTATTGACTTCAATGACAAACACACGTCAATTCAGGAGCATGGATGACAGTTATACGAGATCCTACTTTCACTTTTGAAAATTTGAAGACCACTAAACATTGTTTATTGATTCAATGTTCGAATGTATTTGGAAGAATTTGTAGTAGCAATGCATTTATACGTGAACAAATACATTTCTTTGCTTTTTGCAATGTAATGTCGCTTTAAGATATTTTCAACATTTAAGGTAATTCCATTTAGAATGTTTGTTCTAAAAATGAATTTTAATCTTACATGTATAGAGTGAACGTTGCCGTTTTCACTTGATTAAAATGCTACTGATACAATTGCTTTTAAAAAATCCCAGTAAACAAACATTAATCGCGAAGAGCACTAAAGGGAAATAATTAGATCTAGATCTACAATGTTTATTCTTAGAGATGACAGGTTGGCGGGAACAATAGCATATTTGAAACTGTGATAAATTGCAGGAAATATAGACGTTAATTGATTTACACCTTCAGTTAACAGCGCGATTGTGTGACGTAACTTTACACGTCATTTCCCGACGTAACGTCATCCATCCAGAGGGTCCCTTTTGGTAAATCGCGTCACATTTGCTAAGAAATTAGGACATTAAATGGTGTGTCTGGACACCGACGCCGGAGGTATGTAACATAATGTGTGCATGTGCATACATCCAAGTACATGACTTCTATTGATTCCATGCATTTCTGAACATCAGCACATAATATACATGTGTTGTACATTGAATATATTACGATGGGGTGTTGCCGGAATGTGGACAACAGATGGTTACTGCATACCGGTGTGGTCAGAAAATTAGTTGTCATTAAAACCAGCTGTTGATACTGTTATAACAAAATACAACAATATACAAATGCATATAGGATCTTACACTCGTGGTGATTTCATATTTTATGAAACTTGTTTTGGAATTTTGCTATTAAGCGAGCATATTAGCATCAAATGACTTCCTTCCACTTACTTCAATGACTTACTTCCACCTATTTCAATGACTTACTTCCACTTACTTCAATGACTTCCTTCCACTTACTTCAATGACTTACTTCCACCTATTTCAATGACTTACTTCCACTTACTTCAATGGCTTACTTCCACTTATTTCAATGACTTACTTCCACTTACTTCAGTGACGTACTTCCACTTACTTCATTGACTTACTTCCACTTACTTCAATGACTTACTTCCACTTGCTTCAATGACTTACTTCAATGACTTACTTCCACTTGCTTCAATGACTTACTTCCACTTGCTTCAATGACTTACTTCCACTTGCTTCAATGACTTACTTCCACTTACTTCAATGACTTACTTCCACTTATTTCAATGACTTACTTCCACTTACTTCAATGACTTACTTCCACTTATTTCAATGACTTACTTCCACTTACTTCAATGACTTACTTCCACTTACTTCAATGACTTACTTCCACTTACTTCAATGACTTACTTCCACTTACTTCCACCTACTTCCACTTACTTCAATGACTTACTTCAATGACTTACTTCCACTTACTTCAATGACTTACTTCCACTTACTTCAATGACTTACTTCCACGACTTACTTCCACTCACTTCAATGACTTACTTCCACTTACTTCAATGACTTACTTCCACTTACTTCCACCTACTTCCACTTACTTCAATGACTTACTTCAATGACTTACTTCCACTTATTTCAATGACTTACTTCCACTTATTTCAATGACTTACTTCCACTTACTTCAATGACTTACTTCCACTTACTTTGATGACTTACTTCCACTTACTTCAATGACTTACTTCCACTTATTTCAATGACTTACTTCCACTTACGTCAATGACTTACTTCCACTTACGTCAATGACTTACTTCCACTTACTTCAATGACTTACTTCCACTTACTTCAATGACTTACTTCCAATTACTTCAATGACTTACTTCCACTTACTTCAATGACTTACTCCCACTTATTTCAATGACTTACTTCCACTTACTTCAATGACTTACTTCCACTTACTTCAATGACTTACTTCCACTGATTTCAATGACTTACTTCCACTTACTTCAATGACTTACTTCCACTTACTTCAATCACTTACTTCAATCACTTACTTCAATCACTTACTTCAATGACTTACTTCAATGACTTACTTCAATGACTTACTTCCACTTACTTTAATGACTTACTTCAATGTCTTACTTCCACTTATTTCAATGACTTACTTCCACTTATTTCAATGACTTACTTCCACTTACTTCAATGACTTACTTCCACTTACTTCAATGACTTACTTCCACTTATGTCAATGACTTACTTCAATGACTTACTTCCACTTATTTCAATGACTTACTTCCACTTACTTCAATGACTTACTTCAATGACTTACTGCCACTTACTTCAATGACTTACTTCCACTTACTTCAATGACTTACTTCCACTTACTTCAATGACTTACTTCCACTTACTTCAATGACTTACTTCCACTTACTTCAATGACTTACTTCCACTTACTTCAATGACTTACTTCCACTTATTTCAATGACTTACTTCAATGACTTACTTCCACTTACTTCAATGACTTACTTCCACTTACTTCAATGACTTACTTCCACTTATTTCAATGACTTACTTCCACTTACTTTAGTGACTTACTTCCACTTACTTCCACTTACTTCAATGACTTACTTCCACTTACTTCAGTGACTTACTCCCACTGATTTCAATGACTTACTTCCACTTACTTCAATGACGTACTTCCACTTACTTCAATGACTTACTTCCACTTACTTCAATGACTTACTTCCACTTACTTCAATGACTTACTTCAATGACTTACTTAAATGACTTACTTCCACTTACTTCAATGACTTATTACTTCAATGACTTACTTCCACTTACTTCAATGACTTACTTCAATGACTTACTTCAATGACTTACTTCCACTTACTTCAATGACTTACTCCCACTTATTTCAATGACTTACTTCCACTTACTTCAATGACTTACTTCCACTTACCTCAATGACTTACTTCCACTTACTTCAATGACTTATTACTTCAATGACTTACTTCCACTTACTTCAATGACTTACTTCAATGACTTACTTCAATGACTTACTTCCACTTACTTCAATGACTTACTTCCACTTACTTCAATGACTTACTCCCACTTATTTCAATGACTTACTTCAATGACTTGCTTCCACTTATTTCAATGACTTACTTCCACTTACTTCAATGACTTACTTCCACTTACTTCAATGACTTACTTCCACTTACTTCAATGACTTACTTCCACTTATTTCAATGACTTACTTCCACTTACTTCAATGACTTACTTCCACTTACTTCAATGACTTACTTCCACTTACTTCAATGACTTACTTCCACTTACTTCAATGACTTATTACTTCAATGACTTACTTCCACTTACTTCAATGACTTACTTCAATGACTTACTTCCACTTACTTCAATGACTTACTTCCACTTACTTCAATGACTTACTTCCACTTACTTCAATGACTTACTCCCACTTATTTCAATGACTTACTTCAATGACTTGCTTCCACTTACTTCAATGACTTACTTCCACTTACTTCAATGACTTACTTCAATGACTTACTCCCACTTATTTCAATGACTTACTTCCACTTACTTCAATGACTTACTTCCACTTACTTCAATGACTTACTTCCACTTACTTCAATGACTTACTTCCACTTACTTCAATGACTTACTTCCACTTACTTCAATGACTTACTTCCACTTACTTCAATGACTTACTTCCACTTACTTCAATGACTTACTTCCACTTATTTCAATGACTTACTTCCACTTATTTCAATGACTTACTTCCACTTACTTCAATGACTTACTTCCACTTACTTCAATGACTTACTTCCACTTATTTCAATGACTTACTTCCACTTACTTCCACTTACTTCAATGACTTACTTCCACTTACTTCAGTGACTTACTCCCACTGATTTCAATGACTTACTTCCACTTACTTCAATGACTTACTTCCACTTACTTCAATGACTTACTTCCACTTACTTCAATGACTTACTTCCACTTACTTCAATGACTTACTTCAATGACTTACTTAAATGACTTACTTCCACTTACTTCAATGACTTATTACTTCAATGACTTACTTCCACTTACTTCAATGACTTACTTCAATGACTTACTTCAACGACTTACTTCCACTTACTTCAATGACTTACTTCCACTTACTTCAATGACTTACTCCCACTTATTTCAATGACTTACTTCCACTTACTTCAATGACTTACTTCCACTTACTTCAATGACGTACTTCCACTTACTTCAATGACTTACTTCCACTTACTTCAATGACGTACTTCCACTTACTTCAATGACTTACTTCCACTTACATCAATGACTTACTTCCACTTACTTCAATGACTTACTTCAATGACTTACTTCCACTTACTTCAATGACTTACTCCCACTTATTTCAATGACTTACTTCCACTTACTTCAATGACTTACTTCCACTTACCTCAATGACTTACTTCCACTTACTTCAATGACTTATTACTTCAATGACTTACTTCCACTTACTTCAATGACTTACTTCAATGACTTACTTCAATGACTTACTTCCACTTACTTCAATGACTTACTTCCACTTACGTCAATGACTTACTCCCACTTATTTCAATGACTTACTTCAATGACTTGCTTCCACTTATTTCAATGACTTACTTCCACTTACTTCAATGACTTACTTCCACTTACTTCAATGACTTACTTCCACTTACTTCAATGACTTACTTCCACTTATTTCAATGACTTACTTCCACTTACTTCAATGACTTACTTCCACTTACTTCAATGACTTACTTCCACTTACTTCAATGACTTACTTCCACTTACTTCAATGACTTATTACTTCAATGACTTACTTCCACTTACTTCAATGACTTACTTCAATGACTTACTTCAATGACTTACTTCCACTTACTTCAATGACTTACTTCCACTTACTTCAATGAATTACTTCCACTTACTTCAATGACTTACTTCCACTTACTTCAATGACTTATTACTTCAATGACTTACTTCCACTTACTTCAATGACTTACTTCAATGACTTACTTCCACTTACTTCAATGACTTACTTCCACTTACTTCAATGACTTACTCCCACTTATTTCAATGACTTACTTCAATGACTTGCTTCCACTTACTTCAATGACTTACTTCCACTTACTTCAATGACTTACTTCAATGACTTACTCCCACTTATTTCAATGACTTACTTCCACTTACTTCAATGACTTACTTCCACTTACTTCAATGACTTACTTCCACTTACTTCAATGACTTACTTCCACTTACTTCAATGACTTACTTCCACTTACTTCAATGACTTACTTCCACTTACTTCAATGACTTACTTCCACTTACTTCAATGACTTACTTCCACTTATTTCAATGACTTACTTCCACTTACTTCAATGACTTACTTCCACTTACTTCAATGACTTACTTCCACTTACTTCAATGACTTACTTCCACTTACTTCAATGACTTACTTCCACTTATTTCAATCACTTACTTCCACTTACTTCAATCACTTACTTCCACTTACTTCCACTTACTTCAATCACTTACTTCAATCACTTACTTCAATCACTTACTTCAATCACTTACTTCAATCACTTACTTCAATCACTTACTTCCACTTACTTCAATGACTTACTTCCACTTATTTCAATGACTTACTTCCACTTATTTCAATGACTTACTTCCACTTACTTCAATGACTTACTTCCACTTACTTCAATGACTTACTTCCACTTATTTCAATGACTTACTTCAATGACTTACTTCCACTTATTTCAATGACTTACTTCCACTTACTTCAATGACTTACTTCAATGACTTACTTCCACTTACTTCAATGACTTACTTCCACTTACTTCAATGACTTACTTCCACTTACTTCAATGACTTACTTCCACTTACTTCAATGACTTACTTCCACTTACTTCAATGACTTACTTCCACTTACTTCAATGACTTACTTCCACTTAATTCAATGACTTACTTCCACTTATTTCAATGACTTACTTCCACTTACTTCAATGACTTACTTCCACTTACTTCAATGACTTACTTCAGAGTAATAAATTTATCAACTGTATTATAGCGCCAACAAAAATTGGAATATAATTAACAAAATAATGAAGTCGGATTGTGTATTAAGAACAACAATTTTATTGGTACATTACATTTATCTTAGCCTGTGTTCCAGTCTATCGATTTTTCACTTTTCTACTTCTGGCAAAAGATAATTCAATATTGATATTATCAGAAACTCAATACAGCTCAATTAACAGTTTGGTTATTAAATAAATATATATATAATTATATGCTTTCCAATGAAATATAGAAATTTATCAGTAAAATAAAATGTCTTATTCCACTGGTTGAAAGCATTGTGTTACCTAGCCGCTGCATATTGAAATATTTAGTCCATGGGCCCGGACCCAAAATTTCACCCATCGGTACAACCTGAGGTGGAAAATTCTAGTACTTTTTTTGAAGAGGTACATGTCTATAGATGTTGTTCATATGTGATAACCTTTGCAGATCAAAAATATGGTATTTTGACATAAATAAACAACACACTGCTGATGTTTAACATACTGGTAATGTATTAATATTGCAATTTTAGCAAGGCAATTGACATATATATAACAACATGAACTGTAGACACTAGTTAAACTAATATTTAGGGTGATGAGTCTGATGACTCAGAGTTATCTAGCAATTAATACTATGTCACCTTGCATCTCAGATCTAGCTGTTATGTAGGTTATTAAAGCAATATTGACACTCCAAAATATTTACTCTTTAAGAGCTGACAGTCATGCAAAGCTTTGTAACATGTTGTTTCATTCACAGAATATAGTTATCTTCATCATCATCTTCAGCATCTTCTTCATCCTCTAAATCAGGCTGGATGATGTCATCCTCCTCATCTGGTTGGAGCATGTTGGCAAGCGACACATTGGGGTACATTTGAGGTTATTGGCAATGCATGGGCAGCTTCTGACATCACATGAACGGCTACAGTTGCACTTCATGAGTTCCAAGACTGCTGCAGGAGCTGGTAATCCAGTCATCCACTGGATGTCTAGGTGCCTTTCATCATCAATCATCCATCCACAATCTTTGGGGCTGGGAACATCAGGTTCACACTGAAGGGAGCGTCGCCAGATACCAGCTTGATAGTTTGCACGTTGTGCATGCAGATGTAAGCAGTCCATGCATGGGGGAAGGTGTGCAGAGTTAACTTCACCCCTCTTGGCATAGAAGAGTTGATATCGACATTCATTGACATCACATGAACTTCCCTTGGATACGTACATATGGCACGTGAAGGCCTCAAGCTTTTGGATAAGTTCTGGTGAAATATCCCACGATTCTCCAAGTTCACCAAAGTACTGTTGGTATGTATGCTCCTTCTTCATGAGTTTCAGGGCTCCTAGCTTCCCTTTCCCAGCAAGGGCACTCACTGTATCACACCCTGTATATGCATGTAGACCAACCAAGGCTGTGCACACATCAATACCTAGGTTTCTTGCTACCTTGTTGATGTCAATGTATTTGCGGCGGTTCTGTGTTCCCACTTTCTGATATAGCTGGCATGGAATGGTGTGGCTGAAGCCAAGGGCGAGCACAAGTATGTCTGTATCTTCAGCAGTGATGACAGCTGCTTTGTACCCATCCTTTGCCACATGTGCTGCATGCAACAGAACGCGTGTGTCTGCCTCCTCATGTGTTGATTTGAGCTCGGCAATTGCTTCCCAGTTGTCCTTGGTGATCTTGAGGCAGTGATCCTCGCAGGTGGCATAAAGAATCTTGTCACCCAATCTGCCTCTGTGTTCTGGCTTCTTCCACTCTTCAACCAGAAATTTGATGAGGCTTGATTTGTTGAATGGACTGCATAAGAATGTTCTCCATTGATGAATTGTGTGTCCTGCTGCAATGTTCTTGAATTGCAGGCTCTCGCTTGCTCCACGGTTGCATCTCTCAGCATTCTTGATGGACACGTCTCGGGACACATCAAACACAACATCAATTATGTGGCTGTTGACACCTTCATGTAATACCAGTGACATTGCATGCTCTGCGAGCTGTGCAAATGTCTGGTTTTCTCCCTTCATTCGCTGCACCAGACTCATCCCATCGATAATACAGGCAGAGGGTGTAGGGATTGCTTCAGCCACACTCACATTGTGCACTAGCCCTTTGCCTAAAGCAGCTTTGTTGGTTTTTCGCAGTGATCCATCTGGTGTCGCCAAAGCCCAGGGAATAGGGCCTAATGGGTGTGATAGGACTTCTCGCGGGTCCAGATTACGGCTCTGAGCAGCAAGTATCATGTGACCAAACAAGTTTCTGTCTGCTTGAAGAATAATTTCCTTGCTGGTGGCTTTCCCAACCTGTTTCTTCTTTGTCAGATCTGAGAAAGTTTTCAACCCTTGCTTGGCAAGCCGATCATGAAATTTCGCAATGGGAGGAACAGTTGCAAGTCGTTTCATTATGAAATCCTGGTATGCATTCTCTCCCACTTCATGTGCATTTTGAAGGCCTTTAGCAATATTTGGTGGGGCTAGTCGACCAGTTGAGATGCTGACAAGATCAGGCTGATCCCCGCTCATGGGATTTATCCACTCCTGCTCTAGGAGAACTACCAGATCCTCGGCATTAGCATGATCCTTGTGAATCCTGGTCATGTGGAGATCTGTGTGACTGAACTTAGAAGTAGGCTGATGCACCATATCTCGCAACTGACGCACTGATGTGCTTCTATATTCAGCAGTCAAGTAGTACCGGCTAATGGCAGCTGGTTTGAGACTGAAACCCTTTGTACCACCAGGGGTCTGGGTGTCCTTGTTCACTGTTTCTTCTATTGTCTGATCTGCAGGAATTTTCCCAAAAGAATTCTGAGATCCAATTTGCACAGAGAATCCCCCATTTAGGAAATGGGCATGAACTGCTGGTTGACTGATGGTTAGTTGTGTCATCTCTGCATAGTAGACAGGCATGTAACGGGCATAATTAATCTTGTCGTAGGCGAAGGCCCAGGGGATCATGGCACGGATGGAATTCAAGTGCAGCATCCAATCTCCTTCTCTAGATGTCCGCAACAGACCCAGCATGATGTCCACCATGTCTACATAGGACATCCAGAATGCAGCCAGATCTCCATTGGTGCCATCTCGTAGGCCACTGAGAAACATGTCGAAGCGTTGGAGAATTTTTGCGATGCTTTGATTGTCCAGAACTGAATTGAGGGTTGCTTGATTCAAGTCATCACCAGCAGTGTTGATGCTTTTGATCGCTTCCTCCAAGTGGACAACATCTGCTGGGTAGGTAGCCTGCAGCCATGGGATGAACTCCTTCCATGCTAGTCGGAGAAGTGACTCATACACAAGCTTATGGACTCTCACTGCTCGATTATATTGGCGTCCCTCCATCACAGCTTGAACAGAACCCTCTGCAACAATGCCTGACTCCACGCATAGTTCCCTCAGACCGGCATCCTGGAAACGCTTACCTATGGTGGATAGGAAGTTCATTACTGTGTGAAAGTCTCCCATCCTGAGAACTATGTCTTGAAAGGTATTAGAGTGTTTCCATTTGATTTCAGTTGCGTAGAGAGCCTGGTCAAACACACATACCACGCTAGGCAGCTGTAGTTCTTGCATGATCTTCAGTGACTGGTTCAGCACTTCAAACACAGTGGACATGGCCGGACTCCACAAATCCAGATAATTCATTATCCGACACTCTGTTCATGCAACAGAGAAAAAAAATGGAAAAAAATGCTTAAATTCGGAAATCCGGACACGTTTGTTACACCCTGTCAGTAATTCAGGCAACTTTGGTGAGCATGGGGCACACAAAAGAAACATGGTAAGCATGGATGTATAGGCATATATACTGATTATTAGCTACTGGGCAGCCATTTTGAAAATTGGCGGCCATCTTTGTTAAGCTACTCGTGTGCAAAGGTTATCACCCCAAAATTTTACCTCCACAAGTATACCAACACTGTGGTATGACTTAGAATTTGCCACCTCAGGTGGTACCGATTTTCACTCGGGGCCCATGGACTAATTGTCACGCGGACGTTTTCTGACTCAAGCCGTCAGTGATGTCATATTTGGTCGTCTAAACACACAGTTCTAGCGTCATTTAGAGCATGGTTGCATCAATTTCTATCATAAACACTTTCCAGTCTAAAATAAAATTTGTTTAAGTGAATAATATCACTCGTGGCTAGCACATCTCATGAAAATAGTGCTTTCAATAATCATTCAATAATCATTCAATAATCATTCGGTAGAATATAATTCCATCATTCATTGAAGCAAACAAATATCTCCTTAACCCTTCATAGAGATTTAGGTTAATATACTATTATATTTACATACAAACGACAGTCATTTAGCTATCATGCAGTGGATATGTCACAATATCTATCCCACCTCCATAGATATTACTGGGACTACATGAGATTTAGATTAATATACTATTATATCTCCATACAAACGACAGTCATTTAGCTATCATGCAGTGGATAAGTAGTCGCCATATCAATCCCACCTCCATAGATATTACTGGGACTACATGAGATTTAGATTAATATACGACAGTCATTTAGCTATCATGCAGTGGGTAAGTAGTCGCCATATCTATCCCACCTCCATAGATATTACTGGGACTACATAGAGATTTAGGTTAATATACTATTATATCTCCATACAAACGACAGTCATTTAGCTATCATGCAGTGGATAAGTAGTCGCCATATCTATCCCACCTCCATAGATATTACTGGGACTACATAAAGATTTAGGTTAATATACTATTATATCTACATACAGACGACAGCCATTTAGCTATCACGCAGTGGATAAGTCGCCATATCTATCCTACCTCCATAGATATTACTGGGACTACATGAGATTCTGGCCTTTATTATGAACATTGGTTTGGCTACTACATTGTCAATGTATGTCGTATTGGTAATGGCGTCAAGAGGTGCTTCTATGAGGGAAAGGTTAATATACGACAGACAATGAAAATTATATCAACGCCTGTTCCCAGGCTACAGTGATCTGACACACGACAAATCCAACATCAATGCTAATAAAAACATATAACACAATAGCTACTTACATACTGACAATACCAAGTTTATCTATATATCATTGTTTTATCGACACTATGTTGGTTTTGTCATGAGGTGGCTCATATATGTTGTGGCATTATCGACACTATGTTGGTTTTGTCATGAGGTGGCTCATATATGTTGTGGCATTATCGACACTATGTTGGGTTTGTCATGAGGTGGCTCATATATGTTGTGGCATTATCGACACTATGTTGGGTTTGTCATGAGGCGGCTCATAAATGTTGTGGCATTATCGACACTATGTTGGTTTGTCATGAGGCGACTCATACATGTGGCATTATCGACACTATGTTGGTTTGTCATGAGACGACTCATACATGTGGCATTATCGACACTATATTGGTTTGTCATGAGGCGGCTCATACATGTGGCATTATCGACACTATGTTGGTTTGTCATGAGGCGGCTCATACATGTGGCATTATCGACACTATGTTGGTTTGTCATGAGGCGGCTCATACATGTGGCATTATCGACACTATGTTGGTTTTGTCATGAGGCGACTCATATATATCTGTTATGATAAAATCACAATGAACTAAAGTAGGACTAAAACTATACATAATCCTGTTTCTTGATGCTATTATCAAGTTTATAAGCTATAAGCAATGAAATATCCGCCAAAGCAAATTTGACAGACTTTGGTATCATTGAAATGACTACATAATAATTATATATTTGGTTCTAGTCCAAATATTTCGACTTGAAAAATGTCACATTTTACTATCCAGGCATTTTTCATAAATAACAGAACATTTTTATGTAGAGGTCTTATTTATAGGATTAATTTGGTTCTAAATTGACTCTTAAACTCATAGTAAAATCTCAATATATTGGCTACGACTATGGGGCAATACCCAATGGCTAAGTATGCCATAATCAAGTTAATTGGTAATTCTAGAATTATATGTATAGACTACTTCCCGGTTGGTGGGGGGGGATAATTGTTTTTTGTCGGCCAAGGGTAGCCTGGGAACAGGCGTCGCTATATTTTGCCTGGTCAGTCAAATAAATATATTTTAACATCGAGATTATTAATTGGGCCGTATCGAGTTTCTGATCATATCAACGCCTGGGGAAATTGGACGGATTGTCCGTGTCTAGCATTAATCCTATTAATAGGCCTATTAGCACTTGACTTAATTAATGACGTATTTGAATCAAAAGCGAGGCACTGTAATGTTGATAAACTTTATAATTGGCCGCCATTGTTTACGGGTCAACGGAACGATAAATAGTTTTAAAAAGTACAATGTGCGTCTGATTTGACATATTTACTCAAGATTTAAATCGTCCTTACTTCAATTACGCCAAATCGACCCATTACCACTTTAACTTAATAGTTAAAATCCGCCATCTCGACGATATAACAACAGAAATAGGAAATTATGCTTGCGATGTAAATGAGGCTACGGGAGCATTCGTGTATATTCTGAAATGATCGTGCCTGTTTGGCGATTTCAGATAGAATTACGTTTCTATATTTTAGCGATAGTATCTTGAAGAGAAGAGTTGTCATTCTTCAAATCTATACCCTCATAAACGAGGGTGTAAGTAGATGGCGCTACGATCGGAAATCCAGTTTCCCCAGGCTGTCATTTTGCCAGAAGTTAAAAATCGACAGACTACTCAGGCTAGGCCAAGGGGTTATTTACTTAACAGTTTATCAATGTGTGTATTTGGAAGGAAGCCCCATATCCAGAGGGGTCCATAAACCAGTTTGTTGAACAAGTTAGTTTACTTAGAAACCCTTTACATAAGGCAGAGGTGCATATATTTTCTGAAATAGACCAATTAACAGTGTTTAACAATTGATTGAATAATTAATAAACATTAAATGATTAATTGGAGCAGTTTATGTGTAGATCTTTAAGCATATTCTTTACCAGATTTTAATATAAACATTCTATCTCAAGCTTAAATAATGCTATCTTCGTTATTTTGTTTCTATATCAACTTTTCCTTCCACCACAATAAGGCTGTCCGAGTGGTTAGCATGCTCGCTTCTCACCAATGCAACCCGCATTCGATCCTCGGACCGGTAAGTATGCAAGATGGTACGGTGGTCGCCAGATCGGACAGGTAGGTTTTCTTCGGGTACTCCGGTTTCCTCCCACACGAATAACCACATTTACGCTTTCATCTTCGCCAACGAGAATGTAGTTGTTAGAACTTGCTTCGCAATCGTTGTAAAATAAATAAAGTTTAAACTTTTAATATCTGTAAGTCATCAAAACAATACTTGTTACGAACTGATTTGTGTACGAATCAATGTCAAATTCAATCGCATTTTTAGATTATATAGCAGAAATAATACATATTAACGCGGTGTCAATGTCTTTTAGAGAGTCTTACATTTTAGAGAAACTGTTCGACGTGTCATATTATTTCGTAAATTAAACAAATGCAAAATAATTCGAGAACACATGTTTCACACTCCCATTTTGTGTACAATTACAGGTTCAAGGTCGTGTCATGGCCGTTTTTTGTTCATTGGGCGAGTTCGGTGTTCAACTTCAGTAACCAAAGTTAGAGACATGCTAGGAGGTTTTAGTACACATTTAAGATCTGAAATTGACCAATTACGAAATCGTACTAGTGTCATCCCTATTTAAAGGGCCAGCCATTTCTGACTTATGATGAGACGGATATGTAGTCCAGTGGTAACACGCTGGACTGGTAATCCAGGGATAGCAGATTCGATCCGCCGTCTGACCCTAACAAAATTAACAGTCTTTCAGATGTGACGTTAAACCAAGGTCGTGTGTCGATGCTTTACACCGTGCACGTAAAAGAACCAGAGGAGATTCTGGAATGGGTCTCTGTCTGTATCATGCACTATCCTCCAAAATCTAAAATGTACTGTACATAATGAACTAATAAATATGTTTAAACCAAGTTTTCTGGTAATGAGTTCCACAATACTGGGGCTGCAAACTTGATGGAGTTCTTACCAAAAGTGAATAAGAATGCTGTCAGGCCCGTCGCTGGGCATACGCAAGTACGCACGTGCGTATCATTGGTCTCAGGAAATGAAAAGTCCAAAAATGTCATACAACCGCAGGGGGTAGTAGAGATACACAGGCGCCGTGATGTGTGGAGTGGTGGAACAATTGAGCCCATTGCAAATATGGTGCATCTTGAAATTTAGTGTGTGCTATTTTACGTGCTTGTTTAATTGATAAGGGCGATAGATCATGTATATTATGTATATTACATGTATATATATATATATATATTATTACATTGTCGTAAGAACTTTAGTCCTGCAATTGTATGTTACAAAATGCATTGAAATGCAGGAAATTGCATCCTCATTTCAAAAAATCTCAAGGGGGCCATGCCCCCTGACCCCCTAGCGTACTAGCTCGCTATGCTCACTCGACAAACAAGCATATTTGGCCGTGCGTATCATCAAAATAGCTCCAGCGACGGCCCTGGCTGTATATTTGCTAAGCAACTATTTATTTAATCTCTGTTGTCAAACAATGACCACGGTTATCTGAAATGGTAGAACACAACTATGATATGATGTGTCACAATCCTCTATCTCCCTCTAAGTCTTTGGCATGCACATGTATATGTTTTCAATTTTAGACATGGCTAAGACTGATATCTCTCTGACATCTTAAGAATTGTAGAACTCGAGTCAAATAAACGATTAACTGTCAAAAACACTAGGGGTGTCATGGTAATCAACATGATTGTATCGTTTTATTTGTCATAAATGTTTTAAAACATCTTGAATTCCAAGGGACACGTATTGTCATGCATGTTTCAACACATGTTATAGTCTGAAAGTCAAGCAGGCGATTATTGTCTTGAATATTTCAATACATCTTATAGTCTGAATGCCAGGAAGGTAAGCGACTGGTGCGGCTGGAACGTCTGGCTGGCCACACGAGCAGGTGATAGGTTGGTCATGGATGTGGTCGACGGTTTGGCAGCTGCAGAATTGGATGGGGCCATTACAGGACCCATGCTAATTGCGGGTGGCTGTCTGCTGGACGTCTGGTCCGAGTTTGTGTCACCAACGGTCAAGTGGCGGGTACTACTTGTTTTTGGAGTGGTGTACGTTTGTAGTCCGGTTGGTGTAGTTGGCGACGGAGATGGCGGTGTAGCCGAGGTGGTCGGGTCTGGTGGTGTTGTAGTTGGGCGACTGGCTGCGTCTACAGTAGTTGGTTGGCGACATGCTCGTGGTCCTTGTGACACATACATTATGTCGTAGCGCAGATGTCACCCTCGATGTTTATCTTAGAGGGAGGTGTCTGCACTGGAATGTATTTCCGAAGGTCCTTCTTGTTGCGTAATGTTACCCTTCACACTTTAGCACATACTGGTCAAACTGGCGAACCTCGATAACACCAGTTTTTATCCCATTTTAGTGGATATGGTCCAACCTGGTTTTGGATGCGAACGTGGTCACTAACTATAAGTGGCGGTAGTCCTCTGGTGTGTTCAGTCCAGTGCTCTGCTTCACTCATGTGACTATTCCGTATAGCCATTGCTCGAGTGTTCGACACCTCCTGCTATGTGCTATGAGGCTTATATCTGCCATGGGGGATTGGAATGAAGTCCCCGATTGGGTGAGAGCTCCGTGTCTCTGTCAGCGGTATTTCTGTATTGAAGCATGGCACGTTGGAATGCATCAGTATTCGGATCGCCATTGATGCCTGTGTTGTCGGTGTTGTCGGTGTTGTCGGTGATAAGACGCTTAACAGTCTTCACACCAACTTCAGCTCAGCAGTTACTGTGTGGATAAGCAACCGAAGAGAGACGGTGGTGTACACCCAAATCTTTGAGAAACTGGCGTGTTGCTATGGATGTGAATTCAGGACCACCATCAGAGACTAGTTCATCAGGGATGCCAATTGTGACAAATGTACGTCGCAGGCAGTTGACAAGTCCACTTGCACCTTTAGATGACCTTTCAACGATAGGCCAGTTTGAGTATCGGTCAACTACAACCAAGTAATTTGCCCCTTTGTAGTGAAAGAAGTTCATATTGGAAATGGTAGTCTGGAGTAGCTCGGGACCAATGCGATTACATTGATTGCACCCAGCCCGAACTGTTGTGATGACAGGAGTGGTCCCTGGCCGGAAGACGGACACTTCAGCTCTCGACGTCATCGAAGTTACTCCTTGATGGGCAGCATGAAGAGCGGCTAGTACTTCTTGTCTGAGAGATGGCGGTAAAACAACACGATCCTTGTAAAGTATAACACCATCGACAGTGTAGAGATCATCTCGGAACTGGAAGTATTCACACAGGTGTGACGGTAGCTCATGTCGGAATAGGGTATGCCCGACATGTACATGTTGTCATCACTTGCTATGGCAGTCCGCACCCTCTCCCAAGTGACTAATTCCATTGAGAGAGAGTCGAGGGAAGATGCAGCGGATGAAATTATGCTCTCCTCAGTAATGTTCGTATCTGGCACATGGATGCGTATGTTCGTATCTGGCACATGGATGCGTATGCTTGCTAGAAATGTTGATGAAGGTTTATTTTAATAATATGTTATTGCTTATTTATATACAATACAATTACAAATATAAACATGATACATATATAAGCAAAATGAAGGTGAGATGGTTGTTGTCATCGCCTGTGGTACCTGAAGGATATTTGAGTATCTGAAGTTATATTTTGATTGTTTTTTACAATAAGGTCTGGTAAAACTGATGGGACAATTTTGTACAAAATCTTGAAAGTTTCTAAGGCCATAGTTCTGCATCGACGCACATGTAAGGAGGACAATTTAGCCTTAATCAACAACGTTTCGTAAGAACTAACATAGTTATCATATTGTAGTAATGCTCTTTATTAAGTTTGCTTCATGTCATCATCTTCAGTCTCATATTTTGATTCATCTTCGTACTTTATATTCCTTTAATTCCAGGACAGGACATGTCGGGACGCCATTTACAAAATAGGGGGAGTATTTGATTATATGTGTTTATTTGATAATAAACGGTTACAAGTATATACTAAATAATAAATAAAATATAGTTATCACGCGTGTTGTTTTTTCATTTAAATAACCACCCTTTAATGCAGGCATTGTTACATCGAACACATATACATAATTGACCACCTGACATATACTCTGCCCATGTTCCGTTATACATTATATTAATAACTTACTAACCCGTGACCCGTAATCTACTACCAACATGTTATAGACTTAAGCAGTGGTCACATTTACGGTCATGCACATAGTTGACCGTAGTTCACTTCAAACGTAGTCCACCGTAGTGTAACTACTGTCAACTACGTTGAAGTAGGTTCGAAGTAGGTTCAAAATTGGCAAAAAGAGGAAATATAGAAAGTCTACTAGGTTGAACTACGTGTAAGTACGGTCAACTACGTTGAACTACGACCAGAGTGGCTATGTTTAACTAGGGTATCACTACGTCTAACTACGGGTAACTACGGTACACTACGTATAAACTACGTTCTAAGTACGCACAACTACGGTAAACTAGGGTCAACCGCGTTGAGCTACGGTAAAACATCGTGGCTGCGCCTGCGCAGTACGGGTAAGCTACGGTCATTGTGCTTTTGGATGTTGAAAGGGTTTCATCAGCCATTTCCTCATGGCGAATGCACCATCCCCTATGATGTAGTAGGGGGTGTTTACATCATCCCCTGGTAGCGGATCTGCATCTGGGACACCCAGGACACCATCATGCAGAGCTTGTCGAACGTCACAATGGTTCCATATCTGGCCATCCAAACTAGAGCCGGCGTCTCCAATTTGTGTCCACAGGAAGCGGTACTCAGCATCCACCAAGGCCATGAGTACAATGGAGTCAAACCCTTTATAGTTGTGGTAGATAGAACCTGAGTGGGGCGGCTTCTTGATTCGGATGTGCTTCCCATCAAGAGCACCAAGGGTGTGTGGGAACTGCCACTTCTGCTGAAAGGCCCGAGCCACCTGCTGCCACTCTTCAGCTTCTGTGGGAAGCTTGACAAACGCTGGTTCCAGGACATCAACCAGAGCCTGACACACATCAACAATGAGACCAGACATGGTGTTGTGAGCTACCCTGAAGCCGAACCGGAGGTCTCGGTAGTAGTTTCCAGTGGCCAGATACCGGAGGGTGAACGCCAGCTTTAGCGCAGGAGAGATGGGACACCTGAAAGTGGTTGTCTGTTTGGTGATCATCTCCTCAATCCTGGCCAGGATATCATGGAATGTGGCCACATCTACTCGCAGAAATTGCTGGAAAGCCTGGGGGTCCTCCACTTGAAGCTCTGCCATCAGAGCCTCATACTGACCGTGGACTGGTCTACGCAGCAGCCAGTCCCTGGTCCACCATCTCCTTTGTCTATTATTATCCCTCCTTTCTTGTTCCTCTAGGTCTTCTAATTCCACAAGGTTTCTTGCCAGACCCGCAAGTTCCATGTTATCCTGACCCAAGAACTTCGCAATCGTGACTCTGTCACCCATTGTGTACAGTATGCAGTTAAAAGAATAATTGAATCCTCAAATAACAAGATGTGTGTAATCCCAGAAATGTAGCGACAGATTTCTTATTATTTGACCTCTACGATTTTTGCTACGGTCAACTACGGTGAAGTAGGGTCAATTACGGTTAACTAAGGTTAACTACGTTCAAACTACGGTCACAGTACGGTATTGGCATCGTACTTGACCGTAGACAATTTTTGAACATGTTGAAAAATTATGTGCTAACTACGGGCAAATCATAAGTTCGAACTACGTTTATTAATACGTTGAACTACGGTTAACTACGTGTAACTACGCTCAACTACGTTTTGTACGTTCAACTACGGTCCACTACGGTCATTCCCTACTGCGGTCAACTACGTACTATGTGACCACGGCTTTAATGTAATGCATCGTGGCATTCGCCATCACCAAGTTGATGTATCATGTTTGTATCATTGTGTAGTTGAGTCGATCACCTGTTCTTCACCACTGTAGGTTCGAATCCCACTAATTTCAATTGATTTACATGTACCCCGCAGCTATGCCACCCACCGATTCCATCGCCGCGGGTTCAGTGTGAGCGGTTTGTTATCCATAACCACCATGCGTGTTCTCTTTAGGAATTTATCAAATTAGTCCTTGAAGCTGTTGGTGCTAGGCGCTGATACTATGTCTTCTGGAAGCTCGTTCCAAGATTGAACCGTTCTTGCGAAAAGGAGTAGTTCCTGCCATACAGAATACCGAGCTTGACATTTAATTATTACATGTACCCTCTCAGATTAATATTATTTCCTAGTTCTTGGTGAACATATATTCTTCTTTGATTCCTTCTCTACCTGTGAGTATTTTGAATACTTCCAGCATGTCGCCTCTATGTTTTCATCGACGTAATGATATGAATTGAAGTGATTGTGGAAGCTATCCAGCTGGCTTTGCGCATTTTGAGAATGGTTCTACCCCGAGGTGCCGTCCATGTTTGCCATACTGTTCACGCACTATGCACCAATAACATTAGATGACTATTAGCTTGTAGTTCCACTATATTGAGGGGCAACCTTACCCTGCCAGGTATGTTGGGTAGGTTCATACCTGCCTAAGTGCCAGCTGCAATCATTCCAACAGCACGCCTGCGCTCTTTCAATGGTCAAGTTGTAAACTTGAAAGTGATTAGTGTTATGTAATCGTGTATATCGATATTTATATAGTGCAATTGACGTTTTTATATCATTATTAAAACAATGCTTTTATTACAATGAAATACAATCACAAAATGTAAACTTCTGGACAATGTATAGTCCTATAAGTGAACTTTCAATTTTTGGCGGCCATTTTGGACGCCATCTTGGATTTCTCCGGACGCGACAATGTATGCCCATTTATGCCATAATTATGTCTGACAAACTTCAGATATTTACAAACATTTTGGTATATAACTCGTTATGTTAGCTCATCGGGTAAGGTTGAACTTGCATAGCCTGAAAGTCAGTTAACCATAAAGTTTGTTGATATTTGAAAGCTTTCAATTTAATCCATTTTCGTTTTGTATACAATATATATTTACTGTACATTATGAACGAATATATATGTTTAAATGTATAGCACAGGAAACTGATAATAGTTATGTAATACATTTACGTTGATAGTGTAAACATTTCCCACAGAAGCGTCACTATACATGGATATTATTATCAAATAAATAGCTATTTTATTTATTTACTTGAAGAGTCGGAGTCTTAGATATGCCACCGTTATCCTTTGTATGGATCATACATGACTGCAAACATCTTAGCAATAAACTTATATTCATGGAGACGATTGTGCAGCCACTCGGATGGGCTAAATCGTCAAAGTTGGACTCCATCAACAATAGTTAGAATGAATTATATGTTACCGATATGAAGCTATCCAGCTGACTTGCAGAAGATCGGCAGTTCTACCCAGATGCCCGTTTGTGTCCATATTACTGCTGGGAGGGGCATTAAGGGTCTTCCTCCACATATTAAAGCTGGAGTTTCGCCATAGCCGAAACTGTTGGCGAGAGTTTTTAAACCCCAAAAATACAAAACAACAAAAAATGTCTATAAATGTCACACGGTGATATAACAAACGTAGTCTATATTGACAGTTGGTCTTTATTTTGAGGATAAAATTGTATTGATTGTACTTGCGGTAATCCTTTGCACGCTAGTGGCAGATAAAATCACTTTTGTAAACAGCATGGACTCAGTTCAGACGGCACATAACCCCAGTCTGATCAAGGTATTAGTGTAATATGTAAATTGTTCGTACATGGCAGTATGTATGTACCTTCACTACTGAAGGCTTTTTTCACAGATGGTGGAAACAATGTCGTCACAAAAATGGTCAGCCCACTGAAAGTTGTACCCGTATGAGTGAATAATCAGAGCACAGGTTTGTGAATTTGTACCGTCATCGTTTGGTTCAGTACTATAGAAGTGTATATATTGTACAAGCTAGTCGGTGCCGTAATATCGCCATACTCCAGAGTATCAGTAATTCCAATAAACCAATGTGTGTTTGCTGGAAAGTAGATACTCCAGAGAATAAGTAATTCCAATAAACCAATGTGTGTTTGCTGGAAAGTAGATTTTTAAAAACAATTGCTCGTACATTAATTAAAGGGACATTATTGGATATGCTAAATTTGCAATTAATTATTATTAGAACAAATACCACATTTTATTGCGTTGACGAATTTACTTACCTACTTATGTTATGTTATGTGGGGTAAATGTTGGGGGATGTACTTACCTATATCTGTTGTGTTGAGGGAGGTTTTAAGGAAATCATTCTCTGCTTCAGTCTCTATGTATACCGCATGAGCGGCACTTGCATTGCAGACAGCCTGTACACAATATACATTGCAGACAGCCTGTGCACAATATACATTGCAGACATCCTGTGCACAATATACATTGCAGACATCCTGTGCACAATATACATTGCAGACATCCTGTGCACAATATACATTGCAGACAGTAAATACACAATATACATTGCAGACTGCATGTACCAAATATATATTGCAGACAGTATGTACAAAATATACACTGCAGACAGCCTGTACATAATATACATTGCAGACAGTATATATACAATTTACATTGCAGACAGCTTGTAAAATATACATTGCAGACAGCCTATAAAATATACATTGCAGACAGCCTCTGCAAAATATACATTGCAGATAGCCTGTACAAAATATACATTGCAGATAGCCTGTACACCATATACATTGCAGACAGCATGTACACAGTATACATTGCAGAGAGTATGTACACAATATACATTGCAGAGAGCACGTACACACTATATATTGCAGACGACATGTACAAACTATACATTGCAGAGAGCCTGTACAAAATATACATTGCAGACAACCTGTACAAAATATACATTGCAGACAGCCTGTAAAAAATATACATTGAAGATAGCCTGTACAAATATACATTGCAGATAGCCTGTACAAAATATACATTGCAGACGACATGTACAAAATATACATTGCATACAGCATGAAAACAATATACATTGCAGACAGCCTGAACACAATATACATTGCAGAGAGCCTGTACACAATATACATTGCAGATAGCCTGTACAAAATATACATTGCAGACGACATGTACAAAATATACATTGCATACAGCATGAAAACATTGTGCATTGCAGACAGCCTGAACACAATATACATTGCAGAGAGCCTGTACACAATATACATTGCAAACCGCATGTACACACTATATATTGCAGACGACATGTACAAAATATACACTGCAGACGACATGTACAACATTTACATTGCAGACAACCTGTACAAAATATATATTGCAGACAGCATGAACACAATATACATTGCAGACAGCCTGAACACAATAGACATTGCAGACAGCCTGTACACCATATACATTGCAGACAGAATGTACACCATATACATTGCAGACAGCATGTACACCATATACATTGCAGACAGCATGTACACAACATATATTGCAGAGAGCATGTACACAATATACATTGCAGAGAGCATGTACACAATATACATTGCAGATAGTATGTACACAATATACATTGCAGAGAGTATGTACACAATATACATTGCAGAGAGTACGTACACACTATACATTGCAGACGACATGTACAAACTATACACTGCAGACAACATGTACACACTATACATTGCAGAGAGCCTGTACAAAATATACATTGCAGACAACCTGTACAAAATATACATTGCAGACAGACTGTACAAAATATACATTGCAAACAGCCGGTACACAATATACATTGCCGACAGCATGTACACAATATACATTTCAGACGACATGTACACAATATACACTGCAGACAGCCTGTATTAAATATACATTACAGACAGCCTGTATACAATATACATTACAGACAGCCTGTATACAATATACATTACAGACAGCATATACACACTATATATTGCAGACAATATGTAAAAAATATACATAGGCACAATATACATTGCAGATAGCATATACACACTATGCATTGCAGACAGCATATGCACAATATACATTTCAGAGAGCACGTACACACTATACATTGCAGACAGCATATGCACAATATACATTGCAGACAGCATATACACACAATACATTGCAGACAGCATATGCACAATATACATTGCAGACAGACTGTACAAAATATACATTGCAAACCGCATGTACACAATATATATTGCAGACAGACTGTTCAAAATATACATTGCAGACGACATGTACAATATATACACTGCAGACAGCATGTACACAATATACATTGCAGAGAGCCTGTACAAAATATACATTGCAGACAACCTACACAAAATATACATTGCAGACAGCCTGTACACACTATGCATTGCAGATAGCCTAAACACAATATATATTGCAGACAGCCTGTACACAATATACATTGCAGACCTCATGTACACAATATACATTGAAAACAGCATGTACACACTATACATTGCATACAGCATGTACACAATATACAGTTCAGAGAGCACGTACAAACATTGCAGACAGACTGTACAAAATATACATTGCAAACCGCATGTACACAATATACATTGCAGACGACATGTACAAAATATACACTGCAGACGACATGTACAAAATTTACATTGCAGACAACCTGTACAAAATATACATTGCAGACAGCATGAACACAATATACATTGCAGACAGCCTGAACACAATATACATTGCAGACAGCCTGTACACAATATACATTGCAGACAGCATGTACACAATATACATTGCAGACAGCCTGTACACAATATACATTGCCGACAGCATGTACACAATATACATTGCAGACAGCATGTACACAATATACATTGCAGACAGCATGTACACCATATACATTGCAGACAGCATGTACACAATATACATTGCAGACAGCATGTACACAATATACATTGCAGACAGCATGTACACAATATACATTGCAGACAGCATGTACACAATATACATAGCAGACAGCATGTACACAATATACATTGCAGACAGCCTGTACACAATATACATTGCAGACAGCATGTACACAATATACATTGCAGACAGACTGAACACACTACACATTGCAGACAGCATGTACACCATATACATTGCAGACAGCATGTACACCATATACATTGCAGACAGCATGTACACAACATACATTGCAGAGAGCATGTACACAATATACATTGCAGAGAGCATGTACACAATATACGTTGCAGAGAGTATGTACACAATATACATTGCAGAGAGCACGAACACACTATGCATTGCAGATAGCCTGTACTCAATATACATTGCAGACCGCATGTACACACTATACATTGCAGACAGCATGTACACCATATACAATGCAGAGAGCATGTACACAATATACATTGCAGACAGCCTGTACACAATATACATTGCAGACAGCATGTACACAATATACATTGCAGACAGCATGTACACAATATACATTACAGACAGCATGTACACAATATACATTGCAGAGAGCACGTACACACTATACATTGCAGACGACATGTACAAACTATACACTGCAGACAGCATGTACACACTATACATTGCAGAGAGCCTGTACAAAATATACATTGCAGACAACCTGTACAAAATATACATTGCAGACAGCCTGTAAAAAATATACATTGAATATAGCCTGTACAAATATACATTGCAGATAGCCTGTACAAAATATACATTGCAGACGACATGTACAAAATATACATAGCATACAGCATGAACACGCTATACATTGCAGAGAGCATGTACACCATATACATTGCAGAGAGCATGTACACAATATACATAGCAGAGATTATGTACACAATATACATTGCAGAGAGCACGAATACACTATGCATTGCAGATAGCCTTTACTCAATATACACTGCTGACCGCATGTACACACTATACATTGCAGACAGCATGTACACCATATACATTGCAGGCAGACTGTACAAACTATTCATTGCATACGACATGTACAAAATATACACTGCAGACGACATGTACAAAATTTACATTGCAGACAACCTGTACAAAATATACATTGCAAAAAGCATGTATACAATATACATTGCAGACAGCCTGAACACACTATACATTGCAGACATCAAGTACACCATATATATTGCAGACAGCATGTACACAATATACATTGCAGAGAGCATGTACACACTATGCATTGCAGAGAGCCTGTACACAATATATATTGCAGAGAGCATGTACACAATATACATTGCTGACAGCACGAACACACTATGCATTGCAGACAGCACGAACACACTATGCATTGCAGACCGCATGTACACACTATGCATTGCAGAGAGTATGTACACACTATACATTGCAGAGAGCATATACATACTATACATTGCAGACAGCATGTACACAATATATATTGCAGAGAGCATGTACACAATATACATTGCAGACAGCCTGTACAAAATATACATTGCAGACAGCCTGTACAAAATATACATTGCAGACAGCATGTAAACAATATACATTGAAGACAGCATGTATACACCATACATTGTAAACAGCATATGCACAATATACATTTCAGAGAGCACGTACACACTATACATTGCAGACAGACTGTACACACTATTCATTGCAGACAGCATATACACAATATACATTGCAGACAGACTGTACACAATATACATTGCAAACCGCATGTACACAATATACATTGCAGACAGACTGTACAAAATATACATTGCAAACAGCCGGTACACAATATACATTGCAGACAGACTGTACAAAATATACATTGCAAACAGCCGGTACACAATATACATTGCAGACAGACTGTACAAAATATACATTGCAAACCGCATGTACACAATATACATTGCAGACAGACTGTACAAAATATACATTGCAAACAGCCGGTACACAATATACATTGCAGACAGACTGTACAAAATATACATTGCAAACAGCCGGTACACAATATACATTGCAGACAGACTGTACAAAATATACATTGCAAACCGCATGTACACAATATACATTGCAGACAGACTGTACAAAATATACATTGCAAACAGCCGGTACACAATATACATTGCAGACAGACTGTACAAAATATACATTGCAAACAGCCGGTACACAATATACATTGCAGACAGCCGGTACACAATATACATTACAAATCGCATGTACACAATATACTTTGCACACAGCCTGTACACAATATACATAGCAGACAACATGTACACACTATACATTGCAGATAGCCTGTACACACTATACATTGCATATATCCTGTACTCAATCATACATTTAAGAGAGAATGTACACAATATACATTGCAGTCCCCATGTACACAATATACATTGAAGACAGCATGTATGCACTATACATTGCAGACAGCATATACACAATATACATTTCAGAGAGCACGTACACACTATACATTGCAAACCGCATGTACACAATATACATTAGAGACAGACTGTACAAAATATACATTGCAAACCACATGTACACACTATATATTGCAGACAGACTGTACAAAATATACATTGCATAGGACATGTACACAATATACACTGCAGGCAGCATGTACACACTATACATTGCAGACAACTTGTACTATATATTCATTGCAGACAGCCTGTGCAAAATATTCATTGCAGATAACTTGTGCAAAATATACATTGCAGATAGCCTGTGCACCATATACATTGCAGATAGCCTGTATACAATATACATTGCACTCAGCCTGTACACAATATACATGGCAGACATCCTGTACAAACTATACATTGCAGACAGCCTTACATTGCAGACCAGACAACATGTACACAATATACATTGCAGAGAGCCTATACACAATATACATTGCCGAGAGTATGTACACACTATACATTGCAGAGAGCACGAACACACTATGCATTGCAGATAGCCTGTATTCAATATACATTGCAGACCGCATGTACACACTATACATTGATAACAGCATGTACACCCTATGCATAGCAGACAGACTGTACAAATATACATTTCAGAGAGCACGTACACACTATGCATTACAGACAGATTGTACAAACTATACATTGCAACCCGCATGCACACACTTTATATTGCCTACAGACTGTACAAAGTATACATTGCAGACGACATTTACAAAATTTACATTGCAGAAAGCATGTACATAATATACATTGCAGACATCCTGTATAAAATATACATTGCAGATACCCTGTATAAAATATACATTGCAGACAGCCTGTATAAAATATACATTACAGACAGCCTGTACAAAATATACATTACAGACAGCCTGTATAAAATATACATTACAGACAGCCTGTATAACATATACATTGCAGACAGCATGTACAAACTATACCTTGCTGACAGCCTGTACACAATATACATTGGAGAGAGCCTATACACAATATACATTGCCGAGAGTATGTACACAATATACATTGCAGAGAGCACGAACACACTATGCATTGCAGATAGCCTGTATTCAATATACATTGCAGACCGCATGTACACACTATACATTGATGACAGCATGTACACACTATGCATTGCAGACAGACTGTACAAATATACATTTCAGAGAGCACGTACACACTATGCATTACAGACAGACTGTACAAAATATACATTGCAACCGACATGTACACACTTTATATTGCAGACAGACTGTACAAAGTATACATTGCAGACGACATGTACAAAATATACACTGCAGACAGCATGTACACACCATACATTGCAGAGAGCCTGTAGAAAATATACATTGCAGACAACCTGTACAAAATATACATTTCAGACAGCCTGTACACACTATACATTGCAGATAGCCTGTACTCAATATAAATTTAGGAGAGCATGTACACAATATACATTGCAGACCTCATGTACACAATATACATTGCAGACAGACTGTACAAAATATACATTGCAAACCGCATGTACACAATATAAATTGCAGACAGACTGTACATAATATACATTGCAAACCGCATGTACACACTATATATTGCAGACAGATTGTACAAAATATACATTGCAGACGAAATGTACAACATATACACTGCAGACGACATGTACAAAATTTACATTGCAGACAACCTGTACAAAATATACATCGCAGACAGCCTGTACACAATATACATTGCAGACAGCATGTACACAATATACATTGCAGACAGCATGTACAAAATATACATTACAGACAGCATGTATAAAATATACATTGCACACAGCCTGTATAAAATATACATTACACACAGCCTGTATAAAATATACATTGCAGATAGTCTGTATAAAATATACATTACAGACATCCTGTATAAAATATACATTGCAGATACCCTGTATAAAATATACATTGCACACAGCATGAACACAATATACACTGCAGACAGCATGAACACAATATACATTGCACACAGCATGAACACAATATACATTGCAGACAGCCTGTACACAGTATACATTGCAGACAGCCTGTGCACAATATATATTGCAGAGAGCATGTACACAATATACATTGCAGACAGCATGTACAAAATATACATTACAGACAGCATGTATAAAATATACATTGCACACAGCCTGTATAAAATATACATTACACACAGCCTGTATAAAATATACATTGCAGACAGTCTGTATAAAATATACATTACAGACATCCTGTATAAAATATACATTGCAGATACACTGTATAAAATATACATTGCAGAGAGCCTGTACAAAATATACATTACAGACAGCCTGTACAAAATATACATTACAGACAGCCTGTATAAAATATACATTACAGACAGCCTGTATAAAATATACATTGCAGACAGCATGTAAAAAATATACATTGCTGACAGCCTATAAGAAATATACATTACAGACAGCCTGTATCAAAAATACATTGCAGACAGCCTGTATGAAATATACATTGCAGACAGCCTGTATCAAATACATTGCAGACAGCCTCTATCAAATATACATTGCAGACAGCATGTATCAAATATACATTGCAGACAGTCTGTATAAAATATACATTACAGACATCCTGTATAAAATATACATTGCAGATACCCTGTATAAAATATACATTGCAGACAGCCTGTATAAAATATACATTACAGACAGCCTGTACAAAATATACATTACAGACAGCCTGTATAAAATATACATTGCAGACAGCCTGTATAAAATATACATTACAGAGAGCCTGTACAAAATATACATTACAGACAGCCTGTATAAAATATACATTGTAAACCGCATGTACACAATATAAATTGCAGACAGACTGTACATAATATACATTGCAAACCGCATGTACACACTATATATTGCAGACAGATTGTACAAACTATACATTGCAGACGACATGTACAACATATACACTGCAGACGACATGTACACAATTTACATTGCAGACAACCTGTACAAAATATACATTGCAGACAGCCTGTACACAATATACATTGCAGACAGCCTGTACACAATATACATTGCAGACAGCCTGTGCACAATATATATTGCAGAGAGCATGTACACAATATACATTGCAGACAGCATGTACAAAATATACATTACAGACAGCATGTATAAAATATACATTGCACACAGCCTGTATAAAATATACATTGCACACAGCCTGTATAAAATATACATTGCAGACAGTCTGTATAAAATATACATTATAGACATCCTGTATAAAATATACATTGCAGATACCCTGTATAAAATATACATTGCACACAGCATGAACACAATATACATTGCAGACAGCCTGTACACAATATACATTGCAGACAGCCTGTGCACAATATATATTGCAGAGAGCATGTACACAATATACATTGCAGACAGCATGTACAAAATATACATTACAGACAGCATGTATAAAATATACATTGCACACAGCCTGTATAAAATATACATTACACACAGCCTTTATAAAATATACATTGCAGAGAGTCTGTATAAAATATACATTACAGACATCCTGTATAAAATATACATTGCAGATACCCTGTATAAAATATACATTGCAGACAGCCTGTATAAAATATACATTACAGACAGCCTGTACAAAATATATATTACAGACAGCCTGTATAAAATATACATTACAGACAGCCTGTATAAAATATACATTGCAGACAGCATGTACAAAATATACATTGCTGACAGCCTGTAAGAAATATACATTACAGACAGCATGTACATAATATACATTACAGACAGCCTGTATCAAAAATACATTGCAGACAGCCTGTATGAAATATACATTGCAGACAGCCTGTATCAAATATACATTGCAGACAGCCTCTCTCAAATATACATTGCAGACAGCATGTATCAAATATACATTGCAGACAGCCTGTAGCAAATATACAGTGCAGACAGCCTGTATCAAATATACATTGCAGACAGCCTGTATCAAATATACATTGCAGACAGCCTGTATAAAATATACATTGCAGACAGCCTTTACACAATATACATTGCAGACAGCCTGTACAAAATATACACTGCAGACAAACTGTACAAAATATACATTGCAGACAGCATGTACAAAATATACATTGCAGACATGATGAACAAAATATACAATGCAGACAGCTTGAACAAAATATACATTACAGACGACCTGTACAAAATATACATTGCAGACAGCTTGTACAAAATATAGATTGCAGACAGCATGTATAAAATATACATTGCAGACAGCCTGTACACAATATACATTGCAGAAAGCCTGTACACAATATACATTACAGACAGCCTGTACAAAATATATTGCAGACAGCTTGTACAAAATATAGATTGCAGACAGCATGTATAAAATATACATTGCAGAAAGCCTGTACACAATATAGAGTGCAGAAAGCCTGTACACAATATACATTGCAGACAGCATGTACAAAATATACATTACAGACAGCCTGTATGAAATATACATTACAGAGAGCCTGTACAAAATATACATTACAGACAGCCTGTATAAAATATACATTACAGACAGCCTGTATAAAATATACATTACAGACACCCTGTACAAAATATACATTGCAGACAGCATGTACAAAATATATATTGCTGACAACCTGTAAAATATACATTGCAGACAGCCTGGAGAATATACACTACAGACAGCCTGTATAAAATTTACATTGCAGACAGTCTGTACACAAAATACATTGCAGACAGCCTGAGCACAATACATATTGCAGACACCATGTACACAATTTATATTGCAGACAGCCTGTACAAAATATACACGGCAGAGAGCCTGTACACTATATATACTGCAGACATCCTGTACAACATATACATTGGAGAGAGCATGTACAACATATAAACTGCAGACAGCATGTACAAAATATACATTGCTGACAGCCTGTAAGAAATATACATTACAGACAGCCTGTACAAAATATACATTGCAGACAGCCTGTACAAAATATACTTTGCAGATAGCCTGTACAAAATATACATTGCAGACAGCATGTACAAAATTTACATTGCAGACATCTTGTACAAAATATACATTACAGACATCATGTACAAAATATACATTGCAGACAGCCTGTACAAACTATACATTGAAGACATCATGAACACAATATACATTGCATACATCTTGTACACAATATACATTACAGACAGCTTGTACAAAATATAGATTGCAGACAGCATGTACACAATATACATTGCAGAATGCCTGTACACAATATACATTGCAGAAAGCCTGTACAAAATATACATTGCAGACAGATTGTACAACATATATATTACAGACAGCCTGTACAAAATATACACTGCAGACAGCCTGTACACAATATACATTGCAGAGAGCCTGTACAAAATATACATTGCAGAGAGCATGTACAAAATATACATCACAGACAGCCTGTATTAAATATACATTACAGACAGCCTGTATAAAATATAAATTGCAGACAGCCTGTATAAAATATACATTACAGACAGCCTGTATAAAATATACATTGCAGATAGCCTGTATAAAATATACATTGCAGATAGCCTGTATAACATATACATTGCAGAAAGCCTGTACATAATATACATTATAGACAGCCTGTATAAAATATACATTACAGACAGCCTGTACAAAATATACATTGCAGACAGCATGTATCAAATATACATTGCAGACAGTCTGTACAAAATATGTATACATTACAGACAGCCTGTATAAAATATACATTGCAGACTGCATGTACAAATTATACACGGCAGACAGCATGTAAAATATACATTACAGACAGCCTGTATAAAATATACATTGCAGACAGCCTGTATAAAATATACACTGCAATAAGCATGTACACAATATACCTTGCTGACAGCCTGTACAAAATATACATTACAAACAGCCTGTATCAAATATACATTGCAGACAGCCGAGTAGAAAGATACATTGCAGAGAGCATGTAAAAATATACATTGCAGACAACCTGTAAAATATACATTAAAGACAGCCTGTACAAAATATACATTGCAGACAGCCTGGAGAATATACACTACAGACAGCCTGTATAAAATATACATTGCAGACAGCCTGTACACAATATACATTGCAGACAGCCTGTGCACAATACATATTGCAGACACCCTTTAAAAAATGTACAATGCAAACAGCCTGTACAAAATATACACGGCAGATAGCCTGTAAAATATATATACTGCAGACACCCTGTACAACATATACATTGGCGAGAGCATGTACAACATATAAACTGCAGACAGCATGTACAAATTATACATTGCAGACAGCCTGTACAAAATATACATTGCAGACAGCCTGTACAAAATATACATTGCAGACAGCCTGGAGAATATACACTACAGACAGCCTGTATAAAATATACATTGCAGACAGCCTGTACACAATATACATTGCAGACAGCCTGTGCACAATACATATTGCAGACACCCTTTAAAAAATGTACAATGCAAACAGCCTGTACAAAATATACACGGCAGATAGCCTGTAAAATATATATACTGCAGACACCCTGTACAACATATACATTGGCGAGAGCATGTACAACATATAAACTGCAGACAGCATGTACAAATTATACATTGCAGACAGCCTGTACAAAATATACATTGCAGACAGCCTGTACAAAATATACATTGCAGACAGCCTGGAGAATATACACTACAGACAGCCTGTATAAAATATACATTGCAGACAGCCTGTACACAATATACATTGCAGACAGCCTGTGCACAATACATATTGCAGACACCCTGTACAACATGTACATTGCAGACAGCCTGTACAAAATATACACGGCAGACAGCCTGTAACATATATATACTGCAGACACCCTGTACAACATATACATTGGAGAGAGCATGTACAACATATAAACTGCAGACAACATGCACACAATATACATTACAGACAGCCTGTTCAAAATATACATTGCAGACAGCCTGTACAAAATATACATTGCAGACAGCCTGTACAAAATATACATTGCAGATAGCATGTACAAAATATACATTGCAGACATCATGAACAAACTATACATTGCAGACAGCTTGTACAAAATATACATTACAGACAGCCTGTACAAACTATATTGCAGACAGCTTGTACAAAATATAGACTGCAGACAGCTTGTACAAAATATACATTGCAGACAGCCTGTACACTATATACATTGCAGACAGCCTGTACAAAATATGCACGGCAGACAGCCTGTACAAAATATACATTGCAGACAGCCTGTATATAATATACATTGCAGACAGCCTGTAAAAAATATACATTGCAGACAGCCTGTACACAAAATACATTGCAGACAGCATGTACACAATATACATTGAAGACAGCCTGTAGAATATACATTTCATAATGCATGTACAAAATATAAATTGCAGAATGCCTTTACAAAATATTCATTGCAGACAGCCTGTATAAAATATTCATTGCAGACAGCCTGTATGAAATATACATTGCAGACAGCTTGTACAAAATATACATTGAAGACAGCCTGTAGAATATACATTTCAGACAGCCTGTACAAAATATACATTGCAGACAGCCTGTACACAATATACATTGCATAGAGCTTGCAAAATATACATAACATACAGCATGTACAAAATATACATTGCAGACAGCCTGTACAAAATATGCATTACAGACAGCCTGTATAAAATATACATTACAGACAGCCTGTATAAAATATACATTGCAGACAGCATGTACAAAATATACATTGCTGACAGCCTGTAAGAAATATACATTACAGACAGCATGTACATAATATACATTACAGACAGCCTGTATCAAAAATACATTGCAGACAGCCTGTATGAAATATACATTGCAAACAGCCTGTATCAAATATACATTGCAGACAGCCTCTCTCAAATATACATTGCAGACAGCATGTATCAAATATACATTGCAGACAGCCTGTATCAAATATACAGTGCAGACAGCCTGTATCAAATATACATTGCAGACAGCATGTATCAAATATACATTGCAGACAGCCTGTATCAAATATACAGTGCAGACAGCCTGTATCAAAATATACATTGCAGACAGCCTGTATCAAATATACATTGCAGACAGCCTGTATAAAATATACATTACAGACAGCCTGTACAAAATATACATTGCAGACAGCATGTATCAAATATACATTGCAGACAGTCTGTACAAAATATGTATACATTACAGACAGCCTGTATAAAATATACATTGCAGACTGCATGTACAAATTATACACAGCAGACAGCATGTAAAATATACATTACAGACAGCCTGTATCAAATATACAGTGCAGACAGCCTGTATCAAATATACATTGCAGACAGCATGTATCAAATATACATTGCAGACAGCCTGTATCAAATATACAGTGCAGACAGCCTGTATCAAAATATACATTGCAGACAGCCTGTATCAAATATACATTGCAGAAAGCCTGTATAAAATATACATTGCAGACAGCCTTTACACAATATACATTGCAGACAGCCTGTACAAAATATACACAGCAGACAACCTGTACAAAATATACATTGCAGACATGATGAACAAAATATACAATGCAGACAGCTTGAACAAAATATACATTACAGACGACCTGTACAAAATATACATTGCAGACAGCTTGTACAAAATATAGATTGCAGACAGCATGTATAAAATATACATTGCAGACAGCCTGTACACAATATACATTGCAGAAAGCCTGTACACAATATACATCACAGACAGCCTGTACAACCTATATTGCAGACAGCTTGTACACAATATAGATTGCAGACAGCATGTATAAAATATACATTGCAGAAAGCCTGTACACAATATAGAGTGCAGAAAGCCTGTACACAATATACATTGCAGACAGCATGTACAAAATATACATTACAGACAGCCTGTATGAAATATACATTACAGAGAGCCTGTACAAAATATACATTACAGACAGCCTGTATAAAATATACATTACAGACAGCCTGTATAAAATATACATTACAGACACCCTGTACAAAATATACATTGCAGACAGCATGTACAAAATATATATTGCTGACAACCTGTAAAATATACATTGCAGACAGCCTGGAGAATATACACTACAGACAGCCTGTATAAAATTTACATTGCAGACAGTCTGTACACAAAATACATTGCAGACAGCCTGAGCACAATACATATTGCAGACACCATGTACACAATTTACATTGCAGACAGCCTGTACACAATATACATTACAGACAGCCTGTACAAAATATACATTGCAGACAGCCTGTACAAAATATACTTTGCAGATAGCCTGTACAAAATATACATTGCAGACAGCCTGTATAAAATATACACTGCAATAAGCATGTACACAATATACCTTGCTGACAGCCTGTACAAAATATACATTGCAAACAGCCTGTATCAAATATACATTGCAGACAGCCGAGTAGAAAGATACATTGCAGAGAACTTGTAAAAATATACATTGCAGATAACCTGTAAAATATACATTAAAGACAGCCTGTACAAAATATACATTGCAGACAGCCTGGAGAATATACACTACAGACAGCCTGTATAAAATATACATTGCAGACAGCCTGTACACAATATACATTGCAGACAGCCTGTGCACAATACATATTGCAGACACCCTGTACAAAATGTACAATGCAAACAGCCTGTACAAAATATACACGGCAGATAGCCTGTAAAATATATATACTGCAGACACCCTGTACAACATATACATTGGCGAGAGCATGTACAACATATAAAGTGCAGACAGCATGTACAAATTATACATTGCAGACAGCCTGTACAAAATATATATTGCAGACAGCCTGTACAAAATATACATTGCAGACAGCCTGTACAAAATATACATTGCAGACAGCCTGGAGAATATACACTACAGACAGCCTGTATAAAATATACATTGCAGACAGCCTGTACACAATATACATTGCAGACAGCCTGTGCACAATACATATTGCAGACACCCTGTACAACATGTACATTGCAGACAGCCTGTACAAAATATACACGGCAGACAGCCTGTAACATATATATACTGCAGACACCCTGTACAACATATACATTGGAGAGAGCATGTACAACATATAAACTGCAGACAACATGCACACAATATACATTACAGACAGCCTGTACAAAATATACATTGCAGACAGCCTGTACAAAATATACATTGCAGACAGCCTGTACAAAATATACATTGCAGATAGCATGTACAAAATATACATTGCAGACATCATGAACAAACTATACATTGCAGACAGCTTGTACAAAATATACATTACAGACAGCCTGTACAAACTATATTGCAGACAGCTTGTACATAATATAGATTGCAGACAGCTTGTACAAAATATACATTGCAGACAGCCTGTACACTATATACATTGCAGACAGCCTGTACAAAATATGCACGGCAGACAGCCTGTACAAAATATACATGGCAGACAGCCTGTATATAATATACATTGCAGACATCCTGTAAAAAATATACATTGCAGACAGCCTGTACACAATATACATTGCAGACAGCCTGTACAAAATATACATTGCAGACAGCATGTACACAATATACATTGAAGACAGCCTGTAGAATATACATTTCATAATGCATGTACAAAATATAAATTGCAGAATGCCTTTACAAAATATTCATTGCAGACAGCCTGTACAAAATATTCATTGCAGACATCTTGTATAAAATAGTCATTGCAGACAGCCTGTATGAAATATACATTGCAGACAGCTTGTACAAAATATACATTGAAGACAGCCTGTAGAATATACATTTCAGACAGCCTGTACAAAATATACATTGCAGACAGCCTGTACACAATATACATTGCATAGAGCTTGCAAAATATACATAACATACAGCATGTACAAAATATACATTGCAGACAGCCTGTACAAAATATACATTGCAGAGAGCTTGCAAAATATTCATAACATACAGCCTGTACAAAATATACATTGCAGACAGCCTATACAAAATATGCATTACAGAGAGCCTGTATAAAATATACATTTCAGACAGCCTGTATAAAATATACATTGGAGACAGCCTATATAAAATATACATTACAGACAGCCTGAACCAAATACACATTGCAGACAGCCTGTACAAAATATACATTGCAGAAAGCCTGTTGAATATACATTGCAGACAGCCTGTACAAAATATATATTACAGACTGCCTGTACAAAATACACATTGCAGAAATCCTGTACAAAATATACATTGAAGACAGCCTATATAGCAAATAAATTGCAGACAGTCTGTAATATATACATTGCAAACCGCCTGTATAAAATATACATTGCAGACAGTCTGTACACAATATACATTGCTGACAGCCTGTACAAAATATACACTGCTGAAAGCATGTTCACAATATACAGTGCATATTGCCTGTACAAAATATACATTGCAGATCATCAGGAATGAGGTCTCGAGAGTGATTAATATAAGTTGTAAGAAATTGTTTCGCAATCGAGCTAAAATAAATTTGTATAGACAGACAGACTGTATAAAATATACATTACAGAAAGCCTGTACACAATACCCATTACAGACAGCCTGTACATAATATACATTGCAGATAGCCTGTACACAATATACATTACAGACAGCCTGTACATAATATATATTGCAGACAGCCTGTATAAAATATACATTGCAGACAGTCTGTACACAATATACATTATAGACAGCCTGTATAAAATATACATTACAGACAGCCTATAGAATATACATTACTCACAGCCTGTATACAATATACATTGCAAACAGCCTGTACACAATATACATTGTAGACAGCCTGTACACAATATACATTGCAGACAGCATGTACACAATATACATTGCAGACAGCATGTATACAATATACATTGCAGACAGTCTGTACACAATATACATTGCAGACAGCATGTACACAATATACATTGCAGACAGCATGTACACAATATACATTGCAGACAGTATGTACACAATATACATTGCAGACAGCCTGTACAAAATATACACTGCAATAAGCATGTACATAATGTACGTTGCAGACAACCTGTATCAAATATACATTGCAGACAGCCTGTAAAAACTATACATTGCAGACAGCCTGTATAAAATATACATTGCAGACCTCATGTACAAAATATACATTGCCGACAGCATGTACACAATATACATTGCAGCTTACATGTACACAATATACATTGCAGATAGAATTTACACAATATGCATTGCAGATAGCATGTACATAATATATGTTGCAGACAGCCTGTACACAATATCCATTGCAGACAGCATGTACAACAATATACATTGAAGACAGCATGTACACAATATATATTGCAGACAATCTGTACAAAATATACATTGCAGACAGACTGTACAAAATATAAATTGAAGATAGCATATACACAATATACATTGAAAACAGCATATACACAATATACATTGCAGAAATCATGTACACAATATACATTGCAGACAGCCTGTACCAAATATACATTGCAGACAGCATGTACAAATTGTACATTGCAGACAACCTGTACAATATATACATTGCAGACAACCTGTACAATATATACATTGCAGACAGCATATACACAATATACATTGCAGACAGCTTGTTTAAAATACACATTGCAGATAGCATGTACACAATATACATTTCAGATAGCATGTACGCAATATACATTGCAGACAGCCGGTACACAATATACATTGCAAATCACATGTACACAATATACATTGCAGACAGCATATACACAATATACATTGCAGACAGCATGTACACACTATACATTACAAATCGCATGTACACAATATATTTTGAAGACAGCATGTATACACTATAAATTGCAAACAGCCTGTATAAAATATACATTGCAAATATATATTACAGCTAGCATGTACACAATATACATTGCAGATAGCATATACACAATATATATTACAGCTAGCATGTACACAATATACATTGCAGATAGCATATACACAATATATATTGCAGATAGCATGTACACAATATACATTGCAGACAGCCTGTTCACAATATACATTACAAATCACATGTACACAATATACATTGCAGACAGCATATACACACTATACATTGCAGACAACCTGTATCAAATATACATTGCAGACAGCCTGTAAAAACTAAACATTGCAGACAGCCTGTATAAAATATACAATGCACACTTCATGTACAAAATATACATTGCAGATAGCATGTACACAATATACATTGGAGCTTGCATGTACACAATATACATTGCAGATAGCATTTACACAATATGCATTGCAGATAGCATGTACATAATATATGTTGCAGACAGCCTGTACACAATATCCATTGCAGACAGCATGTACAACAATATACATTGAAGACAGCATGTACACAATATACATTGCAAATAGCATGTACACAATATACATTGCAGACAGCATGTACAAAATATACATTGCAGACAGCCGGTACAAAATATACATTTCAGATAGCCTGTACACAATAGACATTGAAAACAGCATGTACACAATATAAATTGCAGAAAGCATGTACACAATATACATTGCAGACAGCCTGTACCAAATATACATTGCAGACAGCATGTACAAATTGTACATTGCAGACAACCTGTACAATATATACATTGCAGACAACTTGTACAATATATACATTGAAGACAGCATGTACACAATATACATTGAAGACAACCTGTACAATATATACTTTGCAGACAGCATATACACAATATACATTGCAGACAGCCTGTATAAAATATACATTGCAGATAGCATGTACACAATATACATTGAAGACAACCTGTACAATATATACTTTGCAGACAGCATATACACAATATACATTGCAGACAGCCTGTATAAAATATACATTGCAGATAGCATGTACACAATATACATTGCAGACAGCCGGTACACAATATACATTGCAGACAGCATGTACACAATATACATTACAAATCGCATGCACAGAATATACTTTGCAGACAGAATGTATACACTATACATTGCACACAGCCTATATAAAATATACATTGCAAACCATATGTACAAAATATACATTGCAGATAGCATGTAAACTATATACATTAGAGCTAGCATGTACACAATATACATTGCGGATAGCATGTACACAATATACATTGCAGATAGCATGTACAAAATATACATTGCAGACAGCATGTACACAATATACATTGCAGACAACCTGTACAATATATACATTGCAGACAACA
Source organism: Archivesica marissinica (assembly GCA_014843695.1). NCBI lineage: Eukaryota > Metazoa > Mollusca > Bivalvia > Venerida > Vesicomyidae > Archivesica > Archivesica marissinica. The sequence continues at coordinate 33,150,740 of CM026404.1, read as the reverse complement.
TGTACAATATATACATTGAAGACGGCATGTACACAATATACATTGCAGACAGCATATACACAATATACATTGCAGACAGCCTGTATAAAATATACATTGCAGATAGCATGTACACAATATACATTGCAGACAGCCTTTACAAAATATGCATTTCAGATAGCATGTACACAATATACATTGCAGACAGCCGGTAAACAATATACATTGCAAACCACATGTACACAATATACATTGCAGACAGAATATACATAGTATACATTGCAGACAGCATGTACACAATATACATTGCAAATCGCATGCACAGAATATACTTTGCAGACAGCATGTATACACTATACATTGCAGACTGCCTGTATAAAATATACATACAAACCATATGTACAAAATAAACATTGCAGATAGCATGTACACACAATACATTAGAGCTAGCATGTACACAATATACATTGCAGATAGCATGTACACAATATATTGAAGACAGCATGTTCAAAATATAGATTGAAGACAGCATGTACACAATATACATTGCAGACATTCTGTACAAACTATTCATTGCAGACAGAATGCACAAAATATACATTGCAGATAGCATGTACACAATATACATTGCAGATAGCCTGTACACAATATACATTGCAGACATTCTGTACAAACTATTCATTGCAGATAGCCTGTACACAATATACATTGCAGATAGCCTGTACACAAAATACATTGAAAACAGCATGTACACAATATAGATTGCGGACAGTATGTACAAATTGTACAATGCAGAGAGCCTGTACACACTCTACATTGCAGACCGCCTGTATTAAAGATACATTGCAGAGAGCATATACAAAATATACATTGCAGACAGCATATACACAATATATATTGCAGACCGCCTGTACGAAATATACATTGCAGAGAGTATGAACAAACTATTCATTGCAGACAGCATGTACACAATATACATTGCAGATAGCCTGAACACTCTATACATTGCAGAGAGCATTTACACAATATACATGGCTGAGAGCATGTACACAATATACATTACATAATGCTTGCACAAAATATAAATAGCAGATCACATTTACACACTATACATTGCAGATCACCTATACAAAATATTCATTGCAGACAGTATGTACAAAATATACACTGCAGACAGCCTGTACCAATTGTGCATTGCAGACAACCTGTACAATATATACATTGAAGACAACATATACACAATATACATTGCAGACATCCTGTACACACTATACATTGCAGACAGCATGTACACAATATACATTGCAGACATCCTGTACGCAATATACATTGCAGACACCCTGTACACAATATACATTGCAGAGAGCATGTAAAAATTGTACATTGCAGACAACCTGTACAATATATACATTGAAAACAGTCTGTACAATATATACATTGAAGAGAGCCTGTACAATATATACATTGCAGACAGCCTGTACACAATATACAATGCAGATAGCCTGTACAATATATACATTGAAGACAGCCTGTACACAATATACATGGCAGACAGCCTGTACAATATATACATTGCAGACAGCCTGTACACAATATACATTGCAAACAACCTGTACAATATATACATTGAAGACAGCATTTACACAATATACATTGTAGAAAACCTGTACAATATATACATTGCAGACAGCCTGTATAAAATATACACTGCAGACAGCCTGTACAAAATATACATTACAGACAGCATGTACACAAAATACATTGCAGACAGCCTGTACACAATATATATTGCAGACAACATGTACCAAATGTACATTGCAGACAGCATGTACACAATATACATTGCAGACAGCCGGTAGACAATATACAATGCAGACAGCCGGTACACAATATACAGTCCAGACAGCCGGTACACAATATACATTGCAGACAGCCTGTACACAATATACATTGCAGACATCCTGTACGATATATACATTGCAGACATCCTGTTCACAATATACATTGCAGACAGCCTGTACACAATATACATTACAGACAGCATGTACAAAATATACACTGCAGACAGCCTGTATAAAATATACATTGGAGACAGCTTATATAAAATATACATTACACACAGCCTGTGCCAAATACACATTGCAGACAGCCTGTACAAAATATACATTGCAGAAAGCCTGTACAAAATATATATTGAAGACAGCCTATATAGCAAATACATTGCAGAAAGCCTGTAATATATACATTGCAAACCGCCTGTATACAATATACATTGCACACAGTCTGTACACAATATACATTGCAGACAGCCTGTACAAAATATACACTGCTGAAAGCATGTTCACAATATACAGTGCATATTGCCTGTACAAAATATACACTGCAGACAGCCTGTACAAGATATACATTGCAGACAGCATGTACAAAATATACAGTGCATATTGTCTGTATAAAATATACATTTCAGACAGCCTGTACAAAATATACAGTGCATATTGCCTGTATAAAATATACATTGCAGACAGCCTGTACACAATATACATTAAAGACAGCCTGTACAAAATATACATTATAAACAGCCAGTAGAATATACATTACAGACAGCCTGTATAAAATATATATTGCAGAGAGTCTGTACACAATATACATTGCAGACAGCCTGTACACAATATACATTGCAGACAGTCTGTACACAATATACATTGCAGACAGCATGTACACAATATACATTGCAGACAGCCTGTACACAATATACATTGCAGACAGCCTGTAAAATATATATTACAGACATCCTGTAGAATATACATTGCAGACAGCCTGTATAATATACATTGCAGACCGCCTGTACACAATATACATTGCAGACAGTCTGTACACAATATACATTGCAGACAGCATGTACACAATATACATTGCAGACAGCCTGTACACAATATACATTGCAGACAGCCTGTAAAATATATATTACAGACAGCCTGTATAAAATATACAGTGCAGACAGCCTGTACACAATATACATTGCAGACATCAGGTATACAATCTACATTGCAGATAGCCTGTACACAATATACATTGCGGACAGTCAGCAAACAATATACATTGCAGACAGCCTGTACACAATATACATTGCAGACAGCCTGTAAAAAATATACACTGCAATAAGCATGTACACAATATACATTGCAGACAACCTGTAGAATATACATTACAAACAGCCTGTACAAAATATACATTGTTGACAGCCTGTACAAAATATACATTGCAGACAGCCTGTAAAAATATACATTACAGTCAGCCTGTACAAAATATACATTGAAGACAGCTTACATAGCAAATACATTGCAGAAAGCCTGTAATATATACATTATAAACCGCCTGTATAAAATATACAATGCAGACAATATATACACAATATACATTGCAGACAGCCTTTACAAAATATACACTGCTGAAAGCATGTTCACAATATACAGTGCACATTGCCTGTACACAATATACATTGCAGACAGCCTGTACAAAATATACATTGCAGACAGCCTGTACAAAATACACATTGCAGACAGCCTGTATAAAATATACATTGCAGACAGCCTGTACACAATATACATTACAGACAGCATGTACAAAATACACACTGCAGACAGCTTGTAGAATATACATTACAGACAGCCTGTATAAAATATACATTGCAGACAGCCTGTACACAATATACATTGCAGACAGCATGTACAAAATATACATTGCAGACAGCATGTACAAAATATACATTGCAGAAAGCCAGTTAAATATACATTGCAGACAGCATGTACAAAATACACATTGCATAATGCATGTACAAAATATACATTGCAGAATGCCTTTACAAAATATACATTGCAGAGAGCCTGTACAAAATATACATTGCAGAAAGCCTGCAAAATATACATAACATACAGCCTGTATAAAATATAAAATACAGACAGCCTGTACAAAATATACACTGCAGACAGCCTGAACAAAATATACATTGCAGACAGCCTGTACAACATATGCATTACAGACAGCCTGTATAAAATATACATTGCAGACAGCCTGTATAAAATATACATTGGGGACAGCCTATATAAAATATACATTACACACAGCCTGTACCAAATACACATTGCAGACATCCTGTATCAACTATATATTAATATAAGTTGTAAGAAATTGTTTCGCAATCGAGCTAAAATAAATTTGTATAGAGAGACAGCCTGTATAAAATATACATTACAGACAGTCTGTACACAATATCCATTACAGACAGCCTGTACAAAATATACATTACAGACAGCCCGTAGAATATACATTACAGACAGCCTGTATAAAATATACATTGCAGAAAGTCTGTACACAATATACATTACAGACAGCCTGTACACAATATACATTACAGAATGCTAGTACAAAATATATATAGCAGATCACATTTACACACTATACATTGCAGATCACCTATACAAAATATTCATTGCAGACAGCATGTACAAAATATACACTGCAGATAGCCTGTATAACATTGCAGATAGCCTGTATACAATGTACATTGCACACAGCCTGTACTCAATATACATTGGAGACAGCCTGTACAAATTGTACATTGCAGACAACCTGTAAAATATATACATTGAAGACAACATGTACACAATATACATTGCAGATATCCTGTACACAATATACATTGTAGACAGCATGTACACAATATACATTGCAGACATCCTGTACGCAATATACATTGCAGACATCCTGTACACAATATACATTGCAGACAGCATGTACAAATTGTACATTGCAGACAACCTGTACAATATATACATTGAAGACAGCCTGTACACAATATATATTACAGACAGCATGTACAAAATACACACTGCAGACATCATATAGAATATACATTACAGAGAGCCTGTATAAAATATACATTGCAGACAGCCTGTACAAAATATACATTACAGTCAGCCTGTATAAAATATTCATTGCAGACAGCCTGTGTAACATATACATTGCAGACAGCATGTACAAAATATACACTGCAGACAGCCTGTATAAAATATATATTGGAGACAGCTTATATAAAATATACATTACAGACAGCCTGTTAAATATACATTGCAGACAGCCTGTACAAAATATACATTACAGTCAGCCTGTACAAAATATGCATTACAGTCAGCCTGTACAAAATATACATTGCAGAAATCCTGTACAAAATATACATTGAAGACAGCCTGAAAGCCTGTACTATATACGTTGCAAACCGCCTGTATAAAATATACATTGCAGACAGTCTGTACACAATATACCTTGCAGACAGCCTGTACATAATATACATTGCAGACAGCATGTACAAAATATACATTGCAGACAGCATGTACAAAATAAACATTGCAGAAAGCCTGTTAAATATACATTGCAGACAGCCTGTACAAAATACACATTGCATAATGCATGTACAAAATATACATTGCAGAATGCCTTTACAAAATATACATTGCAGACAGCCTGTACAAAATATACATTAAAGACAGCCTGTATCAAATATTCATTGCAGAAAGCCTGTTTAAAATATTCATTGCAGACAGCCTGTATAAAATATACATTGCAGACAGCCTGTACAAAATATACATTGATGACAGCCTGTAGAATATACATTACAGACAGCCTGTACAAAATATACATTGCAGACAGCCTGTACAAAATATACATTGCCGACAGCATGCAAAATATACATAACATACAGCCTGTATAAAACATACAATACAGACAGCCTGTACACAATATACATTGCAGACAGCCTGTACAAAATATACACTGCAGACAGCCTGTATAAAATATACATTGGAGACAGCTTATATAAAATATACATTACAGACAGCCTGTACCAAATACACATTGCAGACAGCCTGTATAAAATATATATTGCAAACCGCATGTACAAAATATACATTGCAGAAAGCCTGTTAAATATACATTGCAGACAGCCTGTACCAAATATACATTACAGTCAGCCTGTACAAAATATACATTACAGTCAGCCTGTACAAAATATACATTGCATAAATCCTGTACAAAATATACATTGAAGACAGCCTATATAGCAAATACATTGCAGACAGCCTGTACTATATACGTTGCAAACCGCCTGTATAAAATATACATTGCAGACAGTCTGTACACAATATACATTGCAGACAGCCTGTACAAACTATACACTGCTGAATGCATGTTCACAATATACAGTGCATATTGCCTGTACAAAATATACATTGCAGACAGACTGTACAAAATATACAATGCATATTGCCTGTTTAAAATATACATTACAGACAGCCTGTATAAAATATTCATTGCAGAAAGCCTGTACAAAATATTCATTGCAGACAGCCTGTATAAAATATTCATTGCAGATTGCCTGTATAAAATATTCATTGCCTGTACACACTATACATTGCAGACATCATGTATACAATCTACATTGCAGACAGCCTGTACAAAATATACATTGCAAACAGTCTGTACACAATATACATTGCAGACAGCCTGTACACAATATACATTGCAGACAGCCTGTAAAAATATACACTGCAATAAGCATGTACACAATATACGTTGCAGACAGCCTGTACAAAATATACAGTGCATATTGACTGTATAAAATATACATTGCAGACAGCCTGTACAAAATATACAGTGCATATTGCCTGTACACAATATACATTACAGACAGCCTGTACAAAATATACATTGCAAACAGCCTGTAGAATATACATTACAGACAGCCTGTATAAAATATACATTGCAGACATCCTACCTGTACACAATATACATTGCAGACAGCCTGTACACAATATACATTGCAGACAGCCTGTACACAATATACATTGCAGACAGCATGTACATAATATACATTGCAGACAGAATGTACAAAATAAACATTGCAGAAAGACAGTTAAATATACATTGCAGACAGCCTGTACAAAATACACATTGCATAATGCATGTACACAATATACATTACAGACAGCCTGTATAAAATATACATTGCAGACAGCATGTACAAAATATACATTGCAGACAGCCTGTAAAAAATATACAGTGAATATTGTCTGTATAAAATATACATTGCAGACAGCCTGTACAAAATATACAGTGCATATTGCCTGTACATAATATACGTTGCAGAAAGCCTGTAAACAATATACATTACAGACAGCCTGTACACAATATACATTGCAGACAGCCTGTACATAATATACGTTGCAGAAAGCCTGTAAACAATATACATTAAAGACAGCCTGTACATAATATACATTACGTGGAAGTCGTGATAGCGCAGTGGATGCGTCCGGAGTTCGAGCCCTGCTGGAGCCATTACGATTGTGCCCTTAGGCAAGGCATTTAAAGTCAACAATGCCTGTTATCTCTCCTTCATGGCGATGGATTCCATCAGGAATGAGGTCTCGAGAGTGATTAATATAAGTTATAAGAACTTGTTTCGCAATCGAGCTAAAATAAATTTGTATAGAGAGACAGCCTGTATAAAATATACATTACAGACAGTCTGTACACAATATCCATTACAGACAGCCTGTACAAAATATACATTACAGACAGCCTGTAGAATATACATTACAGACAGCCTGTATAAAATATACATTGCAGACAGTCTGTACACAATATACATTACAGACAGCCTGTACACAATATACATTACAGAATGCTAGTACAAAATATATATAGCAGATCGCATTTACACACTATACATTGCAGATCACCTATACAAAATATTCATTGCAGACAGCATGTACAAAATATACACTGCAGATAGCCTGTATAACATTGCAGATAGCCTGTATACAATGTACATTGCACACAGCCTGTACACAATATACATTGGAGACATCCTGTACAAATTGTACATTGCAGACAACCTGTACAATATATACATTGAAGACAACATGTACACAATATACATTGCAGATATCCTGTACACAATATACATTGTAGACAGCATGTACACAATATACATTGCAGACATCCTGTACGCAATATACATTGCAGACATCCTGTACACAATATACATTGCAGACAGCATGTACAAATTGTACATTGCAGACAACCTGTACAATATATACATTGAAGACAGCCTGTAAACAATATACATTACAGACAGCATGTACAAAATACACACTGCAGACATCATATAGAATATACATTACAGAGAGCCTGTATAAAATATACATTGCAGACAGCCTGTACACAATATACATTACAGACAGCATGTACAAAATATACATTGCAGACAGCATGTACAAAATATACATTGCAGAAAGCCTGTTAAATATACATTGCAGACAGCCTGTACAAAATACACATTGCATAATGCATGTACAAAATATACATTGCAGAATGCCTTTACAAAATATACATTGCAGACAGCCTGTACAAAATATACATTACAGACAGCCTGTATACAATATTCATTGCAGAAAGCCTGTACAAAATATACATTGATGACAGCCTGTAGAATATACATTATAGACAGCTTGTACAAAATATACATTGCAGACAGCCTGTACAAAATATACATTGCCGACAGCGTGCAAAATATACATAACATACAGCCTGTATAAAATATACAATACAGACAGCCTGTACACAATATACATTGCAGACAGCCTGTACAAAATATACACGGCAGACAGCCTGTATAAAATATACATTGGAGACAGCTTATATAAAATATACATTACAGACAGCCTGTACCAAATACACATTGCAGACAGCCTGAATAAAATATATATTGCAAACCGCATGTACAAAATATACATTGCAGAAAGGCTGTTAAATATACATTGCAGACAGCCTGTACAAAATATACATTAAAGTCAGCCTGTATAAAATATTCATTGCAGACAGCCTTTATAACATATACATTGCAGACAGCCTGTACAAAATATACACTGCAGACAGCCTGTATAAAATATACATTGGAGACAGCTTATATAAAATATACATTACAGACAGCCTGTTAAATATACATTGCAGACAGCCTGTACAAAATATACATTACAGTCAGCCTGTAGAAAATATACATTGCAGAAAACCTGTACAAAATATACATTGAAGACAGCCTATATAGCAAATACATTGCAGAAAGCCTGTACTATATACGTTGCAAACCGCCTGTATAAAATATACATTGCAGACAGTCTGTACACAATATACATTGCAGACAGCCTGTACACAATATACATTGCAGACAGCATGTACAAAATATACATTGCAGACAGCATGTACAAAATAAACAATGCAGAAAGCCTGTTAAATATACATTGCAGACAGCCTGTACAAAATACACATTGCATAATGCATGTACAAAATATACATTGCAGAATGCCTTTACAAAATATACATTGCAGACAGCCTGTACAAAATATACATTAAAGACAGCCTGTATAAAATATTCATTGCAGAAAGCCTGTACAAAATATTCATTGCAGACATCCTGTATAAAATATTCATTGCAGACAGCCTGTATAAAATATACATTGCAGACAGCCTGTACAAAATATACATTGATGACAGCCTGTAGAATATAAATTACAGACAGCCTGTACAAATTATACATTGCAGACAGCCTGTACAAAATATACATTGCCGACAACGTGCAAAATATACATAACATACAGCCTGTATAAAATATACAATACAGACAGCCTGTACACAATATACATTGCAGACAGCCTGTACAAAATATACACTGCAGACAGCCTGTATAAAATATACATTGGAGACAGCTTATATAAAATAAATATACATTACAGACAGCCTGTACCAAATACACATTGCAGACAGCCTGTATAAAATATATATTGCAAACCGCATGTACAAAATATACATTGCAGAAAGCCTGTTAAATATACATTGCAGACAGCCTGTACAAAATATACATTACAGTCAGCCTGTACAAAATATACATTACAGTCAGCCTGTACAAAATATACATTGCAGAAAGCCTGTACTATATACGTTGCAAACCGCATGTATAAAATATACATTGCAGACTGTCTGTACACAATATACATTGCAGACAGCCTGTACAAAATATACATTGCAGACAGCATGTACAAAATAAACATTGCAGAAAGCCAGTTAAATATACATTGCAGACAGCCTGTACAAAATACACATTGCATAGTGCATGTACAAAATAAACATTGCAGAAAGCCTGTAAAATATATATTACAGACAGCCTGTATAACATATACAATGCAGACAGCCTGTACACAATATACATTGCAGACATCCTGTACACAATATACATTGCAGACAACCTGTACACAATATACATTCCAGACAACTGTACAATATATACATTGCAGACAACATGTACAAAATGTACATTGCAGACAACTGTACAATATATACATTGCAGACAACATGTACAAAATGTACATTGCAGACAGCCGGTACACAATATTCATTGCAGACAGCCGGTACACAATATACATTGCCGCTACACAATATACATTGCCCGTACACAATATACATTGCAGACAACTGTACAATATATACATTGCAGACAACATGTACACACTATACATTGCCGGTACACATTATACATTGCAGACAACTGTACAATATATACATTGCATACAACCTGTACACAATATACATTGCAGACATCATGTACACAATATACATTTCAGACATCCTGTACGCAATATACATTCCAGATAGCCTGTACAAAATATACACTGCAGACAGCATGTACACAATATACATTGCAGATAGCCTGTACACAATGTACATTGCACAAAGCCTGTACACAATATACATTGGAGACAGCCTGTACAACTTGTACATTGCAGACAACCTGTACAATATATACATTGAAGACAACATGTACATAATATACATTGCAGACATCATGTACACAATATACATTTCAGACATCCTGTACGCAATATACATTGCAGACATCCTGTACGCAATATACATTGCAGACATCCTGTACACAATATAAATTGCAGGCAACCTGTACAATATGTACAGTGAAGACAGCCTGTACACAATATACATTGCAGAAATCCTGTACGCAATATACATTGCAGACATCCTGTACACAATATACATTTCAGACATCCTGTACGCAATATACATTCCAGATAGCCTGTACAAAATATACACTGCAGACAGCATGTACACAATATACATTGCAGATAGCCTGTACACAATGTACATTGCACAAAGCCTGTACACAATATACATTGGAGACAGCCTGTACAACTTGTACATTGCAGACAACCTGTACAATATATACATTGAAGACAACATGTACATAATATACATTGCAGACATCATGTACACAATATACATTTCAGACATCCTGTACGCAATATACATTGCAGACATCCTGTACGCAATATACATTGCAGACATCCTGTACACAATATAAATTGCAGGCAACCTGTACAATATGTACAGTGAAGACAGCCTGTACACAATATACATTGCAGAAATCCTGTACGCAATATACATTGCAGACATCCTGTACACAATATACATTGCAGACAGCATGTACAAATTGTACATTGCAGACAACCTGTACAATATATACATTGAAAGACTGCCTGTACACAATATACATTGCAGACAACCTGTACAATATATACATTGAAGACACCATTTACAGAATATATATTGTAGACAACTTGTACAATATATACATTGCAGACAGCATGTACACAATATACATTGCAGACAGCCAGCATAAAATATACATTGCAGACAGTCTCTACAAAATATACATTGCAGACAGCATGTACACAATATACATTGTAGACAACCTGTACAATATATACATTGCAGACAGCATGTATACAATATACACTGCAGATAGCCTGTATAAAATATACATTACAGACAGCCTGTACACAATATACACTGCAGACAGCCTGTACACTCTATACATTGTAGACAGCCTGTTCACAATATACATTGCAGACAGCCGGTACACAATATACATTGCAGACAGCATGTACACAATATACATTGAAGACAGCCGGTAGACAATATACACTGCAGACAGCATGTACACAATATACATTGCAGGCAGCCGGTACACAATATACATTTCAGAATGCTTGTACAAAATATATATAGCAGATAACATTTACACGCTATACATTGCAGATCACCTATACAAATATTCATTGCAGACAGTATGTACAAAATATACACTGCAGACAGCCTGTATAACATTGCAGATAGCCTGTATACTATGTACATTGCACACAGCCTGTACACAATATACATTGGAGACAGCATGTACAAATTGTACATTGCAGACAACCTGTACAATATATACATTGAAGACAACATGCACACAATATACATTGCAGATATCATGTACACAATATACATTTCAGACATCCTGTACGCAATATACATTGCAGACATCCTGTACACAATATACATTGCAGACAGCATGTACAAATTGTACATTGCAGACAACCTGTACAATATATACATTGAAGACAGCCTGTACACAATATACATTGCAGACAACCTGTACAATATATACATTGAAGACAGCCTGTACACAATATACATTGCAGACAACCTGTATAAAATATACATTGCAGACAGCCTCTACAAAATATACATTGCAGGCAACCTTTACAATATATACATTGAAGACAGCATGTACAAATTGTACATTGCAGACAACCTGTACAATATATACATTGAAAGACTGCCTGTACACAATATACATTGCAGACAACCTGTACAATATATACATTGAAGACAGCATTTACAGAATATATATTGTAGACAACTTGTACAATATATACATTGCAGACAGCATGTACACAATATACATTTCAGACAGCCAGCATAAAATATACATTGCAGACAGCCTCTACAAAATATACATTGCAGACAGCATATACACAATATACATTGTAGACAACCTGTACAATATATACATTGCAGACAGCATGTACACAATATACATTGCAGACAGCCTGTATAAAATATACACTGCAGATAGTCTGTATAAAATTATTATTATATACCAAACTTATATAGCGCTCTTTTCATTTAAAAATAAAACGTTCAAAAGCGCTTTACAGCCTAAAATATCACAACTATTGATAAAAACTTCCACATACAATGAGATAAAACAAGACAAAATTAGCAAACACAATTACAATGGATTCTAAATATGCTATAAAATATTAGGATCTAAAATTATAACAATTAAAATATAGGTAATAATTAAATAAAATGTGTTCATTTGCAGTCTTAATCCTGATTGAGCACAGACACAGTTCGATATTTATGTTCCATATGAACATTTAAAAAGGTGTGTCTTCAAAGCCTTTTTGAAAGAACACAATGTTGTTGCACTTCTAAGATTTGATGGAAGAGAATTCCAAAGTTTTGGGGCAGCAGTCATGAAACTTCTATCTCCGTATGTGACAGTCCGACTTCTTGGTAACACAAGAGTAGCTGCTTCATATTTAGACCGTAAGTTTCTCCTTGGTATATAAACCTCAAGCAAGTTTCTCATATAAATCGGTGCTTCTCCATTCAATGCTTTATATGTGTGAGTCAGTATTTTATACTTTATTCTTTCTTGAACTGGTAGCCAATGAAGTTCTTTTAGAATGGGCGTTACATGACTGAAACGGGTTGTTCTGGTTATGATGCGAGCTGCTGTGTTTTGAACAGTTTGTAATTTATTGGAAGTGTATTTTGGCACGCCGTACAACAGTGAATTACAGTAGTCGAGCCTGGATGTAATGAGTGAGTTTATGAGAGTTTTCGTGGCTTCTGTTGTCAAATACTGCCGAATGTGTCCAATCCGCCGGATCTGCGCATAACATGATTTTGTCACAGAATTTACATGTTTGTCCATATCCATTCTTGAGTCTAGGAAAGCTCCTAGATTTCTCACACATGTTGATGGTTCTGTATTTGAGTCTCCTACTTTCACATTTATGTTTTCAATGTGTTGCAAATTTCGCTGACTAGAAAACATAATCATTTCAGTTTTATCAGTATTGAGTTTTAACATATTGGCATGCATCCAAGCAACAATGTCTTGTATACAGTTTTCCACTCGAAGTAGTGTCTCTGCTTGTGAAGCTTGAACGCTTGGTTTGAATGAAAGGTAAAGCTGGGAATCGTCAGCATAAAAGTGATGGTTCAGTCCATGGTGTTTACAAATGGCTCCTACAGGTTTGGTATACATAGTGTAAAATTTCGGGCCTAAAACAGACCCCTGTGGAACACTGAAATTCATGAGCACTGAGTTGGATAGTTTTCCATCGATACATACTGCTTGATAACGGTCGGTAAGATAAGATGATATCCATTGGAGAGGTTTTCCAGTAATTCCAAAATGAAATTCGAGACGCTGTAACAGTGTTCTATGGTCGATGGTATCAAATGCAGCAGATAGATCCAAAAGCACAAGGATTGTAGCATTGTTCTGGTCCAGAGATTGGAGTATATCGTTTTGGACTTTCAGTAAGGCAGTTTCTGTGGAATGAAACTTCCTGTACGCAGACTGATGTACCTCGTGTAAGTTATTACTTGTCAAATGTTCATCAATTCGACTATTTACTACTTTTTCCAGAATCTTCGAGACATAAGGCAGGTTTGACACGGGCCTGTAGTTCTTCAAAGTGTTTTGATCAAGGCTTGGTTTTTTCAGCAAAGGTCTTATCCGGGAGATTTTGAATGACTTTGGTACATTGCCTGTTTCCAATGAAATATTTACAATTTGTGTCACTATTGGTAGGATTTCACTAAGACAAGATTTCAGTAGCCATGTTGGAATTGGATCAATTTCACAGGATTTATTTGGCCCTTTTTTAATGAACTGTTCGACTTCTTTCTCATGTGATGGACAGAAATTGTTCAAGCAGCTTATGTGAGGGAGTTTCTCTGTTTCAATGTTCAATGGACCCAGTTCCGACTGGGAGTTTGAAGATATGTCATTTCTAATGCCTTCCACCTTAGAAATGAAGAAGTCACTGAATTCCTGTGCTAGTTCATTGGGATTTTTGCCTGATGGAAGCGCTATTTCACTATCGCCTTCAAGCAGGTGTTTAGTGATTTTGAACATGCTTTTTTGATCACGACCGCAAGATATTACTTTATCAGAAAAGTAGTCAAGCCGTGCTTGTTTCAACATTTTATTAACCTTGGCACACTGACTCCTGTATATTTCATGGTCGACAGTTAATCTTGATTTTTTCCACTTGCGTTCAAATTTACGCTTTATATGTTTGGCATCGTGGAGTTCCTCTGTAAACCAGGGACATGAAGGCCTTAATGTAATCGTTTTTGTACGTAAAGGGGCGTGTTTATCAACCAATGCAGAAAGTTCACTGTTGTATATGCTGACAAGATCGTCAAAAATATACATTACAGACAGCCTATGCACAATATACACTGCAGACAGCCTGTACACACTATACATTGCAGACAACATGTGCAAAATGTACATTGCAGACAGCATGTACACAATATACATTGTAGACAACCTGTACAATATATACATTGCAGACAGCAGGTACACAATATACATTGCAGACAGCCGGTACACAATATACATTCCAGATAGCCTGTACAAAATATACACTGCAGACAGCATGTACACAATATACATTGCAGGCAGCATGTACACAATATACATTACAGAATGCTTGTACAAAATATATATAGCAGATCACATTTACACACTATACATTGCAGATCACCTATACAAAATATTCATTGCAGACAGTATCTACAAAATATACACTGCAGACAGCCTGTATAACATTGCAGATAGCCTGTACACAATGTACATTGCACAAAGCCTGTACACAATATACATTGGAGACAGCCTGTACAACTTGTACATTGCAGACAACCTGTACAATATATACATTGAAGACAACATGTACATAATATACATTGCAGACATCATGTACACAATATACATTTCAGACATCCTGTACGCAATATACATTGCAGACATCCTGTACGCAATATACATTGCAGACATCCTGTACACAATATACATTGCAGACAGCATGTACAAATTGTACATTGCAGACAACATGTACAATATATACATTGAAGACAGCCTGTACACAATATACATTGCAGGCAACCTGAACAATATATACATTGAAGACAGGATTTACACAATATACATTGTAGACAACCTGTACAATATATACATTGCAGACAGCCTGTATAAAATATACATTGCAGACAGCATCTACAAAATATACATTGCAGGCAACCTGTACAATATATACATTGAAGACAGCCTGTACACAATAAACATTGCAGACACCCTGTACGCAATATACATTGCAGTCATGCTGTACAATATATATATTGCAGACAGCATGTACACAATATACATTGCAGACAGCCAGCATAAAATATACATTGCAGACAGCCTCTACAAAATATACATTGCAGACAGCATGTACACAATATACATTGTAGACAACCTGTACAATATATACATTGCAGAAAAGATGTACACAATATACATTGCAGACAGCCTGTATAAAATATACACTGCAGACAACCTTTGCAAAATATACATTACAGACAGCCTGTACACAATATACACTGCAGACAGCCTGTACACAATAAAAATTATACATTGTAGACAACCTGTATAAAATATACACTGCAGATAGCCTGTATAAAATATACATTACAGAGAGCCTGTACACAATATACACTGCAGACAGCCTGTATAAAATATACACTGCAGATAGCCTGTATAAAATATACATTACAGAGAGCCTGTACACAATATACACTGCAGACAGCCTGTATAAAATATACACTGCAGATAGCCTGTATAAAATATACATTACAGAGAGCCTGTACACAATATACACTGCAGACAGCCTGTATAAAATATACACTGCAGATAGCCTGTATAAAATATACATTACAGAGAGCCTGTACACAATATACACTGCAGACAGCCTGTATAAAATATACACTGCAGATAGCCTGTATAAAATATACATTACAGAGAGCCTGTACACAATATACACTGCAGACAGCCTGTATAAAATATACACTGCAGATAGCCTGTATAAAATATACATTACAGAGAGCCTGTACACAATATACACTGCAGACAGCCTGTATAAAATATACACTGCAGATAGCCTGTATAAAATATACATTACAGAGAGCCTGTACACAATATACACTGCAGACAGCCTGTATAAAATATACATTACAGACAGCCTGTACACAATATACACTGCAGACAGCCTGTACACACTATACATGGCAGAGAGCCTGTACACATTATACATTGCAGACAGCCTGTACACAATATACATTGCAGACAACCTGTGCAAAATGTACATTGCAGACAGCATGTACACAATATACATAGCAGACAGCATGTACACAATATACATTGAAGACAGCCTGTAGACAATATACATTGCAGACAACATGTACAACATGTACATTGAAGACAGCCGGTAGACAATATACATTGCAGGGAGCCGGTACACAATATACATTGCAGATAGCCTGTACAAAATATACACTGCATACAGCATGTACAAAATAGACACTGCAGACAGCCTGTATAACATTGCAGATAGCCTGTATACAATGAACATTGCACACAGCCTGTACACAATATACATTGGAGACAGCCTGTACCAATTGTACATTGCAGACAACCTGTACAATATATACATTGAAGACAACATGTACACAATATACATTGCAGACATCCTATATACAATATACATTGCAGACATCCTGTACACAATATACATTGCAGACAGCATGTAAAAAATGTACATTGCAGACAACCTGTACAATATATACATTGAAGACAGCCTGTACACAATATACATTGCAGACAACCTGTACAATATATACATTGAAGACAACCTGTACAATATATACATTGAAGACAGCCTGTACACAATATACATTGCAGGCAACCTGTACACAATATACACTGCATACATCCTGTACACAATTTACATTGCAGACAGCCGGTACACAATATGCATTGCAGACAGCATTTACAGAATATATATTATAGACAACCTGTACAATATATACATTGCAGACAGCATGTACACAATATACATTGTAGACAACCTGTACAATATATACATTGCAGAAAAGATGTACACAATATACATTGCAGACAGCCTGTATAAAATATACACTGCAGACAACCTTTGCAAAATATACATTACAGACAGCCTGTACACAATATACACTGCAGACAGCCTGTACACAATATACATTGCAGAGAGCCTGTACACAATATACATTGCAGACAGCCTGTACACAATATACATTGCAGACAACATGTACAAAATGTACATTGCAGACAGCATTTACACACTATACATTGCAGACAGCCGGTACACAATATACATTGCAGACAGCCTGTACACAATATACATTGCAGACAACATGTACAAAATTTACATTGCAGACAGCATTTACACACTATACATTGCAGACAGCCGGTACACAATATTCATTGCAGACAGCCGGTACACAATATACATTGCCGGTACACAATATACATTGCAGATAACATGTACAAAATGTACATTGAAGACAACATGTACACATTATACATTGCAGACAGCAGGTACACAATATACATTGCAGACAGCCGGTAAACAATATACATTCCAGATAGCCTGTACAAAATATACACCTCAGACAGCATGTACACAATATACATTGCAGGCAGCATGTACACAATATACATTACAGAATGCTTGTACAAAATATATATAGCATATCACATTTACACACTATACATTGCAGATCACCTATACAAAATATTCATTGCAGAGAGTATGTACAAAATATACACTGCAGACAGCCTGTATAACATTGCAGAGAGCCTGTATACTATGTACATTGCACACAGCCTGTACACAATATACATTGGAGACAGCATGTACTAATTGTACATTGCAGACAACCTGTACAATATATACATTTCAGACAACATGTACACACTATACATTGCAGACATCCTGTACACAATATACATTTCAGACAGTATGTACACAATATACATTGCATACATCCTGTACGCAATATACATTGCAGACATCCTGTACACAATATACATTGCAGACATCCTGTTCTCAATAAAATTGCAGACAGCATGTACAAATTGTACACTTCAGACAACCTGTACAATATATACATTGAAGACAGCCTGTACACAATATACATTGCAGGCAACCTGTACAATATATACATTACAGACAGCCTGTTAAATATACATTGCAGACAGCCTGTACAAAATATACATTACAGTCAGCCTGTACAAAATATACATTACAGTCAGCCTGTAGAAAATATACATTGCAGAAAACCTGTACAAAATATACATTGAAGACAGCCTATATAGCAAATACATTGCAGAAAGCCTGTACTATATACGTTGCAAACCGCCTGTATAAAATATACATTGCAGACAGTCTGTACACAATATACATTGCAGACAGACTGTACACAATATACATTGCAGACAGCATGTACAAAATATACATTGCAGACAGCATGTACAAAATAAACAATGCAGAAAGCCTGTTAAATATACATTGCAGACAGCCTGTACAAAATACACATTGCATAATGCATGTACAAAATATACATTGCAGAATGCCTTTACAAAATATACATTGCAGACATCGTGTACAATATATACATTGAAGACAGCCTGTACACAATATACATTGCAGGCAACTTGTACAATATATACATTGAAGACAGCCTGTACACAATATACATTGCAGGCAACCTGTACAATATATACATTGAAGACAGCCTGTACACAATATACATTGCAGATATCCTGTACAATATATACATTGAAGACAGCCTGTACACAATATACATTGCACACAGCCTGTACACATAATACACTGCAGACATCCTATACACAATATACATTGCAGACAACCTGTACAATATATACATTACAGACAGCATGTACACAATATACATTGCAGACAGCCTGTATAAAATATACATTGCAGACAGCCTCTACACAATATACATTGCAGGCAACCTGTACAATATATACATTGAAGACAGCCTGTACACAATATACATTGCAGACAACCTGTACACAATATACATTGCAGACAGGCTGTATACAACATACATTGCAGACAGCCTGTACACAATATACATTGCAGACATCCTGTACACAATATACATTGCAGACAGGCTGTATACAACATACATTGCAGACAGCCTGTACACAATATACATTGCAGACAACATGTACAAAATGTACATAGAAGACAGCATGTACACACTATACATTGCAGACAGCCGTTACACAATATACATTCCAGATAGCCTGTACAAAATATACACTGCAGACAGCATGTACATATTAAACATTGCAGGCAGCATGTACACACTATACTTTACAGAATGCTTGTACAAAATATATATAGCAGATCACATTTACACACTATACATTGCAGATCACCTATACAAAATATTCATTGCAGACAGTATCTACAAAATATACACTGCAGACAGCCTGTATAACATTGCAGATAGCCTGTATACAATGTACATTGCACACAGCCTGTACACAATATACATTGGAGACAGCCTGTACCAATTGTACATTGCAGACAACCTGTACAATATATACATTGAAGACAACATGTACACAATATACATTGCAGACAGCATGTACACAATATACATTGCAGACATCCTGTACGCAATATACATTTCAGACATCCTGTACGCAATATACATTGCAGACATCCTGTACACAATATACATTGCAGACAGCATGTACAAATTGTACAGTGCAGACAACCTGTACAATATAAACATTGAAGACAGCCTGTACACAATATACATTGCAGACAACCTGTACAATATATACATTGAATACAGCATGTACACAATATACATTGCAGAAAACCTGTACAATATATACATTGAAGACAGCCTGTACACAATATACATTGCAGACAACCTATGCAATATATACATTGAAGACAGCCTGTACACAATATACATTGCAGACAACCTGTACAATATATACATTGAAGACAGGATTTACACAACATACATTGTAGACAACCTGTACAATATATACATTGCAGACAGCATGTACATAATATACATTGCAGACAGCCTGTATAAAATATACATTGCAGACAGCCTCTACAAAATAAACATTGTAGACAGCCTGTACACAATACACATTGTAGACAACCTGTACAATATATACATTGCGGAGAGTATGTACACAATATACATTGCAGACAGCCTGTATAAAATATACACTGCAGACAGCCTGTACAATATATACATTTACAAACAGCCTGTACACAATATACACGGCAGACAGACTATACACAATATACATTGCAGACAGCCTGTACACAATATACATTGCAGACAATCTGTACAATATATACATTGAAGACAGCATTTACACAATATACATTGTAGACAACCTGTACAATATATACATTGCAGACAGCATGTACACAATATACATTGCAGACAGCCTGTATACAATATACATTGCAGACAGCCTCTACAAAATATACATTGCAGACAACATGTACACAATATACATTCCAGATAGCCTGTACAAAATATACATTGTAGACTATATGTATTACGGCATGGTGTGTATACTGTATGTATTATGGTATGCTGTGTATACTCTATGTATTACGGTATGCTGTGTATACTATATTTACTACGGCATGCTGTGTATTCTATATGTATTACGGTATGCTGTGTATACTATATGTATTACGGCATGCTGTGTATACTATATGTATTACGGCATGATGTGTATACTATATGTATTACGGTATGTTGTGTATACTATATGTATTACGGCATGCTGTGTATACTATATGTATTACGGCATGCTGTGTAGACTATATGTATTACGGTATGCTGTGTATACTATATGCATTACGGCATGCTGTGTAGACTATATGTATTACGGCATGATATGTATGCTATATGTATTACGCTTTGCTGTGTATACTATATGTATTACGGCATGATGTGTATACTATATGTATTACGGCATGTTGTGTATACTCTATGTATTATTGCACGCTGTGTATACTATATGTATTACGGCATGCTGTGTATACTATATGTATTACGGCATGTTGTGTATACTCCATGTATTATTGCACGCTGTGTATACTATATGTATTACGGCATGCTGTGTATACTATATGTATTACTGCTCGCTGCGTATACTATATGTATTACGGCATGCTGTGTATACTATATGTATTGCAGCATGCTGTGTATACGATATGTATTACGGTATGCTGTGTAGACTATATGTATTGCCGCATGCTGTGTAGACTATATGTATTACGGTTTGCTGTGCATACTATATGTATTACGGCATGCTGTGTAGACTATATGTATTGCCGCATGCTGTGTAGACTATATGTATTACGGTTTGCTGTGTATACTATATGTATTGCGGCATGATGTGTAGACTATATGTATTACGGCATTCTGT
This sequence comes from Archivesica marissinica, assembly GCA_014843695.1. NCBI lineage: Eukaryota > Metazoa > Mollusca > Bivalvia > Venerida > Vesicomyidae > Archivesica > Archivesica marissinica. The sequence continues at coordinate 33,128,137 of CM026404.1, read as the reverse complement.
GTATACTATATGTATCACGGCATGCTGTGCATACCATATGTATTGCCGAATGCTGTGTATACTATATGTATTATGGGATGCTGTGTATACTATATGTATTGCGGCATGCTGTGCATACTATATGTATTACGGCATTCTGTGTATACTATATGTATTGCGGTTTGCTGTGTATGCTATATGTATTACGGTATGCCGTGTATACTATATGTATTACGGCATGCTGTGTATACTATATGTATTGCAGCATGCTGTGTATATTATATGTATTACGGCAGGCTGTGTATACTATATGTATTACGGTATGCTGTGTATACTATATGTATTACGGCATGACGTGTATGCTATATGTATTGAGGTTTGCTGTGTATGCTATATGTATTACGGTATGCTGTGTATGCTATATGTATTACGGCATGATGTGTATACTATATGTATTACGGCATGATGTGTATACTATATGTATTACGGCATGTTGTGTATACTCTATGTATTATTGCACGCTGTGTATACTATATGTATTACGGCATGCTGTGTATACTATATGTATTACTGCTCGCTGCGCATACTATATGTATTACGGCATGCTGTGTATACTATATTTATTGCAGCATGCTGTGTATACGATATGTATTACGGTATGCTGTGTAGACTATATGTATTGCCGCATGCTGTGTAGACTATATGTATTACGGTTTGCTGTGCATACTATATGTATTACGGAATGCTGTGTAGACTATATGTATTGCCGCATGCTGTGTAGACTATATGTATTACGGTTTGCTGTGTATACTATATGTATTGCGGCATGCTGTGTAGACTATATGTATTACGGCATTCTGTGTATACTCTATGTATAACGGCATGCTGTGCATACTATTTGTATTGCCGCATGCTGTGCATACTATATGTATTATGGGATGCTGTGTATACTCTATGTATTGCGGCATGCTGTGCATACTATATGTATTACGGCATTCTGTGTATACTATATGTATTGCGGTTTGCGGTGTATGCTATATGTATTACGGTATGCCGTGCATACTATATGTATTACGGCATGCTGTGTATACTATATGTATTGCAGCATGCTGTGTATATTATATGTATTACGGCACACTATGTATACTATATGTATTACGGTATGCTGTGTATACCATATGTATTACGGCATGAAGTGTATGCTATATGTATTGAGGTTTGCTGTGTATGCTATATGTATTACGGTATGCTGTGTATGCTATATGTATTACGGCATGCTGTGTATACTATATGTATTATTGCAGGCTGTGTATACTATATGTATTACAGCATGCTGTGTATACTATATGTATTGCAGCATGCTGTGTATACTATATGTATTACGACACGCTGTGTATACAATATGTATTGCGGCATGCTGTGTATATTATGTGTATTACGTTATGCTGTGTATACTATATGTATTACGGCATGATGAGTATACTATATGTATTACGGTTTGCTGTGTAGACTATATGTATTGCGGCATGCTGATTATATTATTTGTATTACGGCATGCTGTGCATACTATATGTATTACGGTATGCTGTTGTGTATACTATATGTATTACGGCATGCTGTGTATAATATATGTATTGCGGCATGCTGTGTCGACTACATGTATTACGGCACGCTGTGTAGACTATATGTATTACGACATGCTGTGTATACTATATTTATTACGGTATGCTGTGTATGCTATATGTATTGCGGCATGCTGTGTATACTATATGTATTACGGAACGCTGTGCATACTATATGTATTGCGGCATGCTGTGTATACTATATGTATTACGGCATGCTGTGCATACTATATGTTTTACAGCATGATGTGTATACTATATGTATTATGGTATGCTGTGCATGCTATATGTATTACGGCATGTTGTGTATAATATATGTATTATTGCACGCTGTGTATACTATATGTATTACAGCATGCTGTGTATACTATATGTATTGCGGCATGCTGTGTATACTATATGTATTACGGCATGCTGTGTATACTATATGTATTACGGCATGCTGTGCATACCATATGTATTATGGTATGGTGTGTCGACTATATGTATTACGGCAATTTGTGTATACTATATGCATTACGGCATGCGTTGTATACTATATATATTACGGCATGATGTGTATACTATATGTATTACGGCATGATGTGTATACTATATGTATTACGGCATGTTGTGTATACTCTATGTATTATTGCACGCTGTGTATACTATATGTATTACGGCATGCTGTGTATACTATTTGTATTATTGCACGCTGTGTATACTATATGTATTACGGCATGCTGTGTATACTATATGTATTACGTTATGCTGTGTATACTAACTGTATCACGGCATGCTGTGTCGACTATATGTATTACGGCACGTTGTGTATACTATATGTATTACGGCATGCTTTATATACTATATGTATTACGGCATGATGTGTATACTATATGTATTACAGCATGATGTGTATGCTAAATGTATTATGGTATGCTGTGCATGCTATATGTATTTCGGCATGCTGTGTATACTATATGTATTGCGGCATGATGTGTATACTATATGTATTACGGCATGATGTGTATACTATATGTATTACGGCATGTTGTGTATACTCTATGGATTATTGCACGCTGTGTATACTATATATATTACGGCATGCTGTGTATACTATAAGTATTATTGCACGCTGTGTATACTATATGTATTTCAGCATGCTGTGTATACTCTATGTATTACGACACGCTGTGAATACAATAGGTATTGCGGCATGCTGTGTATACTATATTTATTACGGCATGATGTGTATACTCTATGTATTATTGCACGCTGTGTATACTATATGTAATACGGCATGCTGTGTATACTATATGTATTATTGCACGCTGTGTATACTATATGTATTACGGAATACTGTGCATACTATATGTATTACGGCATGATGTGAATACTATATGTATTACGGTTTGCTGTGTATACTATATTTATTACGGTATGCTGTGTAGACCATATGTATTGCGGCATGCTGATTATACTATAATTATTACGGCATGATGTGTATACTATATGTATTACGGCATGCTGTGTCGACTATATGTATTGCGGCATGCTGTGCATACTATATGTATTACGGCATGCTGTGTCGACTATATGTATTGCGGCATGCTGTGTATACTATATGTATTACGGCATGCTGTGTATACTATATGTATTGCGGTATGCTGTGTATACTATATATATTACGGAATGCTTTGCATACTATATGTATTACAGCATGATGTGTATACCATATGTATTATGGTATACTGTGCATGCTATATGTATTACGGCATGCTGTGTATACTATATGTATTGCGGCATGCTGTGTATACTATATGTATTACGGCATGCTGTGCATACTATATGTATTACGGTATGCTGTTGTGTATACTATATGTATTACGACATGCTGTGTATACTCTATGTATTACGACATGCTGTGTCGACTATATGTATTACGTCTCGTTGTGTAGACTATATGTATTACGGCATGCTGTGTATGCTATAAGTATTGCGTCATGCTGTGTATACTATATGTATTACGGCACGCTGTGCTTACTATATGTATTGCGGCATGTTGATTATACTATAATTATTACGGCATGCTGTGCATACTATATGTATTACGGCACGCTGTGCATACTATATGTATTACAGCATGATGTGTATACTATATGTATTATGGTATGCTGTGCATGCTATATGTATTACGGCATGCTGTGTATACTATATGTATTGCGGCATGCTGTGTATACTATATGTATTACGGCATGCTGTGTATACTATATGTAGTGCGGTATGCTGTGTATACTATATGTATTACGGCATGCTGTGCATACTATATGTATTACAGCATGATGTGTATACTATATGTATTATGGTATGCTGTGCATGCTATATGTATTACGGCATGCTGTGTATACTATATGTATTGCGGCATGCTGTGTATACTATATGTATTACGGCATGCTGTGCATACTATATGTATTACGGTATGCTGTTTTGCATACTATATGTATTACGGCATGCTGTGTATACTATATGTATTACGGCATGCTGTGTCGTATATATGTATTACGGCACGTTGTGTAGACTATATGTATTACGGCATGCTGTGTATGCTATATGTATTGCGTCATGCTGTGTATACTATATGTATTACGGCACGCTGTGCATACTATATGTATTGTGGCATGCTGTGTATACTATATGTATTACGGCATGCTGTGCATACTATATGTATTACACCATGATGTGTATACTATATGTATTATGGTATGCTGTGCATGCTATATGTATTACGGCATGCTGTGTATACTATATGTATTGCGGCATGCTGTGTATACTATATGTATTACGGCACGCTGTGCATACTATATGTATTGCGGCATGCTGTGTATACTATATGTACTACGGCATGCTATGCATACTATATGTATTACAGCATGATGTGTATACTATATGTATTATGGTATGCTGTGCATGCTATATGTATTACGGCATGCTGTGTATACTATATGTATTGCGGCATGCTGTGTATACTATATGTATTATTGCACGCTGTGTATACTATATGTATTACGGAATACTGTGCATACTATATGTATTACGGCATGATGTGAATACTATATGTATTACGGTTTGCTGTGTATACTATATTTATTACGGTATGCTGTGTATACCATATGTATTGCGGCATGCTGATTATACTATAATTATTACGGCATGATGTGTATACTATATGTATTACGGCATGCTGTGTCGACTATATGTATTGCGGCATGCTGTGCATACTATATGTATTACGGCATGCTGTGTCGTCTATATGTATTGCGGCATGCTGTGTATACTATATGTATTACGGCATGCTGTGTATACTATATGTATTGCGGTATGCTGTGTATACTATATATATTACGGAATGCTGTGCATACTATATGTATTACAGCATGATGTGTATACCATATGTATTATGGTATACTGTGCATGCTATATGTATTACGGCATGCTGTGTATACTATATGTATTGCGGCATGCTGTGTATACTATATGTATTACGGCATGCTGTGCATACTATATGTATTACGGTATGCTGTTGTGTATACTATATGTATTACGACATGCTGTGTATACTCTATGTATTACGACATGCTGTGTCGACTATATGTATTACGTCTCGTTGTGTAGAATATATGTATTACGGCATGCTGTGTATGCTATAAGTATTGCGTCATGCTGTGTATACTATATGTATTACGGCACGCTGTGCTTACTATATGTATTGCGGCATGTTGATTATACTATAATTATTACGGCATGCTGTGCATACTATATGTATTACGGCACGCTGTGCATACTATATGTATTACAGCATGATGTGTATACTATATGTATTATGGTATGCTGTGCATGCTATATGTATTACGGCATGCTGTGTATACTATATGTATTGCGGCATGCTGTGTATACTATATGTATTACGGCATGCTGTGTATACTATATGTATTGCGGTATGCTGTGTATACTATATGTATTACGGCATGCTGTGCATACTATATGTATTACAGCATGATGTGTATACTATATGTATTATGGTATGCTGTGCATGCTATATGTATTACGGCATGCTGTGTATACTATATGTATTGCGGCATGCTGTGTATACTATATGTATTACGGCATGCTGTGCATACTATATGTATTACGGTATGCTGTTTTGCATACGATATGTATTACGGCATGCTGTGTATACTATATGTATTACGGCATGCTGTGTCGTATATATGTATTACGGCACGTTGTGTAGACTATATGTATTACGGCATGCTGTGTATGCTATATGTATTGCGTCATGCTGTGTATACTATATGTATTACGGCACGCTGTGCATACTATATGTATTGCGGCATGCTGTGTATACTATATGTATTACGGCATGCTGTGCATACTATATGTATTACACCATGTTGTGTATACTCTATGTATTATTGCACGCTGTGTATACTATATATATTACGGCATGCTGTGTATACTATATTTATTACGGTATGCTGTGTATGCTATATGTATTGCGGCATGCTGTGTATACTATATGTATTACGGCACGCTGTGCATACTATATGTATTGCGGCATGCTGTGTATACTATATGTATTACGGCATGCTGTGTATACTATATGTATTACGGCATGCTGTGTATACTATATGTATTACGGCCTGCTGTGTCGGCTATATGTATTACGGAATGTTGTGTATACTATATGTATTATGGCATGCTTTGCATACTATATGTATTACGGCATGCTGTGCATACTATATGTATTACAGCATGATGTGTATACTATATGTATTATGGTATGCTGTGCATGCTATATATGTATTACGGCATGATGTGTATACTATATGTATTACGGCATGATGTGTATACTATATGTATTACGGCATGTTGTGTATACTATATGTATTATTGCACGCTGTGTATACTATATGTATTACAGCATGCTGTGTATACTATATGTATTGCAGCATGCTGTGTATACTATATGTATTACGACACGCTGTGCATACACTATGTATTGCGGCATGCTGTGTATACTATATGTATTACGGCATGATGTGTATACTATATGTATTACGGCATGATGTGTATACTATATGTATTACGGCATGTTGTGTATACTCTATGTATTATTGCACGCTGTATATACTATATGTATTGCGGCATGCTGTGTATACTATATGTATTATTGCACGATGTGTATACTATATGTATTACAGCATGCTGTGATTACTATATGTTTTGCAGCATGCTGTGTATACTATTTGTATTATGAAAACGCTGTTTATACAATATGTATTACGGCATGCTGTGTGTACTATATGTATTACGGCGTGCTGTGTATACTATATGTATTACGGCATGCTTTATATACTATATGTATTACGGCATGATATGTATACTATATGTATTACAGCATGATGTGTATATTATATGTATTACGGCATGTTGTGTATACTCTATGTATTATTGCACGCTGTTTATACTATATGTATTACGGCATGCTGTGTATACTCTATGTATTATTGCAGGCTGTGTATACTATATGTATTACAGCATGCTGTGTATACTATATGTATTGCAGCATGCTGTGTATACTATATGTATTACGACACGCTGTGTATACAATATGTATTGCGGCATGCTGTGTAAACTATATGTATTACGTTATGCTGTGTATACTATATGTATTACGGCATGCTGTGTCGCCTATATGTATTACGACACGTTGTGTATACTATATGTATTACGGCATGCTTTTTATACTATATGTATTACGGCATGATGTGTATACTCTATGTATTATTGCACGTTGTGTATACTATATGTAATACGGCATGCTGTGTATACTATATGTATTATTGCACGTTGTGTATACTATATGTATTACGGCATGATGTATATACTATATGTATTACGGTTTGCTGTGTATACTATATTTATTACGGTATACTGTGTAGACTATATGTATTGCGGCATACTGATTATACTATATGTATTACGGCATGCTGTGCATACTATATGTATTACGGTATGCTATTGTGTATACTATATGTATTACGACATGCTGTGTATACTATATGTATTACGGATTGCTGTGTTGACTATATGTATTACGGCACGCTGTGTAGACTATATGTATTACGGCATGCTATGTATACTATATTTATTACGGTATGCTGTGTATGCTATATGTATTGCGGCATGCTGTGTATATTCTATGTATTACGGCACGCTGTGCATACTATATGTATTGCGGCATGCTGTGTATACTATATGTATTACGGCATGCTGTGCATACTATATGTATTACAGCATGATGTGTATACTATATGTATTGCGGCATGCTGTGTATACTATATGTATTACGGCATGCTGTGCATACTATATGTATTACGGTATGCTGTTGTGTATACTATATGTATTACGGCATGCTGTGTATACTATATGTATTACGGCATGCTGTGTCGACTATATGTATTACGGCACGTTGTGTAGACTATATGTATTACGGCATGCTGTGTATGCTATATGTATTGCGTCATGCTGTGTATACTCTATGTATTACGGCACGCTGATTATACTATATGTATTACGGCATGCTGTGCATACTATATGTATTACGGTATGCTGTGTATACTATATGTATTATGGCATGCTGTGTATACTATATGTATTGCGGCATGCTGTGCATACTATATGTATTACGGCATGCTGTGTATACTATATGTATTACGACATGCTGTGTCGGCTATATGTATTACGGCACGCTGTGTAGACTATATGTATTATGGCATGCTGTGTATACTATATTTATTACGGTATGCTGTGTATGCTATATGTATTGCGGCATGCTGTGTATACTATATGTATTACGGCACGATGTGCATACTATATGTATTGCGGCATGCTGTGTATACTCTATGTATTACGACATGCTGTGCATACTATATGTATTACAGCATGATGTGTATACTATATGTATTATAGTATACTGTGCATGCTATATGTATTACGGCATGCTGTGTATACTATATGTATTGCGGCATGCTGTGTATACTATATATGTATTACGGCATGCTGTGTATACTATATGTATTACTGTATGCTGTGTATCATATATGTATTACGGCATGCTGTGTCGACCATATGTATTACGGCACGTTGTGTATACTATATGTATTACAGCATGCTGTGTATACTATATGTATTGCAGCATGCTTTGTATACTATATGTATTACGACACGCTATGTTTACAATATGTATTGCGGCATTCTGTGTATACTATATGTATTACGTTATGCTGTGTATACTATATGTATTACGACACGTTGTGTATACTATATGTATTACGGCATGCTTTGTAGACTATATGTATTACGGCATGATGTGTATACTATATGTATTACGGCATGATGTGTATACTCTATGTATTATTGCACGCTGTGTATACTATATGTAATACGGCATGCTGTGTATACTATATGTATTACGGCATGATGTGTATACTATATGTATTACGGTTTGCTGTGTATACTATATGTTTTACGGTATGCTGCGTAGACTATATATATTACGGTTTGCTGATAATACTATATGTATTACGGCATGCTGTGCATACTAAATGTATTACGGTATGCTGTTTTGTATACTATATGTATTACGGCATGCTGTGTATACTATATGTTTTATGGCATGCTGTGTATACTATATGTTTTGCGGCATGCTGTGCATACTATATGTATTACGGCATGCTGTGTAAACTATATGTATTACGACATGCTGTGTCGACTATATGTATTACGGCACGCTGTGTAGAATATATGTATTATGGCATGCTGTGTATACTATATTTATTACGGTATGCTGTGTATGCTATATGTATTGCGGAATGCTGTGTATACTATATGTATTACGGCACGATGTGTAGACTTTATGTATTGCGGCAAACTGATTATACTATATGTATTACGGCATGCTGTGCATACTATATGTATTACACCATGATGTGTATACTATATGTATTATTGTATGCTGTGCATGCTATATGTATTACGGCATGCTGTGTATACTATATGTATTGCGGCATGCTGTGTATACTATATGTATTACGGCACGCTGTGCATACTATATGTATTGCGGCATGCTGTGTATACTATATGTACTACGGCATGCTATGCATACTATATGTATTACAGCATGATGTGTATACTATATGTATTATGGTATGCTGTGCATGCTCTATGTATTACGGCATGCTGTGTATACTATATGTATTGCGGCATGCTGTGTATACTATATGTATTACGGCATGCTGTGTATACTATATGTATTACGGCATGCTGTGTATACTATATGTATTACGGCATGCTGTGTCGACTATATGTATTACGGCACGTTGTGTATACTATATGTATTACGGCATGCTTTGTATACTATATGTATTACGGCATGATGTGTATACTATATGTATTACGGCATGTTGTGTACACACTATGTATTATTGCACGCTGTGTATACTATATGTATTACGGCATGATGTGTATACTATATGTATTATTGGACGCTGTGTATACTATATGTATTACAGCATGCTGTGTATACTATATGTATTGCAGCATGCTGTGTATACTATATGTATTACGACACGCTATGTATACAATATGTATTGCGGCATGCTGTGTATACTATATGTATTACGGCATGCTGTGTCGACTATATGTATTACGGCACGCTGTGTATACTATATGTATTACGGCATGATGTGTATACTATATGTATTACGGCATGATGTGTATATTATATGTATTACGGCATGTTGTGTATACTCTATGTATTATTACACGCTGTGTATACTATATGTATTACGGCATGCTGTGTATACTATATGTATTATTGCACGTTGTGAATACTATATGGATTACGGCATGCTGTGTATACTATATGTATTACGTTATGCTGTGTATACTATATGTATTACAGCATGCTGTGTCGACTATATGTATTACGGCACGTTGTGTATACTATATGTATTACGGCATGCTTTGTATACTATATATATTACGGCATGATGTGCATACTAAATGTATTATGGTATGCTGTGCATGCTATATGTATTACGGCATGCTGTGTATACTATATGTACTGCGGCATGATGTGTATACTATATGTATTACGGCATGATGTGTATACTATATGTATAACGGTATGTTGTGTATACTCTATGTATTATTGCACGCTGTGTATACTATATATATTACGGCATGCTGTGTATACTATATTTATTACGGTATGCTGTGTATGCTATATGTATTGCGGCATGCTGTGTATACTATATGTATTACGGCACGCTGTGCATACTATATGTATTGCGGCATGCTGTGTATACTATATGTATTACGGCATGCTGTGTATACTATATGTATTACGGCATGCTGTGTATACTATATGTATTACGGCCTGCTGTGTCGGCTATATGTATTACGGAATGTTGTGTATACTATATGTATTACGGCATGCTGTGTATACTATATGTATTACGGCATGCTGTGTCGACTATATGTATTACGGCACGTTGTGTATACTATATGTATTACGGCATGCTTTGTATACTATATGTATTACGGCATGATGTGTATACTATATGTATTACGGCATGTTGTGTACACACTATGTATTATTGCACGCTGTGTATACTATATGTATTACGGCATGATGTGTATACTATATGTATTATTGGACGCTGTGTATACTATATGTATTACAGCATGCTGTGTATACTATATGTATTGCAGCATGCTGTGTATACTATATGTATTACGACACGCTATGTATACAATATGTATTGCGGCATGCTGTGTATACTATATGTATTACGGCATGCTGTGTCGACTATATGTATTACGGCACGCTGTGTATACTATATGTATTACGGCATGATGTGTATACTATATGTATTACGGCATGATGTGTATACTATATGTATTACGGCATGTTGTGTATACTCTATGTATTATTACACGCTGTGTATACTATATGTATTACGGCATGCTGTGTATACTATATGTATTATTGCACGTTGTGAATACTATATGTATTACGGCATGCTGTGTATACTATATGTATTACGTTATGCTGTGTATACTATATGTATTACAGCATGCTGTGTCGACTATATGTATTACGGCACGTTGTGTATACTATATGTATTACGGCATGCTTTGTATACTATATATATTACGGCATGATGTGCATACTAAATGTATTATGGTATGCTGTGCATGCTATATGTATTACGGCATGCTGTGTATACTATATGTACTGCGGCATGATGTGTATACTATATGTATTACGGCATGATGTGTATACTATATGTATAACGGTATGTTGTGTATACTCTATGTATTATTGCACGCTGTGTATACTATATATATTACGGCATGCTGTGTATACTATATTTATTACGGTATGCTGTGTATGCTATATGTATTGCGGCATGCTGTGTATACTATATGTATTACGGCACGCTGTGCATACTATATGTATTGCGGCATGCTGTGTATACTATATGTATTACGGCATGCTGTGTATACTATATGTATTACGGCATGCTGTGTATACTATATGTATTACGGCCTGCTGTGTCGGCTATATGTATTACGGAATGTTGTGTATACTATATGTATTACGGCATGCTGTGCATACTATATGTATTACAGCATGATGTGTATACTATATGTATTATGGTATGCTGTGCATGCTATATGTATTACGGCATGATGTGTATACTATATGTATTACGGCATGATGTGTATACTATATGTATTACGGCATGTTGTGTATACTATATGTATTATTGCACGCTGTGTATACTATATGTATTACAGCATGCTGTGTATACTATATGTATTGCAGCATGCTGTGTATACTATATGTATTACGACACGCTGTGCATACACTATGTATTGCTGCATGCTGTGTATACTATATGCATTACGGCATGATGTGTATACTATATGTATTACGGCATGATGTGTATACTATATGTATTACGGCATGTTGTGTATACTCTATGTATTATTGCACGCTGTATATACTATATGTATTGCGGCATGCTGTGTATACTATATGTATTATTGCACGATGTGTATACTATATGTATTACAGCATGCTGTGTATACTATATGTTTTGCAGCATGCTGTGTATACTATTTGTATTATGAAAACGCTGTTTATACAATATGTATTACGGCATGCTGTGTGTACTATATGTATTACGGCGTGCTGTGTATACTATATGTATTACGGCATGCTTTGTATACTATATGTATAACGGCATGATATGTATACTATATGTATTACAGCATGATGTGTATATTATATGTATTACGGCATGTTGTGTATACTCTATGTATTATTGCACGCTGTTTATACTATATGTATTACGGCATGCTGTGTATACTATATGTATTATTGCAGGCTGTGTATACTATATGTATTACAGCATGCTGTGTATACTATATGTATTGCAGCATGCTGTGTATACTATATGTATTACGACACGCTGTGTATACAATATGTATTGCGGCATGCTGTGTAAACTATATGTATTACGTTATGCTGTGTATGCTATATGTATTACGGCATGCTGTGTCGCCTATATGTATTACTACACGTTGTGTATACTATATGTATTACGGCATGCTTTTTATACTATATGTATTACGGCATGATGTGTATACTCTATGTATTATTGCACGTTGTGTATACTATATGTAATACGGCATGCTGTGTATACTATATGTATTATTGCACGTTGTGTATACTATATGTATTACGGCATGCTGTGTATATTATATGTATTACGGCATGATGTATATACTATATGTATTACGGTTTGCTGTGTATACTATATTTATTACGGTATACTGTGTAGACTATATGTATTGCGGCATACTGATTATACTATATGTATTACGGCATGCTGTGCATGCTATATGTATTACGGTATGCTATTGTGTATACTATATGTATTACGACATGCTGTGTATACTATATGTATTACGGCATGCTGTGTTGACTATATGTATTGCGGCACGCTGTGTAGACTATATGTATTACGGCATGCTGTGTATACTATATTTATTACGGTATGCTGTGTATGCTATATGTATTGCGGCATGCTGTGTATATTCTATGTATTACGGCACGCTGTGCATACTATATGTATTGCGGCATGCTGTGTATACTATATGTATTACGGCATGCTGTGCATACTATATGTATTACAGCATGATGTGTATACTATATGTATTGCGGCATGCTGTGTATACTATATGTATTACGGCATGCTGTGCATACTATATGTATTACGGTATGCTGTTGTGTATACTATATGTATTACGGCATGCTGTGTATACTATATGTATTACGGCATGCTGTGTCGACTAGATGTATTACGGCACGTTGTGTAGACTATATGTATTACGGCATGCTGTGTATGCTATATGTATTGCGTCATGCTGTGTATACTCTATGTATTACGGCACGCTGATTATACTATATGTATTACGGTATGCTGTGTATACTATATGTATTTTGGCATGCTGTGTATAATATCTGTATTGCGGCATGCTGTGCATACTATATGTATTACGGCATGCTGTGTATACTATATGTATTACGACATGCTGTGTCGGCTATATGTATTACGGCACGCTGTGTAGACTATATGTATTACGGCATGATGTGTATACTATATGTATTACGGCATGTTGTGTATACTCTATGTATTATTACACGCTGTGTATACTATATGTATTACGGCATGCTGTGTATACTATATGTATTATTGCACGTTGTGAATACTATATGTATTACGGCATGCTGTGTATACTATATGTATTACGTTATGCTGTGTATACTATATGTATTACGGCATGCTGTGTCGACTATATGTATTACGGCACGTTGTGTATACTATATGTATTACGGCATGCTTTGTATACTATATATATTACGGCATGATGTGCATACTATATGTATTACAGCATGATGTGTATACTAAATGTATTATGGTATGCTGTGCATGCTATGTGTATTACGGCATGCTGTGTATACTATATGTACTGCGGCATGCTGTGTATACTATATGTATTATTGCACGATGTGTATACTATATGTATTACAGCATGCTGTGTATACTATATGTTTTGCAGCATGCTGTGTATACTATTTGTATTATGAAAACGCTGTTTATACAATATGTATTACGGCATGCTGTGTGTACTATATGTATTACGGCGTGCTGTGTATACTATATGTATTACGGCATGCTTTGTATACTATATGTATTACGGCATGATATGTATACTATATGTATTACAGCATGATGTGTATATTATATGTATTACGGCATGTTGTGTATACTCTATGTATTATTGCACGCTGTTTATACTATATGTATTACGGCATGCTGTGTATACTATATGTATTATTGCAGGCTGTGTATACTATATGTATTACAGCATGCTGTGTATACTATATGTATTGCAGCATGCTGTGTATACTATATGTATTACGACACGCTGTGTATACAATATGTATTGCGGCATGCTGTGTAAACTATATGTATTACGTTATGCTGTGTATACTATATGTATTACGGCATGCTGTGTCGCCTATATGTATTACTACACGTTGTGTATACTATATGTATTACGGCATGCTTTTTATACTATATGTATTACGGCATGATGTGTATACTCTATGTATTATTGCACGTTGTGTATACTATATGTAATACGGCATGCTGTGTATACTATATGTATTATTGCTGTGTATACTATATGTATTACGGCATGCTGTGTATATTATATGTATTACGGCATGATGTATATACTATATGTATTACGGTATGCTGTGTATGCTATATGTATTGCGGCATGCTGTGTATATTCTATGTATTACGGCACGCTGTGCATACTATATGTATTGCGGCATGCTGTGTATACTATATGTATTACGGCATGCTGTGCATACTATATGTATTACAGCATGATGTGTATACTATATGTATTGCGGCATGCTGTGTATACTATATGTATTACGGCATGCTGTGCATACTATATGTATTACGGTATGCTGTGTATACTATATGTATTACGGCATGCTGTGTATACTATATGTATTACGGCATGCTGTGTCGACTATATGTATTACGGCACGTTGTGTAGACTATATGTATTACGGCATGCTGTGTATGCTATATGTATTGCGTCATGCTGTGTATACTCTATGTATTACGGCACGCTGATTATACTATATGTATTACGGCATGCTGTGCATACTATATGTATTACGGTATGCTGTGTATACTATATGTATTATGGCATGCTGTGTATACTATATGTATTGCGGCATGCTGTGCATACTATATGTATTACGGCATGCTGTGTATACTATATGTATTACGACATGCTGTGTCGGCTATATGTATTACGGCACGCTGTGTAGACTATATGTATTATGGCATGCTGTGTATACTATATTTATTACGGTATGCTGTGTATGCTATATGTATTGCGGCATGCTGTGTATACTATATGTATTACGGCACGATGTGCATACTATATGTATTGCGGCATGCTGTGTATACTCTATGTATTACGGCATGCTGTGCATACTATATGTATTACAGCATGATGTGTATACTATATGTATTATGGTATGCTGTGCATGCTATATGTATTACGGCATGCTGTGTATACTATATGTATTGCGGCATGCTGTGTATACTATATATGTATTACGGCATGCTGTGTATACTATATGTATTACGGCATGCTGTGTATCCTATATGTATTACGGCATGCTGTGTCGACCATATGTATTACGGCACGTTGTGTATACTATATGTATTACAGCATGCTGTGTATACTATATGTATTGCAGCATGCTTTGTATACTATATGTATTACGACACGCTATGTTTACAATATGTATTGCGGCATGCTGTGTATACTATATGTATTACGTTATGCTGTGTATACTATATGTATTACGACACGTTGTGTATACTATATGTATTACGGCATGCTTTGTAGACTATATGTATTACGGCATGATGTGTATACTATATGTATTACGGCATGATGTGTATACTCTATGTATTATTGCACGCTGTGTATACTATATGTAATACGGCATGTTGTGTATACTATATGTATTACGGCATGATGTGTATACTATATGTATTACGGTTTGCTGTGTATACTATATGTTTTACGGTATGCTGTGTAGACTATATATATTACGGTTTGCTGATTATACTATATGTATTACGGCATGCTGTGCATACTAAATGTATTACGGTATGCTGTTTTGTATACTATATGTATTACGGCATGCTGTGTATACTATATGTATTATGGCATGCTGTGTATACTATATGTTTTGCGGCATGCTGTGCATACTATATGTATTACGGCATGCTGTGTAAACTATATGTATTACGACATGCTGTGTCGACTATATGTATTACGGCACGCTGTGTAGAATATATGTATTATGGCATGCTGTGTATACTATATTTATTACGGTATGCTGTGTATGCTATATGTATTGCGGAATGCTGTGTATACTATATGTATTACGGCACGATGTGTAGACATTATGTATTGCGGCAAACTGATTATACTATATGTATTACGGCATGCTGTGCATACTATATGTATTACGGTATGCTGTTGTGTATACTATATGTATTACGACATGCTGTGTATACTATATGTATTACGGCATGCTGTGTTGACTATATGTATTACGGCACGCTGTGTAGACTATATGTATTACGGCATGCTGTGTATACTATATTTATTACGGTATGCTGTGTATGCTATATGTATTGCGGCATGCTGTGTATACTCTATGTATTACGGCACGCTGTGTATACTATATGTTTTGCGGCATGCTGTGCATACTATATGTATTACGGCATGCTGTGTAAACTATATGTATTACGACATGCTGTGTCGACTATATGTATTACGGCACGCTGTGTAGAATATATGTATTATGGCATGCTGTGTATACTATATTTATTACGGTATGCTGTGTATGCTATATGTATTGCGGAATGCTGTGTATACTATATGTATTACGGCACGATGTGTAGACATTATGTATTGCGGCAAACTGATTATACTATATGTATTACGGCATGCTGTGCATACTATATGTATTACGGTATGCTGTTGTGTATACTATATGTATTACGACATGCTGTGTATACTATATGTATTACGGCATGCTGTGTTGACTATATGTATTACGGCACGCTGTGTAGACTATATGTATTACGGCATGCTGTGTATACTATATTTATTACGGTATGCTGTGTATGCTATATGTATTGCGGCATGCTGTGTATACTCTATGTATTACGGCACGCTGTGCATACTATATGTATTGCGGCATGCTGTGTATACTATATGTATTACGGCATGCTGTGCATACTATATGTATTACAGCATGATGTGTATACTATATGTATTATGGTATGCTGTGCATGCTATATGTATTACGGCATGCTGTGTATACTATATGTATTGCGGCATGCTGTGTATACTATATGTATTACGGCATGCTGTGCATACTATATGTATTACGGTATGCTATTGTGTATACTATATGTATTACGGTATGCTGTGTATACTATATGTATTATGGCATGCTGTGTCGACTATATGTATTAAGGCACGTTGTGTAGACTATATGTATTACGGCATGCTGTGTATGCTATATGTATTGCGTCATGCTGTGTATACTATATGTATTACGGCACGCTGATTATACTATATGTATTACGGCATTCTGTGCATACTATATGTATTACGGTATGCTGTGTATACTATATGTATTATGGCATGCTGTGTATACTATATGTATTGCGGCATGCTGTGCATACCATATGTATTACGGCATGCTGTGTATACTATATGTATTACGACATGCTGTGTCGACTATATGTATTACGGCACGCTGTGTAGACTATATGTATTATGGCATTCTGTGTATACTATATTTATTACGGTATGCTGTGTATGCTATATGTATTGCGGCATGCTGTGAATACTCTATGTATTACGGCATGCTGTGCATACTATATGTATTACAGCATGATGTGTATACTATATGTATTATGGTATGCTGTGCATGCTATATGTATTACGGCATGCTGTGTATACTATATGTATTGCGGCATGCTGTGTATACTGTATGTATTACGGCATGCTGTGTATATTATATGTATTACGTCATACTGTGTATACTATATGTATTACGGCATGCTGTGTCGACCATATGTATTACGGCACGTTGTGTATACTATATGTATTACAGCATGCTGTGTATACTATATGTATTGCAGCATGCTGTGTATACTATATGTATTACGACACGCTATGTTTACAATATGTATTGCGGCATGCTGTGTATACTATATGTATTACGTTATGCTGTGTATACTATATGTATTACGACACGTTGTGTATACTATATGTATTACGGCATGCTTTGTAGACTATATGTATTACGGAATGATGTGTATACTATATGTATTATGGCATGATGTGTATACTCTATGTATTATTGCACGCTGTGTATACTATATGTAATACGGCATGCTGTGTATACTATATGTATTATTGCACGCTGTGTATACTATATGGATTACGGCATGCTGTGTATACTATATGTATTACGGCATGATGTGTATACTATATGTATTACTGTTTGCTGTGTATACTATATGTTTTACGGTATGCTGTGTAGACTATATATATTGCGGCATGCTGATTGTACTATATGTATTACGGCATGCTGTGCATACTAAATGTATTACGGTATGTTGTTTTCTATACTATATGTATTACGGCATGCTGTGTATACTATATGTATTATGGCATGCTGTGTATACTATATGTATTGCGGCATGCTGTGCATACGATATGTATTACGGCATGCTGTGTATACTATATGTATTACGACATACTGTGTCGACTATATGTATTACGGCACGCTGTGTAGACTATATGTATTATGGCATGCTGTGTATACTATATTTATTACGGTATGCTGTGTATGCTACATGTATTGCGGAATACTGTGTATACTATATGTATTGCGGCATGCTGTGTATACTATATGTATTACGGCATGATGTGTATACTATATGTATTACGGCATGTTGTGTATACTCTATGTATTATTACACGCTGTGTATACTATATGTATTACGGCATGCTGTGTATACTATATGTATTATTGCACGCTGTGTATGCTATATGTATTGCGGCATGCTGTGTATACTATATGTATTACGGCACGATGTGCATACTTTATGTATTGCGGCATGCAGTGCATACTATATGTATTACGGCATGCTGTGCATACTATATGTATTACAGCATGATGTGTATACTATATGTATTATGGTATGCTGTGCATGCTATTTGTATTACGGCATGCTGTGTATACTATATGTATTATGGCATGCTGTGTATACTATATGTATTGCGGTATGCTGTGCATACCATATGTATTACGGCATGCTGTGTATACTATATGTATTACGACATGCTGTGTCGACTATATGTATTACGGCACGCTGTGTAGACTATATGTATTATGGCATTCTGTGTATACTATATTTATTACGGTATGCTGTGTATGCTATATGTATTGCGGCATGCTGTGAATACTCTATGTATTACGGCATGCTGTGCATACTATATGTATTACAGCATGATGTGTATACTATATGTATTATGGTATGCTGTGCATGCTATATGTATTACGGCATGCTGTGTATACTATATGTATTGCGGCATGCTGTGTATACTGTATGTATTACGGCATGCTGTGTATACTATATGTATTACGTCATACTGTGTATACTATATGTATTACGGCATGCTGTGTCGACCATATGTATTACGGCACGTTGTGTATACTATATGTATTACAGCATGCTGTGTATACTATATGTATTGCAGCATGCTGTGTATACTATATGTATTACGACACGCTATGTTTACAATATGTATTGCGGCATGCTGTGTATACTATATGTATTACGTTATGCTGTGTATACTATATGTATTACGACACGTTGTGTATACTATATGTATTACGGCATGCTTTGTAGACTATATGTATTACGGAATGATGTGTATACTATATGTATTATGGCATGATGTGTATACTCTATGTATTATTGCACGCTGTGTATACTATATGTAATACGGCATGCTGTGTATACTATATGTATTATTGCACGCTGTGTATACTCTATGGATTACGGCATGCTGTGTATACTATATGTATTACGGCATGATGTGTATACTATATGTATTACTGTTTGCTGTGTATACTATATGTTTTACGGTATGCTGTGTAGACTATATATATTGCGGCATGCTGATTATACTATATGTATTACGGCATGCTGTGCATACTAAATGTATTACGGTATGTTGTTATCTATACTATATGTATTACGGCATGCTGTGTATACTATATGTATTATGGCATGCTGTGTATACTATATGTATTGCGGCATGCTGTGCATACGATATGTATTACGGCATGCTGTGTATACTATATGTATTACGACATGCTGTGTCGACTATATGTATTACGGCACGCTGTGTAGACTATATGTATTATGGCATGCTGTGTATACTATATTTATTACGGTATGCTGTGTATGCTACATGTATTGCGGAATACTGTGTATACTATATGTATTGCGGCATGCTGTGTATACTATATGTATTACGGCATGATGTGTATACTATATGTATTACGGCATGTTGTGTATACTCTATGTATTATTACACGCTGTGTATACTATATGTATTACGGCATGCTGTGTATACTATATGTATTATTGCACGCTGTGTATGCTATATGTATTGCGGCATGCTGTGTATACTATATGTATTACGGCACGATGTGCATACTTTATGTATTGCGGCATGCAGTGCATACTATATGTATTACGGCATGCTGTGCATACTATATGTATTACAACATGATGTGTATACTATATGTATTATGGTATGCTGTGCATGCTATTTGTATTACGGCATGCTGTGTATACTATATGTATTGCGGCATGCTGTGTATACTATAGGTATTACGGCATGCTGTGTATACTATATGTATTACGGCATGCTGTGTATACTATATTTATTACGGTATGCTGTGTATGCTATATGTATTGCGGAATGCTGTGTATACTATATGTATTACGGCACGATGTGCATACTTTATGTATTGTGGCATGCTGTGTATACTATATGTATTACGGCATGCTTTGTATACTAAATGTATTACGGCATGCTGTGCATACTATATGTATTACAGCATGATGTGTATACTATATGTATTATGGAATGCTGTGCATGCTATATGTATTACGGCATAATGTGTATACTATATGTATAACGGCATGATTTGTATACTATATGTATTACGGCATGTTGTGTATACTCTATGTATTATTGCATGCTGTGTATACTATATGTATTACGGCATGCTGTGTATACTATATGTATTATTGCACGCTTTGTATACTATATGTATTACAGCATGCTGTGTATACTATATGTATTGCAGCATGCTGTGTATACTATATGTATTACGACACGCTGTGTATAAAATATGTATTGCGGCATGCTGTGTATACTATATGTATTACGGCATGATGTGTATACTATATGTATTACGGCATGATGTGTATACTATATGTATTACGGCATGTTGTGTATACTCTATGTATTATTGCACGATGTGTATACTATATGTATTACAGCATGCTGTGTATACTATATGTATTGCAGCATGCTGTGTATACTATATATATTACGAAAACGCTGTGTGTACAATATTTATTACGGCATGCTGTGTATACTATATGTATTACGGCGTGCTGTGTATACTATATGTATTACGGCATGCTGTGTCGCCTATATGTATTACGGCACGTTGTGTATACTATATGTATTAAGGCATGCTTTGTATACTATATGTATTACGGCATGATATGTATACTATATGTATTACAGCATGATGTGTATACTATATGTATTACGGCATGTTGTGTATACTCTATGTATTATTGCACGCTGTTTATACTATATGTATTACGGCATGCTGTGTATACTATATGTATTATTGCAGGCTGTGTATACTATATGTATTACAGCATGCTGTGTATACTATATGTATTGCAGCATGCTGTGTATACTATATGTATTACGACACGCTGTGTATACAATATGTATTGCGGCATGCTGTGTATACTATATGTATTACGTTATGCTGTGTATACTATATGTATTACGGCATGCTGTGTCGACTATATGTATTACGACACGTTGTGTATACTATATGTATTACGGCATGCTTTTTATACTATATGTATTACGGCATGATGTGTATACTATGTGTATTAAGGCATGATGTGATTACTCTATGTATTATTGCACGCTGTGTATACTATATGTAATACGGCATGCTGTGTATACTATATGTTTTACGGTATGCTGTGTAGACTATATGTATTGCGGCATGCTGATTATACTATATGTATTACGGCATGCTGTGCATACTATATGTATTACGGTATGCTGTTTTGTATACTATATGTATTACGGCATGCTGTGTATACTATATGTATTATGGCATGCTGTGTATACTATATGTATTGCGGCATGCTGTGCATACTTTATGTATTACGGCATGCTGTGTATACTATATGTATTACGACATGCTGTGTCGACTATATGTATTACGGCACGCTGTTTAGACTATATATATAATGGCATGCTGTGTATACTATATTTATTACGGTATGCTGTGTATGCTATATGTATTGCGGAATGCTGTGTATACTATATGTATTACGGCACGATGTGCATACTTTATGTATTGCGGCATGCTGTGTATACTATATGTATTACGGCATGCTGTGCATACTATATGTATTACAGCATGATGTGTATACTATATGTATTATGGTATGCTGTGCATGCTATATGTATTACGGCATGCTGTGTATACTATGTGTATTGCGGCATGCTGTGTATACTATATGTATTACGGCATGCTGTGTATACTATATGTATTACGGCATGCTGTGTATACTATATGTATTACGGCATGCTGTGTCGACTATATGTATTACGGCACGTTGTGTATACTATATGTATTACGGCATGCTTTGTATACTATATGTATTACGGCATGATGTGTATACTATATGTATTACGGCATGATGTGTATACTATATGTATTACGGCATGTTGTGTATTCTCTATGTATTATTGCACGCTGTGTATACTATATGTATTACGGCATGCTGTATATACTATATTTATTAAGGTATGCTGTGTATGCTATATGTATTGCGGCATGCTGTGTATACTATATGTATTACGGCACGCTGTGCATACTATATGTATTGCGGCATGCTGTGTATACTATATGTATTACGGCATGCTGTGCATACTATATGTATTACAGCATGATGTGTATACTATATGTATTATGGTATTCTGTGCATGCTATATGTATTAGGGCATGCTGTGTATACTATATGTATTGCGGCATGCTGTGTATACTATATGTATTACGGCATGCTGTGTATACTATATGTATTACGGCATGCTGTGTCGACTATATGTATTACGGTACGTTGTGTATACTATATGTATTACGGCATGCTTTGTATACTATATGTATTACGGCATGCTGTGCATACTATATGTATAACAGCATGATGTGTATACTATATGTATTATGGTATGCTGTGCTTGCTATATGTATTACGGCATAATGTGCATACTATATGTATTACGGCATGTTGTGTATACTCTATGTATTATTGCACGCTGTGTATACTATATGTATTGCAGCATGCTGTGTATACTATATGTATTACGACACGCTGTGTATACAATATGTATTGCGGGATGCTGTGTATACTATATGTATTACGGCATGATGTGTATACTATATGTATTACGGCATGATGTGTATACTATATGTATTACGGCATGTTGTGTATACTCTATGTATTATTGCACTCTGTGTATATTCTATGTATTACGGCATGCTCTGTATACTATATGTATTATTGCACTCTGTGTATACTCTATGTATTACGGCAGGCTGTGTATACTATATTTATTACGGTATGCTGTGTATGCTATATGTATTGCGGCATGCTGTGTATACTATATGTATTACGGCACGCTGTGCATACTATATGTATTACGGCATGCTGTGCATACTATATGTATTACGGCATGATGTGTATACTATATGTATTATGATATGCTGTGCATGCTATATGTATTACGGGATGCTGTGTATACTATATGTATTGCGGCATGCTGTGTATACTATATGTATTACGGCATGCTGTGTATACTATATGTATTACGGCATGCTGTGTATACTATATGTATTACGGCATGCTGTGTCGACTATATGTATTACGGCACGTTGTGTATACTATATGTATTACGGCATGCTTTGTATACTATATGTATTACGGCATGATGTGTATACTATATGTATTACGGCATGTGTGTATACTATATGTATTGTGGTTTTCTATGTATTTTGCACGCTGTGTATACTATATGTATTACGGCATGCTGTTATACTATATTTATTACGGTATGCTGTGTATGCTATGTATTGCGGCATGCTGTGTATACTATATGTATTACGGCACGCTGTGTATACTATATGTATTGCGGCATGCTGTGTATACTATATGTATTACGGCATGCTGTGATACTATAGTATAAGCGATGTGTATACTATATGTATTATGGATGCTGTGATCTATATGTATTAGGCATGCTGTGTATACTATATGTATTGATGCTGTGTATACTATATGTATTAGGCATGCTGTGTATACTATATGTATTACGGCATGCTGTGTATACTATATGTATTCGGATGTGTGTATACTATATGTATTACGGCATGCTTTGTATACTATATGTATTACGGCATGCTGTGCATACTATATGTATTACAGCATGATGTGTATACTATATGTATTATGGTATGCTGTGTTGCTATATGTATTACGGATTGTGATACTATATGTATTACGGCATGTGTGTATACTATTATTATGCAGCTGTGTATCTATGTATTCGATGTGTTATTGTTTGGTGTGTTTTTTTGTGTTGTTTTTGTTTGTGTGTTTTGTTTGGTGTTTTTTTGGTTGTGTTTTGTTTGGGTGTTTTTTTTTGTGTTTGTTGGTTTGTTTTGTTTGTTTGTTGTTTGGTGTGGTTTGTTGGGTGGTTATATGTATTACGGCATGCTGTGTATACTATATGTATTACGGCATGCTGTGTATACTATATGTATTACGGCATGCTGTGTCGACTATATGTATTACGGCACGTTGTGTATACTATATGTATTACGGCATGCTTTGTATACTATATGTATTACGTCATGATGTGTATACTATATGTATTACGGCATGCTGTGTCGACTATATGTATTACGGCACGTTGTGTATACTATATGTATTACGGCATGCTTTGTATACTCTATGTATTACGGCATGATATGTATACGATATGTATTACAGCATGATGTGTATACTATATGTATTACGGCATGTTGTGTATACTGTATGTATTATTGCACGCTGTTTATACTATATGTATTACGGCATGCTGTGTATACTCTATGTATTATTGCAGGCTGTGTATACTATATGTATTACAGCATGTTGTGTATACTATATGTATTGCAGCATGCTGTGTATACTATATGTAATACGACACGCTGTGTATACAATATGTATTGCGGCATGCTGTGTATACTATAGGTATTACGTTATGCTGTGTATACTATATGTATTACGGCATGCTGTGTCGACTATATGTATTACGACACGTTGTGTATACTATATGTATTACGGCATGCTTTTTATACTATATGTATTACGGCATGATGTGTATACTCTATGTATTATTGCACGCTGTGTATACTATATGTAATACGGCATGCTGTGTATACTATATGTATTATTGCACGCTGTGTATATTATATGTATTACGGCATGCTGTGTATACTATATGTATTACGGTTTGCTGTGTATACTATATTTATTACGGTATGCTGTGTAGACTATATGTATTGCGGCATGGTGATTATACTATATGTATTACGGCATGCTGTGCATACTATATGTATTACGGTATGCTGTTGTGTATACTATATGTATTACGGCATGCTGTGTTGACTATATGTATTACGGCACGCTGTGTAGACTATATGTATTACGGCATACTGTGTATACTATATTTATTACGGTATGGTGTGTATGCTATATGTATTGCGGCATGCTGTGTATACTATATGTATTACGGCACGATGTGCATACTATATGTATTGCGGCATGCTGTGTATACTATATGTATGATGGCATGCTGTGCATACTATATGTATTACAGCATGATGTGTATACTATATATATTGCGGCATGCTGTGTATACTATATGTATTACGGCATGCCGTGCATACGATATGTATTACGGCATGCTGTGTATACAATATGTATTACGGCATGCTGTGTATACTATATGTATTACGGCATGCTGTGCATACTATATGTATTACAGCATGATGTGTATACTATATATATTGCGGCATGCTGTGTATACTATATGTATTACGTCATGCCGTGTATACGATATGTATTACGGCATGCTGTGTATACTATATGTATTACGGCACGTTGTGTATACTATATGTATTACGGCATGCTTTGTATACTATATGTATTACGGCATGTTATGTATACTCTATGTATTATTGCACGCTGTGTATACTATATGTATTACGGCATGCTCTGTATACGATATGTATTATTGCACGCTGTGTATACTATATGTATTACGACAGGCTGTGTATACTATATGTATTACTACACGCTGTGTATACTATATGTATTGCGGCATGCTGTGTATACTATATGTATTACGGCATGATGTGTATACTATATGTATTACGGCATGATGTGTATACTATATGTATTACGGCATGTTGTGTATACTCTATGTATTATTGCACGCTGTGTATATTCTATGTATTACGGCATGCTCTGTATACTATATGTATTATTGCACTCTGTGTATACTCTATGTATTACGACAGGCTGTGTATACTATATTTATTACGGTATGATGTGTATGCTATATGTATTGCGGCATGCAGTGTATACTATATGTATTACGGCACGCTGTGCATACTATATGTATTACGGCATGCTGTGCATACTATATGTATTACGGCATGATGTGTATACTATATGTATTATGATATGCTGTGCATGCTATATGTATTACGGGATGCTGTGTATACTATATGTATTGCGGCATGCTGTGTATACTATATGTATTACGGCATGCTGTGTATACTATATGTATTACGGCATGCTGTGTATACTATATGTATTACGGCATGCTGTGTCGACTATAGGTATTACGGCACGTTGTGTATACTATATGTATTACGGCATGCTTTGTATACTATATGTATTACGTCATGCTGTGTCGACTATATGTATTACGGCACGTTGTGTATACTATATGTATTACGGCATGCTTTGTATACTATATGTATTACGTCATGATGTGTATACTATATGTATTACGGCATTGTGTATACTCTATGTATTATTGCACGCTGTTTATACTATATGTATTACGGCATGCTGTGTATACTATATGTATTATTGCAGGCTGTGTATACTATCTGTATTACAGCATGCTGTGTATACTATATGTATTGCAGCATGCTGTGTATACTATATGTATTACGACACGCTGTGTCTACAATATGTATTGCGGCATGCTGTGTATACTATAGGTATTACGTTATGCTGTGAATACTATATGTATTACGGCATGCTGTGTCGTCTATATGTATTACGACACGTTGTGTATACTATATGTATTACGGCATGCTTTTTATACTATATGTATTACGGCATGATGTGTATACTCTATGTATTATTGCACGCTGTGTATACTATATGCAATACGGCATGCTGTGTATACTATATGTATTATTGCACGCTGTGTATATTATATGTATTACGGCATGCTGTGTATACTATATGTATTACGGCATGATGTGTATACTATATGTATTACGGTTTGCTGTGTATACTATATTTATTACGGTATGCTGTGTAGACTATATGTATTGCGGCATGGTAATTATACTATATGTATTACGGCATGCTGTGCATACTATATGTATTACGGTATGCTGTTGTGTATACTATATGTATTACGACATGCTGTGTATACTATATGTATTACGGCATGCTGTGTAGACTATATGTATTACGGCATACTGTGTATACTATATTTATTACGGTATGGTGTGTATGCTATATGTATTGCGGCATGCTGTGTATACTATATGTATTACGGCACCATGTGCATACTATATGTATTGCGGCATGCTGTGTATACTATATGTATGACGGCATGCTGTGCATACTATATGTATTACAGCATGATGTGTATACTATATATATTGCGGCATGCTGTGTATACTATATGTATTACGGCATGCCGTGTATACGATATGTATTACGGCATGCTGTGTATACTATATGTATTACGGCACGTTGTGTATACTATATGTATTACGGCATGCTTTGTATACTATATGTATTACGGCATGTTATGTATACTCTATGTATTATTGCACGCTGTGTATACTATATGTATTACGGCATGCTCTGTATACGATATGTATTATTGCACGCTGTGTATACTATATGTATTACGGCAGGCTGTGTATACTATATTTATTACGGTATGCTGTGTATGCTATATGTATTGCGGCATGCTGTGTATACTATATGTATTGCGGCATGCTGTGTATACTATATGTATTAAGGCATGCTGTGTATACTATATGTATTACGGCATGCTGTGTATACTATATGTATTACGGCATGCTGTGTCGACTATATGTATTACGGCACGTTGTGTATACTATATGTATTACGGCATGCTTTGTATACTATATGTATTACGTCCTGATGTGTATACTATATGTATTACGGCATGTTGTGTATACTCTATATATTATTGCACGCTGTGTATACTATATGTATTACGGCATGCTGTGTATACTATATGTATTATTGCAAACTGTGTATACTATATGAATTACAGCATGCTGTGTATACTATATGTATTACGGCATGCTGTATCGACTATATGTATTACGGCACGTTGTGTATGCTATATTTATTACGGTATGCTTTGTATACTATATGTATTACGGCATGATATGTATACTATATGTATTACAGCATGATGTGTATACTATATGTATTACGGCATGTTGTGTATACTCTATGTATTATTGCACGCTGTTTATACTATATGTATTACGGCATGCTGTGTATACTATATGTATTATTGCTGGCTGTGTATACTATATGTATTACAGCATGCTGTGTATACTATATGTATTGCAGCATGCTGTGTATACTATATGTATTACGACACGCTGTGTATACAATATGTATTGCGACATGCTGTGTATACTATATGTATTACGTTATGCTGTGTATACTATATGTATTACGGCATGCTGTGTCGACTATATGTATTACGACACGTTGTGTATACTATATGTATTACGGCATGCTTTTTATACTATATGTATTACGGCATGATGTGTATTCTCTATGTATTATTGCACGCTGTGTATACTATATGTAATACGGCATGCTGTGTATACTATATGTATTATTGCACGCTGTGTATACTATATGTATTACGGCATGCTGTGTATACTATATGTATTACGGCATGATGTGTATACTATATGTATTACGGTTGTGTTTATACTATATTTATTACGGCATGCTGTGTAGATTATATGTATTACGGCATGCTGTGTATACTATATGTATTACGGTATGCTGTGTATACTATATGTATTACGGCATGCTGTGTATACTATATGTATTACGGCATGCTGTGTATACTATATGTATTACGGCATGCTGTGTATACTATATGTATTACGGCATGCTGTGTATACTATATGTATTACGGCACGCTGTGTAGACTATATGTATTACGGCATACTGTGTATACTATATTTATTACGGTATGGTGAGTATGCTATATGTATTGCGGCATGCTGTGTATACTATATGTATTACGGCACGCTGTGCATACTATATGTATTACGGCATGTTGTGCATACTATATGTATTACAGCATGATGTGTATACTATATGTATTACGGCACGCTGTGTAGACTATATGTATTACGGCATACTGTGTATACTATATTTATTACGGTATGGTGAGTATGCTATATGTATTGCGGCATGCTGTGTATACTATATGTATTACGGCACGCTGTGCATACTATATGTATTACGGCATGTTGTGCATACTATATGTATTACAGCATGATGTGTATACTATATGTATTATGGTATGCTGTGCATGCTATATGTATTACGGCATGCTGTGTATACTATATGTATTACGGCATGCTGTGCATACTATATGTATTACGGTATGCTGTTGTGTATACTATATGTATTACGACATGCTGTGTATACCATATGTATTACGGCATGCTGTGTTGACTATATGTATTACGGCACGCTGTGTAGACTATATGTATTACGGCATACTGTGTATACTATATTTATTATGGTATGATGAGTATGCTATATGTATTGCTGCATGCTGTGTATACTATATGTATTACGGCACGCTGTGCATACTATATGTATTGCGGCATGCTGTGTATACTATATGTATTACGGCACATTGTGTATACTATATGTATTACGGCATGCTTTGTATACTATATGTATTACGTCATGATGTGTATACTATATGTATTACGGCATGTTGTGTATACTCTATGTATTATTGCACGCTGTGTATACTATATGTATTACGGCATGCTGTGTATACTATATGTATTATTGCAAACTGTGTATACTATATGTATTACAGCATGCTGTGTATACTATATGTATTACGGCATGATGTGTATACTATATGTATTACGGTTTGCTGTGTATACTATATTTATTACGGTATGCTGTGTAGACTATATGTATTGCGCCATGCTGATTATACTATATGTATTACGGCTTGCTGTGCATACTATATGTATTACGGTATGCTGTTGTGTATACTATATGTATTAGGGCATGCTTTGCATACTATATGTATTACGGCATGATGTGTATACTATATGTATTACGGCATGATGTGTATACTCTATGTATTATTGCACGCGGTGTATACTATATGTAATACGGCATGCTGTGTATACTATATGTATTAGTGCACGCTGTGTATACTATATGTATTACGGCATGTGCTGTGTATACTATATGTATTACGGCATGATGTGTATACTATATGTATTATGGTTTGCTATGTATACTATATGTATTACGGCATGATGTGTATACTATATGTATTACGGCATGATGTGTATACTCTATGTATTATTGCACGCGGTGTATACTATATGTAATACGGCATGCTGTGTATACTATATGTATTAGTGCACGCTGTGTATACTATATGTATTACGGCATGTGCTGTGTATACTATATGTATTACGGCATGATGTGTATACTATATGTATTACGGTTTGCTATGTATACTATATTTATTACGGTATGCTGTGTAGACTATATGTATTGCGGCATGCTGATTATACTATATGTATTACGGCATGCTGTGCATACTATATGTATTACGGTATGCTGTTGTGTATACTATATGTATTACGGCATGCTGTGTATACTATATGTATTATGGCATGCTGTGTATACTATATCTATTGCGGCATGCTGTTGTATACGGCATGTGTGTACTATATGTATTACGGCATGCTGTGTCGATTATATGTATTACGGCACGCTGTATAGACTATATTTATTACGGCATGCTGTGTATACAATATTTATTACGGTATGCTGTGTATGCTATATGTATTGCGGCATGCTGTGCATACTATATGAATTGCGGCATGCTGTGTATACTATATGTATTACGGCATGCTGTGTATACTATATGTATTACGGCATGCTGTGTCGATTATATGAATTACGGCACGTTGTGTATACTATATGTATTACGGCATGCTTTGTATACTATATGTATTACGGCATGATGTGTATACTATATGTATTACGGCATGATGTGTATACTATATGTATTACGGCATGTTGTGTAAACTCTATGTATTATTGCACGTTGTATATACTATATGTATTACGGCATGCTGTGTATACTATATGTATTATTGCACGCTGTGTATACTATATGTATTACGGCATGCTGTGTATACTATATTTATTACGGTATGCTGTGTATGCTATATGTATTTCGGCATGCTGTGTATACTCTATGTATTACGGCACGCTGTTCATACTATATGTATTGCGGAATGCTGTGTATACTATATGTATTACGGCATGCTGTGCATACTATATGTATTACAGCATGATGTGTATACTATATGTATTATGGTATGCTGTGCATGCTATATGTATTACGGCATGCTGTGTATACTATATGTATTGCGACATGCTGTGTATACTATATGTATTACGTTATGCTGTGTATACTATATGTATTACGGCATGCTGTGTCGACTATATGTATTACGACACGTTGTGTATACTATATGTATTACGGCATGCTTTTTATACTATATGTATTACGGCATGATGTGTATTCTCTATGTATTATTGCACGCTGTGTATACTATATGTAATACGGCATGCTGTGTATACTATATGTATTATTGAACGCTGTGTATACTATATGTATTACGGCATGCTGTGTATACTATATGTATTACGGCATGATGTGTATACTATATGTATTACGGTTTGCTGTTTATACTATATTTATTACGGTATGCTGTGTAGATTATATGTATTGCGGCATGGTGTGTATACTATATGTATTACGGCATGATGTGTATACTATATGTATTACGGCATGCTGTGCATACTATATGTATTACGGTATGCTGTTTTGTATACTCTATGTATTACGACATGCTGTGTATACTATATGTATTACGGCATGCTGTGTTGACTATATGTATTACGGCACGCTGTGTAGACTATATGTATTACGGCATACTGTGTATACTATATTTATTACGGTATGGTGAGTATGCTATATGTATTGCGGCATGCTGTGTATACTATATGTATTACGGCACGCTGTGCATACTATATGTATTACGGCATGTTGTGCATACTATATGTATTACAGCATGATGTGTATACTATATGTATTATGGTATGCTGTGCATGCTATATGTATTACGGCATGCTGTGTATACTATATGTATTGCGGCATGCTGTGCATACTATATGTATTACGGTATGCTGTTGTGTATACTATATGTATTACGACATGTTGTGTATACCATATGTATTACGGCATGCTGTGTTGACTATATGTATTACGGCACGCTGTGTAGACTATATGTATTACGGCATACTGTGTATACTATATTTATTATGGTATGATGAGTATGCTATATGTATTGCGGCATGCTGTGTATACTATATGTATTACGGCACGCTGTGCATACTATATGTATTGCGGCATGCTGTGTATACTATATGTATTACGGCACATTGTGTATACTATATGTATTACGGCATGCTTTGTATACTATATGTATTACGTCATGATGTGTATACTATATGTATTACGGCATGTTGTGTATACTCTATGTATTATTGCACGCTGTGTATACTATATGTATTACGGCATGCTGTGTATACTATATGTATTATTGCAAACTGTGTATACTATATGTATTACAGCATGCTGTGTATACTATATGTATTACGGCATGATGTGTATACTATATGTATTACGGTTTGCTGTGTATACTATATTTATTACGGTATGCTGTGTAGACTATATGTATTGCGCCATGCTGATTATACTATATGTATTACGGCTTGCTGTGCATACTATATGTATTACGGTATGCTGTTGTGTATACTATATGTATTAGGGCATGCTTTGCATACTATATGTATTACGGCATGATGTGTATACTATATGTATTACGGCATGATGTGTATACTCTATGTATTATTGCACGCGGTGTATACTATATGTAATACGGCATGCTGTGTATACTATATGTATTAGTGCACGCTGTGTATACTATATGTATTACGGCATGTGCTGTGTATACTATATGTATTACGGCATGATGTGTATACTATATGTATTGGTTTGCTATGTATACTATATGTATTACGGCATGATGTGTATACTATATGTATTACGGCATGATGTGTATACTCTATGTATTATTGCACGCGGTGTATACTATATGTAATACGGCATGCTGTGTATACTATATGTATTAGTGCACGCTGTGTATACTATATGTATTACGGCATGTGCTGTGTATACTATATGTATTACGGCATGATGTGTATACTATATGTATTACGGTTTGCTATGTATACTATATTTATTACGGTATGCTGTGTAGACTATATGTATTGCGGCATGCTGATTATACTATATGTATTACGGCATGCTGTGCATACTATATGTATTACGGCATGCTGTGTATACTATATTTATTACGGTATGCTGTGTATACTATATGTATTACGGCATGCTGTGCATACTATATGTATTGCGGCATGCTGTGTATACTATATGTATTACGGCATGCTGTGTATACTATATGTATTACGGCATGCTGTGTCGATTATATGTATTACGGCACGCTGTGTATACTATATGTATTACGGCATGCTGTGTATGCTATATGTATTACGGCATGCTGTGTATACTATATGTATTACGGCATGCTGTGTATACTATATGTATTACGGCATGCTGTGTATACTATATTATTACGGATGCTGTGTATCTATATGTATTCGGCATGTGTGTATACTATATGTATTCGGCATGCTGTGTATACTATATGTATTACGGCATGCTGTGTATACTATATGTATTACGGCATGTGTGTATACTATATGTATTACGGCATGCTGTGTATACTATATGTATTACGGCATGTGTGTAACTTATGTATTTTGCATGCTGTGTATACTATATGTATTACGGCATGCTGTGTATACTATATGTATTACGGCATGCTGTGTATACTATATGTATTACGGCATGCTGTGTATACTATATTATTACGGTATGCTGTGTATGCTATATGTATTCGGCATGCTGTGTATACTCTATGTATTACGGCACGCTGTTCATACTATATGTATTGCGGAATGCTTGTATACTATATGTATTACGGCATGCTGTGCATACTATATGTATTACAGCATGATGTGTATACTATATGTATTATGGTATGCTGTGCATGCTATATGTATTACGGCATGCTGTGTATACTATATGTATTGCGGCATGCTTTGTATACTATATGTATTACGGCATGCTGTGTATACAATATGTATTACGGCAAGCTGTGTCGACTATATGTATTAAGGCACGTTGTGTATACTATATGTATTACGGCATGCTTTGTATACTATATGTATTGCTGCATGCTGTGTATATTATATGTATTACGTTATGCTGTGTATACGATATGTATTACGGTATGCTGTGTCGACTATATGTATTACGGCATGCTGTGTATACTATATTTATTACGGTATGCTGTGTTTGCTATATGTATTGCGGCCTGCTGTGTATACTATATGTATTACGGCACGCTGTGCATACTATATGTATTGCGGCATGCTGTGTATACTATATGTATTAAGGCATGCTGTGCATACTATATGTACTACAGCATGATGTGTATACTATATGTATTATGGTATGCTGTGCATGCTCTATGTATTACGGCATGCTGTGTATACTATATGTATTGCGGCATGCTGTGTATACTATATGTATTACGGCATGCTGTGTATACTATATGTATTACGGCATGCTGTGTCGACTATATGTATTACGGCACGTTGTGTATACTATATGTATTACGGCATGCTTTGTATACTATATGTATAATTGCACGCTGTGTATACTAACTGTATTACAGCATACTTGTGTATACTATATGTATTACGTTATGCTGTGTATACTATATGTATTTCGGCATGCTGTGTCGACTATATGTATTACGGCACGTTGTGTATACTATATGTATTACGGCATGCTTTGTATACTATATGTATTACGGCATGATGTGCATACTATATGTATTACAGCATGATGTGTATACTAAATGTATTATGGTATGCTGTGCATGCTATATGTATTACGGCATGCTGTGTATACTATATGTATTGCGGCATGATGTGTATACTATATGTATTACGTCATGATGTGTATACTCTATGTATTATTGCACGCTGTGTATACTATATGTATTACGGCATACTGTGTATACTATATGTATTACGGCATGCTGTGCATACTATATGTATTACGGTATGCTGTTTTGTATACTATATGTATTACGGCATGCTGTGTATACTATATGTATTATGGCATGCTGTGTATACTATATGTATTGCGGTATGCTGTGCATACTATATGTATTACGGCATGCTGTGTATGCTATATGTATTACGACATGCAATGTCGACTATATGTATTACGGCACGCTGTGTAGTCTATATGTATTACGGCATGCTGTGTATACTATATTTATTACGGTATGCTGTGTATGCTATATGTATTGCGGCATGCTGTGTATACTATATGTATTACGGCATGCTGTGTATACTATATGTATTACGGCATGCTGTGTCGACTATATGTATTGCGGCACGTTGTGTATACTATATGTATTACGGCATGCTTTGTATACTATATGTATTACGGCATGATGTGTATACTATATGTATTACGGCATGTTGTTTATACTCTATGTATTATTGCACGCTGTGTATACTATATGTATTACGGCATGCTGTATATACTATATGTATTATTGCTCGCTGTGTATACTATATGTATTACGGCATGCTGTGTATACTATATGTATTACGTTATGCTGTGTATACTATATGTATTACGGCATAATGTGTCGACTATATGTATTACGGCACGTTGTGTATACTATATGTATTACGGCATGCTGTGTATACTATATGTATTACGGCATGATGTGTATACTATATGTATTACGGTTTACTGTGTATACTATATTTATTACGGTATGCTGTGTAGACTATATGTATTGCGGCATGCTGATTATACTATATGTATTATGGCATGCTGTGCATGCTCTATATATTACGGTATGCTGTTGTGTATACTATATGTATTACGGCATGCTGTGTATACTATATGTATTATGGTATGCTGTGTATACTATATGTATTGCGGCATGCTGTGTCGACTATATGTATTACGCACGTTGTGTATACTATTTGTATTACGGCATGCTTTGTATACTATATGTATTACGGCATGATGTGTATACTATATATATTACGGCATGATGTGTATACTCTATGTATTATTGCACGCTGTGTATACTATATGTAATACGGAATGCTGTGTATACAATATGTATTATTTCACGCTGTGCATACTATATGTATTACGGCATGTGCTGTGTATACTATATGAATTACGGCATGATGTGTATACTATATGTATTACGGTTTGCTATGTTTACTATATTTATTACGGTATGCTGTGTAGACGTATTGCGGCATGCTGATTATACTATATGTATTATGGCATGCTGTGCATACTCTATGTATTACGGTATGCTGTTGTGTATACTATATGTATTACGGCATGTTGTGTATACTATATGTATTATGGTATGCTGTGTATACTATATGTATTGCGGCATGCTGTGTCGACTATATGTATTACGACACGTTGTGTATACTATATGTATTACGGCATGCTGTGCATACTGTATGTATTACGGTATGCTGTTGTGTATACTATATGTATTACGGCATGCTGTGTATACTATATGTATTATGGCATGCTGTGTATACTATATGTATTGCGGCATGCTG
The DNA here is from genome assembly GCA_014843695.1 of Archivesica marissinica. Taxonomy (NCBI): domain Eukaryota; kingdom Metazoa; phylum Mollusca; class Bivalvia; order Venerida; family Vesicomyidae; genus Archivesica; species Archivesica marissinica. The sequence goes on along the minus strand of CM026404.1, from coordinate 33,089,349 downwards.
TGCATACTATATGTATTACGTCATGCTGTGTATACTATATGTATTACGACATGCTGTGTCGATTATATGTATTACGGCACGCTGTGTAGACTATATTTATTACGGCATGCTGTGTATACAATATTTATTACGGTATGCTGTGTATGCTATATGTATTGCGGCATGCTGTGTATACTATATGTATTACGGCACGCTGTGCATACTATATGTATTGCGGCATGCTGTGTATACTATATGTATTACGGCATGCTGTGTATACCATATGTATTACGGCATGCTGTGTCGACTATATGTATTACGGCACGTTGTGTATACTATATGTATTACGGCATACTGTGTATACTATATGTATTACGGCATGCTGTGCATACTATATGTATTACGGTATGCTGTTTTGTATACTATATGTATTACGGCATGCTGTGTATACTATATGTATTATGGCATGCTGTGTATACTATATGTATTGCGGTATGCTGTGCATACTATATGTATTACGGCATGCTGTGTATGCTATATGTATTACGACATGCAATGTCGACTATATGTATTACGGCACGCTGTGTAGTCTATATGTATTACGGCATGCTGTGTATACTATATTTATTACGGTATGCTGTGTATGCTATATGTATTGCGGCATGCTGTGTATACTATATGTATTACGGCATGCTGTGTATACTATATGTATTACGGCATGCTGTGTCGACTATATGTATTGCGGCACGTTGTGTATACTATATGTATTACGGCATGCTTTGTATACTATATGTATTACGGCATGATGTGTATACTATATGTATTACGGCATGTTGTTTATACTCTATGTATTATTGCACGCTGTGTATACTATATGTATTACGGCATGCTGTGTATACTATATGTATTATTGCTCGCTGTGTATACTATATGTATTACGGCATGCTGTGTATACTATATGTATTACGTTATGCTGTGTATACTATATGTATTACGGCATGATGTGTCGACTATATGTATTACGGCACGTTGTGTATACTATATGTATTACGGCATGCTGTGTATACTATATGTATTACGGCATGATGTGTATACTATATGTATTACGGTTTGCTGTGTATACTATATTTATTACGGTATGCTGTGTAGACTATATGTATTGCGGCATGCTGATTATACTATATGTATTATGGCATGCTGTGCATACTCTATATATTACGGTATGCTGTTGTGTATACTATATGTATTACGGCATGCTGTGTATACTATATGTATTATGGTATGCTGTGTATACTATATGTATTGCGGCATGCTGTGTCGACTATATGTATTACGACACGTTGTGTATACTATTTGTATTACGGCATGCTTTGTATACTCTATGTATTACGGCATGATGTGTATACTATATATATTACGGCATGATGTGTATACTCTATGTATTATTGCACGCTGTGTATACTATATGTAATACGGAATGCTGTGTATACAATATGTATTATTTCACGCTGTGCATACTATATGTATTACGGCATGTGCTGTGTATACTATATGAATTACGGCATGATGTGTATACTATATGTATTACGGTTTGCTATGTTTACTATATTTATTACGGTATGCTGTGTAGACGTATTGCGGCATGCTGATTATACTATATGTATTATGGCATGCTGTGCATACTCTATGTATTACGGTATGCTGTTGTGTATACTATATGTATTACGGCATGTTGTGTATACTATATGTATTATGGTATGCTGTGTATACTATATGTATTGCGGCATGCTGTGTCGACTATATGTATTACGACACGTTGTGTATACTATATGTATTACGGCATGCTGTGCATACTGTATGTATTACGGTATGCTGTTGTGTATACTATATGTATTACGGCATGCTGTGTATACTATATGTATTATGGCATGCTGTGTATACTATATGTATTGCGGCATGCTGTGCATACTATATGTATTACGTCATGCTGTGTATACTATATGTATTACGACATGCTGTGTCGATTATATGTATTACGGCACGCTGTGTAGACTATATTTATTACGGCATGCTGTGTATACAATATTTATTACGGTATGCTGTGTATGCTATATGTATTACGGCACGTTGTGTATACTATATGTATTACGGCATGCTTTGTATACTATATGTATTACGGCATGATGTGTATACTATATGTATTACGGCATGATGTGTATACTATATGTATTACGGAATGTTGTGTAAACTCTATGTATTATTGCACGTTGTGTATACTATATGTATTACGGCATGCTGTGTATACTATATGTATTATTGCACGCTGTGTATACTCTATGTATTACGGCATGCTGTGTATACTATATTTATTACGGTATGCTGTGTATGCTATATGTTTTGCGGCATGCTGTGTATACTATATGTATTACGGCACGCTGTTCATACTCTATGTATTGCGGCATGCTGTGTATACTATATGTATTTCGGCATGCTGTGCATACTATATGTATTACAGCATGATGTGTATACTATATGTATTATGGTATGCTGTGCATGCTATATGTATTACGGCATGCTGTGTATACTATATGTATTGCGGCATGCTTTGTATACTATATGTATTACGGCATGCTGTGTATACTATATGTATTACGGCATGCTGTGTATACTATATGTATTACGGCAAGCTTTGTATACTATAGCTATTACGGCATGATGTGTATACTATATGTATTACGGCATGTTGTGTATACTCTATGTATTATTGCACGCTGTGTATACTATATGTATTACGGCATGATGTGTATACTATATATATTATTGGACGCTGTGTATACTATATGTATTACAGCATGCTGTGTATACTATATGTATTGCAGCATGCTGTGTATACTATATATATATTACGACACGCTGTGTATACAATATGTATTGCGTCATGCTGTGTATACTATATGTATTACGTTATACTGTGTATACTATATGTATTACGGCATGCTGTGTCGACTATATGTATTACGACACGTTGTGTATACTATATGTATTACGGCATGCTTTGTAGACTATATGTATTACGGCATGATGTGTATACTATATGTATTACGGCATGATGTGTATACTCTATGTATTATTGCACGCTGTGTATACTATATGTAATACGGCATGCTGTGTATACTATATGTATTATTGCACGCTGTGTATACTATATGTATTACGGCATGCTGTGTATACTATATGTATTACGGCATGATGTGTATACTATGTGTATTACGGTTTGCTGTGTATACTATATTTATTACGGTATGCTGTGTAGACTATATGTATTGCGGCATGCTGATTATACTATATGTATTACGGCATGCTGTGCATACTATATGTATTACAGTATGCTGTGTTGTATACTATATGTATTACGGCATGCTGTGTATACTAGATGTATTATGGCATGCTGTGTATACTATATGTATTGCGGCATGCTGTGCATACTATATGTATTACGGCATGCTGTGTATACTATATGTATTACGACGTGCTGTGTCGACTATATGTATTACAGCACGCTGTGTAGAGTATATGTATCACGGCATGCTGTGTATACTATATTTATTACGGTATGCTGTGTATGCTATATGTATTGCGGCATGCTGTGTATACTATATGTATTACGGCACGCTGTGCATACTATATGTATTGCGGCATGCTGTGTATACTATATGTATTACGGCATGCTGTGCATACTATATGTAGTACATCATGATGTGTATACTACATGTATTATGGTATGCTGTGCATGCTATATGTATTACGGCATGCTGATTATACTATATGTATTGCGGCATGCTGTGTATACTATATGTATTACGGCATGCTTTGTATACTATATGTATTACGGCATGCTGTGTCGACTATATGTATTACGGCACGTTGTGTATACTATATGTATTACGGCATGCTTTGTATACTATATGTATTACGGCATGATGTGTATACTATATGTATTACTTCATGTTGTGTATACTCTATGTATTATTGTACACTGTGTATACTATATGTATTACGGCATGCTGTGTATACTATATGTATTATTGCACGCTTTGTATACTATATGTATTACGGCATGCTGTGTATACTATATGTATTACGTTATGCTGTGTATACTATATGTATTACGGCATGCTGTGTCGACTATATGTATTACGGCACGTTGTGTATACTATATGTATTACGGCATGCTTTGTATACTATATGTATGACGGCATGATGTGCATACTATATGTATTACAGCATGATGTGTATACTAAATGTATTATGGTATGCTGTGCATGCTATATGTATTACGGCATGCTGTGTATACTATCTGTATTGCGGCATGATGTGTATACTATATGTATTACGTCATGATGTGTATACTACATGTATTACGACATGCTGTTTCGACTTTGTGTATTACGGCACGATGTGTAGACTATATGTATTACGGCATGCTGTGCATACTATATGTATTACGGTATGCTGTTTTGTATACTATATGTATTATTGCACGCTGTGTATACTATATGTATTACGGCATGCTGTGTATACTATATGTATTACGGCATGCTGTGCATACTATAAGTATTACGGTATGCTGTTTTGTATAATATATGTATTACGGCATGCTGTGTATACTATATGTATTATTGCACGCTGTGTATACTATATGTATTACGGCATGCTGTGTATACTATATGTATTACGTTATGTTGTGTATATTATATGTATTACGGCATGCTTTGTCGACTATATGTATTACGGCACGTTGTGTATACTATATGTATTACGGCATGCTTTGTATACTATATGTATTACGGCATGATGTGCATATTATATGTATTACGGCATGCTGTGTATACTATATGTACTGCGGCATGCTGTGTATACTATATGTATTACGGCATGCTGTGTATACTATATGTATTACGGCATGCTGTGTATACTATATGTATTACGGCATGCTGTGTCGACTAAATGTATTAGGGCACGTTGTGTATACTATATGTATTACGGCATGCTTTGTATACTATATGTATTACGGCATGATGTGTATACTATATGTATTACGGCATGTTGTGTATACTCTATGTATTATTGCACGCTGTGTTTACTATATGTATTACGGCACGTTGTGTATACTATATGTATTACGGCATGCTTTGTATACTATATGTATTACGGCATGATGTGCATACTATATGTATTACAGCATGATGTGTATAATAAATGTATTATGGTATGCTGTGCATGCTATATGTATTACGGCATGCTGTGTATACTATATGTATTGCGGCATGATGTGTATACTATATGTATTACGTCATGATGTGTATACTCTATGTATTACGGCATGCTGTGCATACTATATGTATTACGGTATGCTGTTTTGTATACTATATGTATTACGGCATGCTGTGTATACTATATGTATTATGGCATGCTGTGTATACTATATGTATTGCGGCATGCTCTGCATACTATATGTATTACGGCATGCTGTGTATACTATGTGTATTACGACATGCTGTGTCGACTATATGTATTACGGCACGCTGTGTAGACTATATGTATTACGGCATGCTGTGTATACTATGTTTATTACGGTATGCTGTGTATGCTATATGTATTGCGGCATGCTGTGTATACTATATGTATTACGGCACGCTGTGCATACTATATGTATTGCGGCATGCTGTGTATACTATATGTATTACGGCATGCTGTGCATACTATATGTACTACAGCATGATGTGTATACTATATGTATTATGGTATGCTGTGCATGCTATATGTATTACGGCATGCTGTGTATACTATATGTATTGCGGCATGCTGTGTATACTATATGTATTGCGGCATGCTGTGTATACTATATGTATTACGGCATGCTGTGTATACTATATGTATTACGGCATGCTGTGTCGACTATATATATTACGGCACGTTGTGTATACTATATGTATTACGGCATGCTTTGTATACTATATGTATTACGGCATGCTGTGTATACTATATGTATTACGGCATGTTGTGTATACCTAGTATTATTGCACGCTGTGTATATTATATGTATTACGGCATGCTGTGCATGCTATATGTATTACGCATGCTGTGTATACTATATGTATTCGGCATGCTGTGTATACTATATGTATTACGGCATGCTGTGTATACTATATGTTTACGGCATGCTGTGTTACTATATGTATTACGGCACTGTGTATACTATATGTATTACGGCATGCTTTGTATACATGTATTACGGCATGATGTGTATACTATATGTATTCGGCATGTTGTGTATACTATATGTATTATTGTCACGATGTGATACATATGTATTACGGCATGTTGTTATACTATATGTATACGTCATGCTGTGTTATACTATATGTATTACGGCATGCTGTGTATACTATATGTATTACGCATGTGTGTATACTAATGTTATGGGATGCTGTGCATGCTATATGTATTACGGGCATGCTGTTATACTATTGTTTACGGCATGCTGTGTATACTATATGTATTACGGCATGCTGTGTATACTATATGTATTACGGCATGCTGTGTGACTATATGTATTACGGCACGCTGTGTATACTATATGTATTGCGGCATGCTGTGTATACTATATGTATTACGGCATGCTGTGCATACTATATGTATTACGGCATGATGTGTATACTATATGTATTACGGTATGCTGTGTATGCTATATGTATTACGGCATGCTGTGTATACTATATGTATTACGGCATGCTGTGTATACTATATGTATTATTGCACGCTGTGTATACTATATGTATTACGGCATGCTGTGTATACTATATTTATTACGGTATGCTGTGTATGCTATATGTATTGCGGCATGCTGTGTATACTATATGTATT